>VZTJ01001837.1:298240-314478 GCA_013397795.1 Orthonyx spaldingii
CCCGCGGCCCCGGGCGGCGCGGCGGCCCCGCAGGAAGTGGGAGGTGTTCCCGGGCCGCAACCGCTTCTACTGCGGCGGCCGCCTGATGCTGGCGCGGCACAGCGGCGTCTTCGCCCTCACGCTCGGCCTCATCCTGGCCACCAGCGGCCTCTTCTTCGCCTTCGAGTGAGTCTGGGGCCGCCGCGGCGCGGGGCCCCGAAGCCGCGCGGGGTCCGTGCCTCGGGGCCTCCCCGGTGGGGCTCCGAGCAGCGCTCGTCCCCCTCCTTCAGCCCCTCGTTTGGGGTTCGCGGGCGTCCCACGCTGCCCCCGTGCCGGGAGGGAGGTGGGCTGGGGGCACCTTCCCCCCGTGGGATCCCCGGTATCCCTCCCTTCTCCCCGCTGCCCCCCAAGCCCCTTCCCACGGTACAGCCCCCAGACCCCCTTTGCAGGCAGTCACTGCCCTATCAGCTGTCCCCAGGTGTGTTTATGGGGCACAGGGCTGGTTCTGCACCTTGTTTGCTCAGTCTGGCCCCAGGAAGGGGTTTAACATCCCCTCAGGATGCCCCCCTGGCCTCTAAATGCACCCCTCAAGTCTCCCTTCCTGGCTTCAAGAAGAGAATTGTCCCGAAATTGCAGCCAGGCAACCCCCAAGGCTGGTGGGCTTTGTCCACCACTGGGATCTAGGAACAGTGGTTCTTTTAAATGGTGAAACCCTTCGGGGTCCCACCTCGAGGGTCTACACTGGAGTTCGGCCCCTGTTGTGCAGCGGAGTCTGGGGAAGAGGGAGATGCATCTCCCCAGTGGCCTTTCCTTTGGAAAGCTGGTCCAGGGAAGGTCCCTGCTCCTGCAGCCTGAGGGAGGGGAGAGCCAGGAGCACCCCGTTATGTTCTGTGCTGCCCTGGGGAGCCAGGAAAGGAGCACCGTGGGTTCCTGACACCTCAGAGGGTTCTGATGTCCTGCCTCCGTTTCTGTCCCGGGAGGGATGGGAGCCGCTTTTCCCCAGAGCAGGGGGCCACGCCTGCCTTTGGATCACGGCGTTATCCCTGCAAGTCTCGGGGTAAAGCTGCCCGAGCCTGCTGGTGGGGAGATGAAGGTATTTGATCAGATTAGAGGCTCTGAGAAGTCAGATGAGCTGAAAGGGACAGGCAGCTGCGGGAAGCGGGCACAGCATCCCGATGGAAAAACTCCTTTCTCAGCACCATCCGTGCCCTGACAGCTCTGCCGGCTCTGGGACTGACGGGCAGCTCAGCACAGTAACGGCTTTGTGTGGCCGGGCAGAGGACACAGGACATCTGCTCTGCCTCCCTTCTTGCCGAGTCACTCTCTCGTGGTTGAAGATGCCCTGGGGCTCTCCAAGTTGTTATTTTAGCAGAATGCTTCTGTTGCACAGGCTGCAGTTTGCTGGGTGTACAGCAAATGCCTCTGGCCTGTGTCTGCACTTCATGGTTCCTATGGAAAAACCTGGCTCAGGGTGTCCAGGGAAGCTGTGGCTGCCCCATCCCTGGAACTGTCCAAGGCCAGGTTGGACAGGGATTGGAGCACCCTGGGACAGTGGAAGGTGTCCCTGCCATGGCAGGAGGTGGGATGAGATGGGCTTTAAGGTTCCTTTCAACCCAAACCATTTGGGGATTCTGTGATTTATGTGATTTCTTGTTCCCTGGTGGGGCAGAGTGGGCTCTGGAGGTTCTCCCAGGAAAGGGGTGACAACAAGCTCACGTCTGTCCTTTCACAGACCTTTCTGTCAATGACTAAGGGGCTCAGGCTTGGACTGAAGGGGTTTTGTTGCTTGGTGGCTGCTTTGTTCTGGACAGCTGAGCTGGGGAGGTGGAACAAAAGTTGCTTAATCCTCTCAGAGTGCTGCAGAGCCTGAGCCCTGCCCGCAGCCATCGGGGCTGGGGAGCCTGTCCTGTGCTGGCTCTGGGTGCTGATCATCCCTCTCAGGAGGGGACAGTGGCTCTGTGTGTGCAGGGCTGCGTCCTCTGCTGTCCTCAGCTGCCACCTGCAGGTAACGGGAGCTGCCCTGGTGTGATCACACCAGTCCCCATGTGTGCAAAAACAGCTCCAGGTCACTGCTGAGGTGCCTGGTGGCTTTGTCACAGTGCCCAGTGCTGAGAGGTGTCCTCAGCCAAACATCTGGCATGCCCTGAAGGGCACAGAGTCATCCAGAGGCAGCAAAGCTGTTTTGAATCAAAGCCAGGTTCCCTCTCATGTGTTGGACCCAGTAGGACCCTGGTCACGCCAAGTCTGATCCTGCACAGCCTGGGGTGTTGTTCCTGTGTTCTTGGTGCTGCTGTGGAGGTGACCAGGCTTTGGGGCAGCTGGTGGGTTTTTGAGACGAGATTCTTGGGACTGCAGAAGACCAAAGAGGTTGTGTGCAGGACCCTTGTGCTGCAGACCCCTCTCCCCAGTGCCACTCCAGTGTTTTAGGGGCTGGCTCTTGCTGTTCACAGAATCAGATATTCTGAGCTGGAAGGGAGCCACAAGGCTCATCGAGTCCAGCTCCTGGCTCTGAACAGGACACCCCCAAAAAGTTGATAACCCCAGGAAGGTTGTTGACCCCACAGGTCTCCACAGAGCAGCAGTGCTTGAGCCAATGACCCCATGACGGTTTGTGGTGTGATGTCCCAGCTGACAGCGGCTCAGTGCAATGATTGATAACAATTCCATTTTGTTTATCTTTTAACAGCTGCCCCTTCCTTGCCAGTCACCTGACCCTGGCCATCCCCGTCATCGCTGCCGTCCTCTTCTTCTTTGTCATCAGCTGCCTGCTCCAGACGAGCTTCAGAGACCCAGGAATCCTGCCCAGAGCCACCCCCAGCGAGGCTGCAGACCTGGAAAAGCGAATTGGTGAGAGCTCTGACCCCTCTCCTGTGTCTGGTTCTGTGCATGGCTCTCTGTGTGTCTGTGCACCTTTCAGGCTCAATGAGGCCCCTCTTTTGGGTCTTGGGAAGAAGAATCCAGAGTATCAGATTGCAAGACTTGACAGCGTTTACCAGTCGTGGTGAGAGGTGCAACAAGCTCCTCTGGCACAGCAGTCAGTGCCTCAGAGAGGATCTGCAGAGCAGCTCAGGTGCTTTTTGTTCTTGTTCAGTCCCAGGCAGCAGAGTTGAAGGGTAATTAATGCTTTTTGATACTGTGCTTTGCCATTGAGCCTGCTGTGCTGCCAGGTGTTCTTTAGAGTAGGCTAATGTTTGTCCTCTTCTAAAAACTGCTCTGTCACGCTGGTTTGGGGACAGCCAAGGAGGTGTTTGCATCCAGGAGCTGTGTCCCTCATTGATGTGACAGGTTGTAACGAATGCTTCAGCAACGCTGATGGGAGACAGCTTGAATGTGTCCTGCTGAAGACAGATGCAAGGCAGTAATTCTACATCTAACTTTAAATGTGGTTTTTAAATATCCCCAGAGTGGTGATCCATGTTTCTATTTATAAGGGCCTAAAGCAGTAATCTGGCTGCAGATGCTGCCTGATGTGCCAGCTGTTACTGTTAATATAATCCACTTATTATCCTCTTAACATGCTCACAGTTGCATCACTCTTTTCAAAGAATTCCTCACAGTTGGAAAGGTGCTTTTTTGGGAGTGACTAAAAGGAATAACCCCCAAAATTGCAAACATTATCCAGGGGGTTTCCAGCTTTTGCTGTGCACAGGAACAGTCTGCAGCACCCTGTCCCTAGGAAATAATGGAGTGCCAGCACATACAGATGTAACTTGCAGTGCCCCTAAAAATCCTCAATTTAAACCTGGAGGAGGAAGACTCCTCTTGTGCTATGAACACACACATGTCAAATTCCAGGGAATCTGCTGGAGCACTTGAGAGCTGCTGCTGTCCTTCCCTACGGTGCTGGAGGCGAGTCCCTGGAGTGCTGCAGCTGTGGGGTGGCAGGTTGTGTACTGGCAGTGGCAGGGATGCTCCTGCTGGGGCCACCCAGACTCTCGTCACAGCAGAGGCAGAGCCACACGTGCATGCACAGTCTGTGTTGCCTGCTGTGACCCTCTGGGCACACAGAGACGAGCTGCTGTTCCTGGGCTGCTGCTCTACACTCACTATTTATAAGTTACTTGACGTTCCCACAGCACTGGGCACTTCCTGCTTCCTCTTGGCATCCCAGCAGCGTTGCCACTGAACAAAGACAGGCCATAAATAATGCTGCGAGGAGCTGACTGCAGCTCCTGGCTGCCCACCCTGCAACAAATCCTGTCTTGTCTTCTGCTAAAACCAGGAGAGCCTGTGCCAGCCTCTGCCCCTGCTGGGAGGCAGCTGGGGGTGACACAGGGGTGACACAGGGTGTGATGTCCTTGTCCTTGTCCCTGCAGACAGCATGGGCAGCTCCACGTACCGGCCCCCAGCCCGCACCATGGAGGTGGTGATCAACAAGTACGTGGTGAAGCTCAAGTACTGCTACACCTGCAAGATGTTCCGGCCCCCGCGCACCTCCCACTGCAGCGTCTGCGACAACTGCGTGGGTGAGCGGGCACGGGCTGGGGGAGGGTGGGCAGTGATGGGATATCCTGGGCTGGGAGGGACCCACAGGGATCACGGATTCTGCTCCTGGCCCTGCACAGACCCCCCAACAACCCCACCCTGTGCACCCCTGGCAGCGCTGTCCAAACACTCCTGGAGCTCTGGCAGCCTCGGGGCCGGGACCATTCCCTGGGGAGCCTGGGCAGTGCCCAGCACCCTCTGGGGGAAGAACCTTTCCCTGAGATCCATCCCAAGCCCTGACACAGCTCCAGCCGTTCCCTCAGGTCCTGTCACTGATCCTGTCACTCATGTTCCTGGACAGATTGCTTTTTGCTTCTCCTGAAGGATTATAAAACAAGATACTGGGTGGTCTGTCTCCTTCCCATTTAAATTGAAAGCAGCACCAGTGCAGTGGCTCAGAGCAAGGGACAGCACATCCAAGACTCCGTGGCTCTGTTTTCCCTGGTTCTGAGAGGAGGGTTCTGTAAAATGCAGTTTTACACAAGGTTTGCTGCAGCCTCCTCATTGTGCACGGCCTGGCTGTCCCCAGGCTGGTACAGACACCGTGGACACTTCGTGCCTCTGGGCTGCTGTGGAGAGGTTCTGCCTCGGGGTGGAGGGGGAAGATCGCTTTGTAGCTCCTCATTTTGGGAGGCTGAGCAGAGTCTGCTCTGCTTTGGGTGTGGAGTAACAGGAACCCTCCTCACCACGTACCTTTGTTCCAGAGAGATTCGATCACCACTGCCCCTGGGTGGGCAACTGCGTGGGGAAGCGCAACTACCGCTACTTCTACGCCTTCATCCTGTCCCTGTCCTTCCTCACCGCCTTCATCTTCGCCTGCGTTGTCACCCACCTCACCCTGCGTGAGTCCCCGGGCCTGGGGGGTGTGGTGCTGCCAGCTCTGGGTCACTGCTGCTCTGGGGCACAGCAGGGGAGGGTCTGGGTGGGTGACACCCCTCAGGTGGGGCACTGAAGGGTCCCAGATGTGAGGGAGCCACGGATCCACCTGCACCTCGCTGCAGAGGCACTCTGCGGGCTGGGGATGGGATTTCCTTCCCCAGAACAGATGAGCTGCTGGTGCATCCCCCCTTACCCTGGCAGGGAAGGTGCCTTTCCCGTCAGCCCCCAATTTCCTGGGGCCGTGTCCGTGCCCTGCCACTCCTGCAGCGTTCCAGGCTGCGGCTGTTCCTCAGGCAGACAGACAGACAGACAGATCCACACAGCCCACAGGGGTGCAGTTCTGGCTGGAGAGGCAGGGCTGCCTGGTGGGATGCCATGCCTTGTTCTGTTTTGCTCTGCAGGCTCTCAGAGGGACGGATTCCTGGCCACCCTGAAGACAACCCCTGCGAGATATCCTTCTGCTCGGGGTGCCCAGCACCACTAATCACTGACAAAGGGGCCACGAGCTCTTTGCAGCTCACCCTGGTGTCCTTGCCCCAAGTTAATTTAGTCCCCTGGCTACCTGGGCCTAAGGGTGGGTGACAAAGGTGTTTCCCACTTTGCACGTTTAGGTGGAAAGGGAAGAGCTGGAGCAGGCTGTGCCTTGGTGGATCCCTGCAAACCAGCTCAGGGAATGGGAACGTTGCCCAAACCTCCCCAGACAGTCCTCTGCCTCTCCTTGCAGGATGATTTTGTTCCATGAGAATTCCTTGACTTTTGTTTCACTGTCCTGGAGCTGGTGATTTGTTTTTTCTCAGTCTGGTCTATTTTGGGCCTCTCAGGTTTTCACACTTATTTAGTTGCCTCCAACCTGACGACGAACGAAGATGTAAGTACCTGGGTGCTTGTACTTCTGCCAGGCTGTCCATGGCCCATCCTGAGCAGGTTTTCAGGGAGTTCTTGGCTGCCCCAGTGCAGTGTTTCACTGCCTGTGATAACCCAGTGCAGAGCAAGCAGCCTGTGCCCACGGCTGCACTTTCAGGTGGCTGAGTTAAAACCATCACATGTGTGTTTTTTCCAGTCTATTTGTGGCCTTGCTTAAAATTAGGAGTTCTGAGATTACAAAAAGAAGGCTGGTCCAGAGGTGTATTTGGGTGTGAGCTTAGTGATCTGAATTCAGCATCCCGTGTAACCACGGGTTTCCTCTGAGACCCTGGGCCAGTCCCTTTGTGTCTGGCAGTTCCTCATCTCTAATTAGCAAACAATGTACAGACATCTGATGAGATTTACCTTCAAGTCTGGGGTGTGCACAGACTCCAAGGACCAAATGAGTGCCTTGAATGGGGCAGATTGTATGGGAAAGCAGGATCTGTCTGATCCTCGGAATCAAAATTCACCCTTCTGGCCAGAAGTACCTGTAATCCTTGCTGGGAGCTTCCAGCACTGCAGGAGGCATGTTTGCATCCCTTTTGGTTTTGCTTTTTCCCCTGTCCCCTGCACCTTACATTCAGAGGTGTGGCAGAACTGCTCAGGGCTGTGTAGGTGAAGCTCACAGTTTGTACCCTGGTACCGTTGCCTCTCTGGCGTGGTTGCTCATGGCTCCAGCCTTGTGCTGCAGCTCAGGAGAGGAAGTAAAACAAGAGGAGGAAATGTGCTGGTGATGGTTCAGTGCAGCCTGAGCCGGTGTGGCAGCTGCCCACCCTGTGCCGCACCCGAAAGCAGAGCCCGGCAGCAGCTGGGGTGGGGACAGAGGAGCCCCTGGGCTGGGAATCCCCTCGCTGGTTGTTCAGCCTGAGGGGCCCAGGGCGCACCAGGAGCTGGAGCCCTGCTCTGCTGGGCTGCCAGCCTTGGAGAGCATGAGGGGAGGGGGAGGAGGACGGGGCTGGTGTGGCAGATGGTGGCAGCGGTGACAGTGACACTTGGAGGGCACAGCCTGGAGCTCTCCAGCTGCGGGGCCGTGGCAGAGGCAGCACATGGCTGCTTGTTCCCGCAGACCTCCTCCCTCGTTGCTGTGAGACAAACCTCCCACCCCTGCAGCAAGGATCCATCGTCGTGTCCCTGTCTGCTCTCGCATCCTTCCCATCCTAATCTGAGTCCATCCCTTTCAGATCAAAGGGTCCTGGTCAAACAAGAGGGGCTCGGAGTTTGCCAATCCCTACAGCCATAAAAGCATCCTTACAAACTGCTGTGCAGTGCTGTGTGGGCCATTCCATCCCAGGTAAGAGCCTGGGACCTCCAGGCACTGGGAACTGCGTCCTGCTGTGGGAGAGGGGCCTTGGCAAGGACAGATCTGTCACGGTCCACGTCAGCACAAACATCTGCTCTGTGGTGAGGGGGAGGAGAGCTTCCCACTCTGCAGGGAAAGGCTGGAGATGGATGAGTAGGAGAGGAACTGTGTTAGAAGTTGATGAGTTTGGGTCACTTGTAGTTGTTTTGTGGAACTTGAAGATCAGGTAAGTCCTGCGGTTGGGTAAGGGGAAGAGCAGCACCAAAGGACTTGGCAGCAGATGGTCAGTACCAGTACAGGCGCTTCCTGTCCCCGTGGCAAGGGCTGGAGTGAGGTGATCTTTAGGGTCCCTTTCATCCCAAACCATTCTGTGATTCTTGGCACATTTTCCCTCCTGTACTCTGAGGCTTGGGCCTCGTGGCAAACAGCCAGGGGAGATCCACACCCCGCAGTGCAGAGACCCTGGGCTTTGCCAGCACTGAGATCACCAGGAGTGCTCAGTATCCCCCACCAAAGGCCCTTCCCTGGCTGTGAGTGTCCCTGAGCACAGGACAGCTGCAGCTTCGTCACAAGATGGTGCAGTTGGGCAGAGTCAGGCCCTGCTCTGGAGCTGAGGACCTGCCTGGAGCTCCCAACCTGTCCTGGGGATCCCTGGAGGATCCAGTTTGGAGTGGTGAAGCAGCTCGGTGGTGCTAACGCGCTGTAACAGCAGCAGAGTAAAGTGTGGTTTATATTTTATATCAGGCCCTGCTCTCTGAAGTGTCCCCAGGCTTTTTGTGGGGTTCGGAGGTGCCAAAATGCGATGCTGCCGTTCAGTGCTGGTCCATCTGTGCCTTCAGGGAGCCAGGCTGGGAGCTTGTGGGGAGGAGAACAGCATTTTACTCCTGTTTGTTCCTCTTTCACGTTGGTTTTGTGTTGTGAAGCCCTTTGGCCAGTTCCCCTTTGGGTTTGTGGTGGCCCAGAGCTCCCTGTGGCTCAGGCTGGCCTGTGGCTCATGAGACAGGCGGGTGGCTCATGGGACAGGTCTGTGGCTCATGGGACGTGTCTGTGGCTCGTGGGACATGTCTGTGGCTCGTGGGACGAGTCTGTGGCTCGTGGGACGTGTCTGTGGCTCGTGGGACGTGTCTGTGGCTCGTGGGACGTGTCTGTGGCTAATGGGACGAGTCTGTGGCTCATGGGACAGGTCTGTGGCTCGTGGGAGGGGTCTGTGGCTCATGTGCTGGGCAGGAACCCTGTGCTCCAGCATCCTGCCTGTGCTGTGCTCAGCAGCTCCTGGGAGAAGAGCCCTCCCTGTGGCCTGTGAGCTCCCAGCTTCATCTTCATTCCCTGAACTCCCCTTCCCTCCCTGTTTTCCAGTTTGATAGACAGAAGAGGATTTATCCAGCCAGATGTCGGGACTCCGTCCAGTCCCAAGAGTGAAATCCCTTCCCTTGGAGCCAAAACTGACACCAGCATGGTAGGAGGCATTCCCTAGCAGTGCTGTGATGTTCCCAGTGCCTGCTGTGCCTGCACCTTGCTCCAGCCAGTACCTTCCCTGTCACATCCCTGGCCTCAGGCGGGACAGCCCTGGGACCCAGAGCTGCCAAAGACTCGAGCCATGCGTTGCCTTCTTTTTTTACATTTATTTATTACTTTTTGTTTATTTGTTTCACTGTGACGTGGCCTGTCGGGGGTTTTGCCTGACAGAGCCCGACAGCTTGTGGGACCCTGGGACTGGTGCTGGAAGCAGGGGGGTCCCTGCTGCACCTGGGGAGCCCCCAGACCCCTGAGCTCTGGGGATCTCTGTGATTCCTGCTGGGAATCCTGAGGTGGGCTCTGACAGTGATTCCCACTCAGGGCTGGGCTGCAGGAGGTGTTATCTCCCTGGTGTCCCTGTTATCTCCATGATCACATCCTGCTCCCTGTGCCCTCCTGAAAGGGCTCTTCTGTCTCTCAGGCTGTGCCTTGGTAAGTTGGGCTGTGCAGCCGGGAGGACTCTGGCTCCCAGCAGACCTGGAAGAAGTGAGGCTGCCCTGGGTGGTCCCTGCTGCTCCTGTTCTCTGGCTCTTGCTGGGGGGCTGTGTTTCGGCCCTGCCAGTTGGTCAGACACGTTTTGCAGCAAGGACATGAGTCAGGGGACCCCCCTCTAATGGGGAAGAAGAAACACTCTGTGCTCTGTGACTCACGAGATGCAGGTCACGAGGCTGCAGGGGTCAGGTGTGGGAACTGGAGCGTCCCAGGACTGGGTCCTTATCTGTGGGAGACCAAAAGGCAACAGAAAAGTGTGAATTCCTGAGGGTCACACCCTTCCCAGGTGGAGTTGCACAGAGGCAGCAGTGAGAGGGTGCTGTCTCTGCTCAGCTCATGGTGTGCCCTGGGTTTCTGACTGGCAGAGTGTCCCCAGGGCTGTCCCCTGTCCCCAGGGCTGTCCCCGGTGCCCTGGGAGCCGTTCCAGCTGCTCAGCCATGAGCACCACTCTGCACCTAGGCAGCCAGCTCTGTGTCCCTGGGGTGAAGGGAGAGTCACAAACCTTGTAGCAATACTTGAATCGTGTTATTAAAAGCTGCTGGATATTTTTGCACAATTTGTAGGACGTTTTTCTACGTAGAACATTTTCTATCCTGTGCAGGGAGCTCTGTGCACGTTGGCACAGGGCAGAGGCTCACAGTGCCGAGCTGCCTGTCAGGTTTGCTTGGATCACAGACCAGTTCCAGCCTCGGGCAGGGGCAGCACATTTTGGGAGCAGCCCAGCCCCCCTGAGTTCACCAGCGTTGTGCTTTGTCCTCTGTGAGTGCCTGTGCCAGGGGGCAGCACAGGAGCAGTGAGGAGGGGGTTACCAGGGGCCAGACTCCTTCCTGTTTTTATTTAAACCAGTTTCCTTTGTTACTCAATAAAATTCTATTTTTAAAGAGTTAACTGCCTGTATGATTATTTTCCTCCTTGCAGACAGAAGAGGGCAGGTGTGTCCCGGTGTTTGGCATCTCTCAGGTGCCAGTTGGGCTCTGTTAGGCTCAGGCCTCACCTGGAAGCTCTTGGAAACTCCTGCCACGAGGGCTGAGAGCAGCTGGTGCTGCTGTGACCCTGGCTGGAGAGGGGGCGTCTCGCTGTCCCACATTTCCAGGCCGGGCAGGGGCTCATCCCCTCCCCACTGCTGTCACCTCAGTGTCCTTTCCCCCGCTGGGCTCTGCTCCCCGTCCGTGCCAGCCCCTCGGGCCCGTGGCAGGTGTGAGGTGCGTAACCTCTGGTGTCTTCCCCAGGAGGAGGCCTGCCAGGACTTTGCCATTTCCTGCACAGCCTGACGGGATTTGCCCCTCCTCGGACGTTTGCCCTGAGTTCTGAGGGTTGGCTGGTAAGAAAGTGCTTTCTTCTCCCTCTCACCCACCCGAGCCACCCATCTCATCTCCGCTGCATGGCAGCTCTGTCACCCTCCAGCTGTGCTGACACCCCTGTGCCCCATCCATCCCACCTGAATCCCCCCGGCACGGGGCAGCTGCCAGGGTCTGGGGTCACCTGAAGGCTTTGCCAGAAGAGAAGGATGGGTTTGGTTTCTCCTGGCTTTGTGCTGGGCTTGGCAGGGGCTGGAGCCACCCGGTCTGCACGGGGGACACGAGTGGGACACAAGTGGCTGGGGATGGCAGAGGGTTCTGCAGCCTGGGGCTGGCCGGAGCTCACCCTGCAGTGGCTGTGTGAGGACACAGGGGCTGTGTGTGTTGTGTGTGCCCAGCCAGGGCCGAGGTTCGGTGTCTGGAGGGAGCTGCCCCTGGGGCAGGTTTGTGCCCCCACCCCTGACCCGTTCTGTGGCTTGGGTGATCCCTCTGCCCCCCTGCCCGTTTTCCTCTCTGGTTCCTCCTCCTGTGACCAAGGTGAGTTCCTTCAGGGCACCTTGGGGTGACCTGTGTCACCTGCGGGCGGTGGAGCTGCCCCTCTGCACCCTCCCTGCAGCACCCCATGAGCTCCTGGAGCCTCGGGGAGGGGATGGAGCCCCTTCCTCCCTCCCCACCGGCTGGTTCCCACTCCGCCAGCGAGCCCGGATGCTCCGCACTGCTCCTGCTGCTCCTCACTCCCGCGTTTGTGGCACTAACCCTCTTTTTCTCTTCCTCCCCTCTCCTCTTCCTCGCTCCGGGCGGATCCAGTGCCACGAGCCGCAGCAGCCTCTGCCTCTGGTGGAGCACCCAGGGAGCCGAGCCCACAGCCATGACCACCTCGAGTGCCTCCGCTCGCCCGGGCTGCGCCTCCCTCCCGCCCCCGGCGAGGGGGAGCGGCCGCGCCAAGGAAAAGCTGCTCCAGCCCCGCTCCGGAGCCGGGCTCGGAGCTCAAAGCCATACAGCCATCCCCACAGCGAGTGCAATAACCGCGGCTCCTGCTGGCTCCGCCGCCGCACGGACCCCGAGGCCGCCGGTGGCTCCCCGCGGCCGCCAGCCGGACCCTCAGTGACGGTGTCTCCCCGCCGTAGATGCTGGAATGTCGTGGCTGGCGCCCCAATGGGATTTTGGAAGGAGCAGGATCACGCCAGAGCGTTCACAGCCAAGCCAGGGCCTCACACCCCAACCCCCGGCCCCTCCGAGCCGTGTCCGTGCCCCGGAGGCCTCTCCGGACGGGAATTCCCACCTGGTCAGTTCATCCCTGCAGCCCCCCGGGCCAGCCCCCCCCGCCAGTCCCATCTCAGCACAGCTCTGGTTTTAGGGGAAGGGATTCCAGCACCTTGAGCAGCCTCCCCCGGGCTGGGAGCTGAGCCCTGTGGGATTCACCATCTATTTATGCCTTTTACTTTTCTAACAAAATGAAAGTTTCTCCTATTTACTGTACGCTGGTGTCTGGCTCTGCTCTGCCGCTGGAGGGGAACGGCTCCTGCCTGGGCAGGCCCGAGCAGGGAGCCAAGGGAAGCCACCGAGGGCAGGCAGCGCTTTGCCATGGTGGGGATGGGAGCCGGGAGCTCCCCAAACCGGGCTGTGGCGGAGTTTGGGGCCGGTCTCAGCCGTCCGCGGCCCTGCGCCCTCCTGCGCAGGGGAAGGGCCGAGCCAGGCTGGGCAGGAGCGGTGGGCAGTGCCCGTAGGAGCCGGGGCACCGGGAGCACCCCTCGGAAAAATGCGTTGTCCGCTGATGTTTTGGGAGCTGGCAGCGTCCCCACAGGCAGGGGGAGCAGCCGGGCTGGGCAGGGCGGCCAGACGGGCTCCGAGCATCCTTCCAGCGCCGCCGGGAACAGCCACGAGCATCCTCTGCCTCCTGCCAGCGCCCAGCCCTCGCCTGCCCTCGGCTCTCGGGGCTGGGGACGTGCACTGGCCCGGGCAGCGTCCCCAGGGCTGGGGTTTCCTGGGTGCCCCCCTCGCCGGGGTGATCACAGAACCACAGAAGGGTTTGGGGTGCACCTTCTGCTGCTGCCCCTCGGCATTTGGGGCACCCGCGGGGACTCTGGGGGGTGATGGTGCAGCCGAGCTCCCCCACAGCCCCTGCGCTGGGCTCTGGACTCTGCCCTTCTCCCGCCGCCCCTTCCCCGTGGGGAAAACCCACGGAGCCGGCAGAGCAGAGCGTCCCCGCAGCCTCCCCTGAGCCCGGCACAGCCCAAACCCGCACAGCTCAGCCCCTCTGGCACGGCTGCCGCAGCCGCGGGGTCCGAGGCTGAGCCATCCACACCCCTCACGGGCCCTGCTGGGTACGGGGGTCCCAGGGGGTCTCCCCACGGGAGCCAACACGGGGTTAAAGACCCCCAGTGCAGGGTGGGGCAGGATCATCCTGTGAGTCCCTCACCGGGGCTGGGGACTGCAGACCCCAAACCCACATTGTGGCTTTGCCAGGGATTCCTGCCTGTGGTTTTGCAAGGGAAGGAGGTGGATTTTGGCAGGCTGCGTACACTGGGGTGACCCTTTGGCCCCAGTCCCTCTGTGGGGGTGGGTTTTGTGCCCGGTGGAAGCTCTTGGAGGGTCTCTGTGGCTCTGCCGGGCAGAGGGTGGGGTCGGGCCGTGCTGTGCTGCTGCCCCGGTCCCTTGGAGAGCTTTTCCTTTTCCCGACGCAGCGGGGCGGAACCGCTCCCACGGGAAGGAGCTCTGATTGCCGGAGCGGGGCCGCACGTGGCCCTGGGGGGACAAGAAGGGGCTGTGGGGAGCTCGGTGGGGCCGGACCCGCTCACGCTGCTGCCACGGGAGCCCCCGATGGCTCCCTGGGTACCCCAACCCCATCACGGGCCAGGGGCTTGGCCGGGAAGGGGCGAACAGCCCTGGATCCCCTTCCAACCCGCCGAGGGGGTGACGTGAACGCTGGGGGTGTTTGCCTGGGCTTAAAGTGGTTGGGAAAAGCATCCTCATGCTGCGCTGGGGCTGTGCTGGAGCCGAGCGGGGCGCGGGGGGATCCCGGGGCGCTCCCGGCCCGGAGGAGCAGAGCGGAGAGTCAGGCTCAGAAGGAGAATCTCACCGCCCCTCTCGGCCTTGGCCCGGAGCCGGCGGGCACACCCTGCCCTTCCCGCACGCTCCCGCACCGAGATAAGGCCGGGCCGGGGCCGGGAGGGGGCCGGGGCTGCGCCAGCGCCCGGCGTGTGGCAACAGGCTCGAGAGTGAAACTCAGCGCCAGATCCCTATCGGGGCACTGCGCTGCCACCGCGGCCCACGGCCGCCCGGGAACGACCTAAAACTGCCAGAAAGCGAACTCTGAAGCTTCATTTACAGCCTGAGAGCTGGGAAAGGTCCCCGGTGGGATGGGGAAAGGCAGTCCTGGGGTGCAGGCGGGCAGTCGGGATGAGGTCTCCCCTCCTCCTCCTCTCATCGCGGGGTGTTTGGGGGTCCCAGGCGGTCCCACTGTGCGGCGGCTCAAAGCCGAGGGCTGACTGGGCCCCGCTTTTTGGGTCGGTCCCTCCCGCGGCGCCCGGGAGAGGTGCGGAGCCTTTGCCTCCGTTTCCCCACCTGTGGGAATAAATACCTGCCCGTCAAGCCCTCGCAATTACCGGCGAGTTAATCACCATATTAAAAACGACAGCGATATGACTTTTTCGGGGGGAGGAACCCATTTTAACGAGCGGCCACACCCCGTGGCCCATTTCTCCGGTGGGGACGGGCAGAGCCGAGCGCTGCCGTGTCCCCGTCCCCCCCGAACCACGGCGCGGCTCCTGTCGCCCTTCCGAGCCCTCTCAGCAGCGGGATGGGCGTTCCCCGGTGCCGGGGTGGGCGTTGGCTCTGGGGAGACCCTCGGGGCATCTGCGGGTGCTGCACCCACGGGGAGGGCAGGGCGTTGGCCCCCCTCGCCCCCTCCCCAGCGCCCGCCGCCCGCGGGCAGTGATTCACCGCGATTTTCCTTTTAAGGCCGCGCTCGGCGGGGAGGAAGCAGAGGAGGAGGAGGAGGAGGAGGACGCTCCTTGGACCTGGCTGGCTCCTCCTGCTCTCGCTCGAGGCTCCGACGCCCAGCCAAAAGCGAATCCCGGCGGCCGCGCTCGGCAGAGGCTCCCACGGCTCCCGGCCCCGCTGCTCGCCCAAGCGTCCGCGCCCGCGTCCCAGCCATGGCAAGAAACCACCAAGTGCAGAAGGCCAAGCTGGCCGAGCAGGCTGAGCGCTACGAGGACATGGCAGACTTCATGAAGGCGGTGGTGGAGCACGGGGACGAGCTGTCCAACGAGGAGCGCAACCTCCTCTCGGTCGCCTACAAGAACGTGGTGGGCTGCCAGCGCTCGGCCTGGAGGGTCATCTCCAGCATCGAGCACAAAACCGAGGAGGGCGACGACAAAGCACAGCTGGTGAACGAGTACCGGGAGAAGGTGGAGCAGGAGCTGAACAGCGTCTGCAACAACGTCCTGGACTTGCTGGACAAGTATCTCATCAAGAAGGCGAGTGATCCCGAGAGCAGGGTCTTCTACCTGAAGATGAAGGGCGACTACTTCCGATACCTGGCCGAAGTGGCCACCGGGGACAACCGCCAGAAGACGATAGAGAACGCCCAGAAAGCCTACCAAGAGGCCATGGACATCAGCAAAAAGGAGATGCAGCCCACGAACCCCATCCGCCTGGGGCTGGCCCTCAACTTCTCTGTGTTCCACTACGAGATCGCCAATGCCCCCGAGCAGGCCATCTCGCTGGCCAAGACCACCTTCGACGAGGCCATGGGCGACCTGCACACGCTCAGCGAAGACTCCTACAAGGACAGCACCCTCATCATGCAGCTGCTCAGGGACAACCTCACGCTATGGACAGCCGAGTGCGCCGGTGAAGACGGCGGCGACGCAGGCGAAGAGCCCAAGAACTGAACGTCCCCAGCCGAGCCGGGGACCGGCCCCCACCTGCCCCCGCTCCAGACCCTTCGGCATCTCCTCATGGTTTTTTTTTTTTTTGTTGGTTTTTTTTTTTTTTTTTTTTTTTTTTTTGTTTTTTTTTTTTTTTGGTTGGTTGGTTTGGGGGGGAGGAGTCTCAGCTCCTCGACGGCCCCGCAGCCTGGATGCCGGGAGCGAGGGTGGTTTTGGCAGGGCCCCTCCCTCCCTCTGCCCCATCCTCTGCTCTGGGGAGGGGGAAATGAGGGAGAGGGGGTGCCTCCATCCCGGAGAGCTGCCAGCCCCCGACTATTTAACATTTTTTGTGGGGGGTGTCCAGTCTGGCTTGTGCCAGCTCCAAACCCCCTGTCCTGGAGGGCTGGAGCAGTGACAGGAGGAGGTGAGGGGCCAGGCCGGGATGAGGGGCAGTCCGGGCAGCCCCCCCCATTCCAGGAGGGGGTCGCGTGTTGCCGAAGCCTCTGTGCGTCT
>VZTJ01001837.1:323463-353137 GCA_013397795.1 Orthonyx spaldingii
ACTCCCGGTCCCGCAGGCCGCTCACCGCAGCGGTGTCCCCCCGCCGGGTCCGGGTGCCCGCGGTTCCCGCGCGCCGCGTTCCGGGCAAGGAGCGGCGGCCGCTCCCACAGCGCCGCCTGGCGGCCGGAGGGACGCGCGGCTCCGCCCGGACCGGGACCCGAACGTGGGACACGAACCCGGGACTCGAACCCGGGACCCGAACCCGGGACTCGAACCCGGGACCCGAACCCGGGACCCGAACCCGGGACTCGAACCCGGGACCCGAACCCGGGACTCCAACCCGCGACCCGAACCCGGGANCCCGGGACTCGAACCCGGGACCCGAACCCGGGACCCGAACCCCAGACCCCGGTCCGGGCCAGACCCTGGGTTCGAGTCCCGGCGCCGGCTCTGTCCCTCCGGCACCGCCCCGGCTCTGCCTTTTCCCAAGAGAATCCCAGAATCACTTGGAGCGGAAAAGACCTCTGAGACCGTCCAGTCCTAACTCTGACCAAATGCCACCGTGGCACCGAGTGCCACGTCCAGTCTTTCCTTAAACACCTCTGCGGACAGCGATGCCACCACTTCCCTGGGCAGCCCCCTCCCAATGTCTAGTCTCCCACTGTGTGAAGAAATTCTTCCTAAAGTCCACCCTAAACCCTCCTGGAGCAGTTTAAGGCAATGTCCTTTGATCCTGCCACTCGCTGCCTGGGAGAAGAGCCCGACTCCCACCTGGCTACGCCCTCCTGTCAGGCAGAAGTTGGAATTTCTCCCTGCATTTTCCCCTTCACCCCTTGAGGAAGTCACACAGGGCCTGGCCCTCACCGTGCACGCTCAGCCCTGCAGCACTGGGTCAGTGGGACGGGGCTCTCCCCTCTGCCCGTGCCTGTGTCAGAGCGGGGCAGAGCACCTCGGGAGGCCGGGGCAGGCAGCACCCGCTGCACCCAACCACAGGGAAACGCCTCCCGGAGAATTCCTCTGCAGGCTGCCAGGACAAGTCTTTCATCCCCACGAGTTTCTCCCAGGAGTGTGGGATCGCCACGCCCAAGGAACGCTCGGGCAGCAGCAGGACAGTTACTGTGCCCTGTCTGTACTTGTCCTTCCCCTGCTCTCAGGCAGCCCTCAACTGCCAGTTCTGCCTTTTTAGCCTCACCAAATGCACAAATTTGGTTGATTCCAGCACTAATGTAAGTTTTAACCCCCCCAATATCCTTCCCCATTCCTACTGAACAGTATTTTCTTTCATTTGAGGGGTTCAATTAGTGAGGAAAAAACACCACCATGGCAACTTTTATTACAAATCAGTATTTTTACTAAAGGTAAATATATAAACACCCTGCTTCACACTGAACCCAGGAGCCAGCCTGGAGTGGGGAGCAGGACAAAGGCTGTGACAGTCCCTGCTCAGTGTGGCTGTGCCCTGAGGCTGCCCAGGGCGGGGTGGGAGGCTCGGACAAAGGCCATGTCCTGCCTGTACTTCATGGCCGTGGGGGGCTGGCGCCGGAGCAGTTGGTCACCTGTGTCCTGGGGCTCAGGGTCATCGTAGATGGTGGAGATGACAACAGAAGTGTTCCCACAGGGCTTCTTCCTCCTGATAAAAGTTGGCAGCTTCTCTCCGTGGTACCTGGAGGGAAGCAGGAAAGGTTTGGTTGGAGGCTGCAGAGGCCATCGGGCATCCCTGTGCTTCCCAGCTCTTTCCTGGAATGGTTTGGATTGGAAGGGACCTCAAACCCACCCAGGTTCACCCCCAGCCATGGGCAGGGACACCTTCCATAGACCTGCACACAATTCCAGCCCTGCTCCAGCACCACCAAGGCCACTGAGGAGCCCTGGGCTGGCAGGAAGAGCAGCGTGTCTGGCTATGGAGCGCTGTGGAATTCCCCAGCTGTGCAGGGAAAGGCAGATCCCCGGGAAAGCCCTGTCCCCACTCGACTCCTTTGCAGCCTCTCAGCTGCTGTGAGCCTAAGGAGCCTGGGCAGAGGTGGGAACAGGGCCTGGGAGGGCGCTTGGGTACTTACCCCAGCCCCCTCTTGCACCTGGGGTTCTGACCCTCGTTATCCAGAGCTTCGGCCATCCCAGAGTTGCTGCTCCCCAGGCCCAGCCCCTCCATCCAGCCCTGCTGCTCCAGGACCTTCCTGCCAAAGCCCTGGGAGAGGGGAGAAAACATCACAGACCTGCTGGACAAACCCCACCCTCATCTCCCCAGAGCCTTCTGCCCTCTCCCCACATCAAGACCTCTCCTCCTCCTACCCCACGTCCTGTGGGCATCACCCCTGGCACAGCCCTCCCTGCCCCGAGCAGGCAGCCAGAGCTCACCTTGGTGTGTCTCTCAAAGGTGCCAACGTGCTGCCCTGCCACAGACCCGTCCTCCAGCCCGTCCCGGAGCCGCCGCTCCAGCCACATCTGCACGGAGTCCCGAGCGTCCTTATCGCCTCCATCTGGGGACAGAGCAGCCACAGTCAGAGCTCAGAGCAGCACAGCTCAGCTTCACCACCAGCATTTCTCCCAGAGCACCAGGCAGAGGAGGCAGAACCTGTTCTTTCTGGCAACTCCTGCTGCCAGACCAGAAAAACATTGTTTCAGGTTCACTGAGGCCTTGGATGCTTTCGAAGGATGACAAAGAGCTGCCCAGATTCTGCATGGTCATAATTTCCTGGTTTCCCCGGGCTGGGTGGCTCAGCTCTGATACCTTTGTCATAGTAGATGCTCATGTCCACGTCCCAGTCGTCGGCCGTCTGCTCGTCGAAGTCTGGCAAGAGAAGGGAAGCAGCACTTCTGGTGAGCTCTGGCACAGGGGAGCTCTTTGCTGGGGGCCCAGCTCCCTATTTTCTCTAACAAAATGGGAAGGAATCACAGAATCATTGAGGTTGGAAAAGATTTCCAAGACCATTAAGTCCAACTGTGACCAGTTCCCACCCCATCCCCAGCCCAGAGCACTGAGTGCCACGTCCAGTCCTCCCCTGGACACCTCCAGGGATGGAGACTCCGAACGTCCCTGGGCAGTTCCAAGGCCTGACCGCCCTTTCCATGGGGAAATTCCTGCTGATGTCCAACCTGAGTCTCTTCTGGCCCAGCCTGAGGCCGTTCCCTCTCCTCCTGTCCCTGCTCCCTGGGAGCAGAGCCCGACCCCCCCGGCTGCCCCCTCCTGTCAGGGAGTTGTGCAGAGCCAGAAGGGCCCCCCTGAGCCTCCTTTTCTCCAGGCTGAGCCCCTTTCCAGCTCCAGCCCCTTCCCTGGACACTCCCCAGCCCCTCCATGCCTCTGCTGGTGTGAGGGCCCAGAACTGGACACAGCACTCCAGGTGGTGCCTCAGCAGTGCCAGCACAGAGAAATGGCATTAGAGATTCCCCAAGTCCCAGAGCCCACCCAGGAGGCTGACAGGGGCACCATGGGGGTCTCTGGGAGGTCTCTGGTGCCAGTTTTGTGCCCAAGGGAAGGCTCAGAAGCAGTGGCAAGGTGTTGGTGGCTCCAGTTGCCCTGCACTGTTTGTAAGGGCTTAAACCTGATCTAAGCTCGTGGACTCAGTGCGACAAACCCAGCGTCACCTCCGTCCTCCTGCTGCCAGAACTGGGCATCCGTGTAGAAGACGAGGCCGGAGCCGCCCTTCTCCCACTTGAGCTCGATCTCCTCCTCGAAGAGCCGCTCCCGCACCCGCTCCTGCTGCGTCACGTCCTCGTGCAGGGCCTCGTGCCGCTCCCACTCCTCACACGTGTCCTGGTCCTGCCAGCAGAGCCCGGGAGGGAGCTGGGGACGCCAGCACGGCCCCTCCCCGCTGCCCGACCCCTTCCCAAACCGTCCCCTGGCACCGCTCCGGCAGAGCCGGGCCCGGCTCAGGCCCCGACACGACGGATGAGCTCATCCCCTGACTAACGCCCCTTCCCGAGTCAGCAGCAGCAATCCCACAGCACACCCACCCCACAGGCCCGACCTGCCCCGCACAGATGCCCATTTAAGGAGCAGGTGTGTTGGACCTGAAGTCAGCACTAGCAATGAATTAATTCCACTCCAGCTGATCCCCGAGGAGATTGTGTGGGCTCCCGGGAAGCAGCTCCCTGGCACAGCCACAGAGCTGGGTTCTGGGCACAGCCACCAACCAGCCAAGGAACAGCCAAAAGAACAACTGGAGAGCCAGGAAACAGCCTGGGAGAAACAGCTGGAGGAGTCTGTTTAGTCTGGAGAAGAAAAGGCTGAATAAAAAGCTGGAAAAAGAAGGGAACAAAGCGCTCTCTGTGTCCCCTGTTGCCAGGAGAAACTAATGGGGTGGAATTGCAGCAGAGATTTGGCATCTGAGTTAATTCTGGTGGAGGAAAGGACGGGAAAGGCTTGCCTGGGGATCTGTAATGACAGAGCTTTGGGAGAACAGGCCAGACAGGCGTCTGCCAGGGACAGGGCTGGGATGGCTCCTGCCCAGCCCAGCTCTCCAGCCTTTGTCACAAAAGCTATTTTACTCAAAGTGACTAAACTCCAGGAGCATCCGAGGTCAGCCCTTTGTGCAGCTCTGCACGTCACTCCCAGCACACAGACGTGGTCCCCAGCCTCTGCTACCTCATTTCTCAGCAAAGCAGAGCCAGGCCCACCTGCCAGGCAGCAGGGCAGGATCTGCTGGGCAGCACCAGCCTCCCCCCTGCTCCTCCTCGGACCAGACCCTTTGCGATCAACCCCTGTGACCACCCTGAGCAGTTCTGGGGGGTTCAGGCGCCCCTGTCCCTGCCCCGAGGGGCTCAGTGCACCAAGGGCTGAACAATTGTGTTTTAACACTGCTTTTAACACGCCATTTATCCAATTAAAAGATTAAAAATGAGCTCTGAGAGTGGGATCTGCCCTCACAGCTCCAACAGCTGAGCCTGGATGGTGCTGGAATATTCCACTTACATCATCCGAGTGCGACTGCTCTTCCTCCTCCTCCTGCCCCTCCTCATCCTCCTCGGGCCGGGCCGGCTGAGCCACCCCCGCGGGCGGTGCAGGCTCCTCTCCCTCCGTGATCTCATCCCCTGCAGCCGTGTAAACCCTTTCTTCCTCAGCGACCGTCTCAGTGTCCTGGTATTCGAAGGGCACATTCCCGTACCTGCGGGACGAGCCAGTCTTTGGGAAATCCAGCTGCAGCTTCTTGATGACGCGGGGGGGCAGCCGGCAGGCCCGGATCAGCTCCAGGAACACGCTCAGGGGGGTGCCCACGTTCCCAAAGGGCATGAAGGAGGGGGGGTTGAACTCGGGCAGCCGCTTCAGCTCCGCCTCGGTGACAGATTCCCCGGCAGTCGCTCTGTCCTCGCTGCCGGGAGCCGCCTCGGGGCCTGCAGGAGAGGAGAGATGGGTTTGGGGTAAATCCCGGCGCTCCCCAGCGGGAGGGGGCTAAGCAGAGCCCACACGGGCTCTTCCTGCCTCGGAGCAGATTTAAAGCGTTAAGGAAACCCCACGAGGAGTTGTAACTCCCGGTGCCCCGCGGGCGCCGTTCCGGGACCCCGCCCGGTGCCCGCCGTACCTGTCCCGGGGCTCAGGCGGACCCTGCGGATGAGGCAGCGGCCGGGCAGCGCGGCGCCGCCAGGCCCGACCCAGCGCTTTCCCGAGTACATGCGGACGAAGCGGCGGGCGCGGCCGGGCCGCACGGACACCAGGCAGGAGCAGGTGCGCGGCACCGAGGCCCCGCCGCCGCCGCCCGCCGGCGGACGCTCCGGGCGGTGCCGGTAGTGGAAGCAGAGGAAGCCGCCGGCCTCCAGGAACTGGCTGAAGTAGGCGCGGAGCTGCGCGGAGCGGAGCGCGGCCGGGATGCCGCTCACCAGGCAGAACCGGGCCCCACCGCCGGTGCCGCTGGGCGCCGCCATCTTGGAGCGCCGCGGCTGGCGCGCGGTGATGACGTCACGGGAGGCGGGTAGAGGGCGCCGCCTGGTGGCGGGGGAGCGCGCGGCAGCCGGGGCGGCCTGGGGGGGTCACAGGGGCCGGGGACAGAGAGACCCTGGGGGGTCACAGGCCTTGGGGACCACGGAACCCCAATGGGGGAGGCTAACAGTCCCTGTTGGTGTCCAGACCCCATTGTGGGGGTGTTTAACAGGCTCTGGGGGTAGCAGGGCTTGGCCAGACCCCCAGGGGGGTCACAAACCCCAGGGCTTTCAGGGCACCGGGGGTGTCCAGGCCACCTCTCCTCCTGCCATGCGAGGGGCCTGGCCTTGTCCCCTGTTCAGTCCCACAAGCTGCACTCAGCCCCCTCTCATGGGACAGGCGCCCACGGCCAGCCCCTGTCCCCGGGGAACTCCGTGTGCCTGCCGGGGCTGGCGCTGCCCTGGGCCTGTGGGTGCCGTGCGGTGACTCAGGCGCTCCCTCCCCACGGAAAAAGCCCGTCATGCGGCTGAGATCACTTCGGAGCCGCGGCACAGGCGCAGGCCCGGGCTGACGCAGCAGTTCCTCCTCACACCGCACCGCCAGCGCACATTCCGGGAGTTTCCGTGGGCACAGGGAGGCTTCGTGCAGCTTCACCTGACAGCTCACCTGTGTCAGCCACGGAAAATGGGACGGGGTTTGTGCTTGTTGGCAGCTGGGTGAGTCAGAGCAGCCGCTGCTGACATCGCCCTTGGGAGAGGCCCAGCACTGGGATCTCAACCCCTGGGGAAAGCTGCAGTGTGGGGATTTGCCCCTGGAAACTTCTGTGCGCTGGGAGCACCCAGGGGCTGCTCATCCAACAGCCCCCACTGACAGCAATCGACCTGTCTGCATTGCCAAGATGGATTCTTATGGAAAATCTCTTTTCATTCGGTTCTATCCTTTCCATTCCTGCAGTTTTTTCTGCCCACCCCAAATTCAACACTGTTGCTAGAAAGGCACCACCATGTTCCAAAATACCAAACATTTTATTAAAAAAATAATTTATTGCATCTTATATACAAACCACACGAATGTTCACTTATAAAATACTGACACCTCACCTGGTGGAGGCAGGAGGAGCGAGTTTCCCAGGTGTGCACCTTGCTCTAACTCCAGGGAAGGAGGTTTGGATCTCCCACTAAACCAGCTCCGCTCGGGGTTCAGTTTTCACACAAACAGGACAGCCCAGAGCCCCACATGAGGTGCAGTAGGTTTAGGTGCTCCTAAGTGCTCTTACTCCTGTTGTATTTCATGGAATTATGGAGGAAAGAGAGAATCTAAGGAAAAGAGGGCTGAGTCTGTACACCGTGTAGGATTTAACACTCTGGCTTTTTCCCTGAAGAAATTTCCTGAGTATTTCTAAGATTTCAAGCATGGAAGCCAGACCCAGCGCTAATTCCATAATGTTTGCCCTCAGTCAGTGATCCCACTGAGGTCATCAGACACCACGGGATCAGGCTGAGGACAACCCTCACTGCCTGGAGTTCACAGCAAAACGAGTAAAAGCTGGGACCAGAGCTCCATGCTCTGGAACAGGGAAGGAAACCCCTCACGCTCCCTGGACTGGAGCCGGGCCCAGGGGAGCAGGAGCTGCTGTAAAATCTGCTGAGCCACAGCTGCTTCCCCAGGGAGGCTCCAGCCTCGGCCCCGGTGGAGCACAGAGTTCCTGCAGAGTCCGGAGCGCTTCTGTCCCAGCCCTGCTCCTGGGCGGGGGCTCAGCAGGGCAGGGGCAGCCACGGCGCCTGCGGCCAGCCCGGCGCCTCGAACAGCATCTCCACCAGCAGCTCCCCCATGCCCGCGTCCCCGATGACGGGCCGGAAGAACAGGTCCGTGACGAGGGCGGCGGGGATGGATTTCAAGGAGGAGGTGACCCGTAAAATGCGGGAGAAGCGGCCCTGGTCCTCGGGGTGCAGCGGCTGCAGCAGCTCCCGCAGCGCTCGCTGCGCCTCCCACTGCAGGCTCTCGATGTAGAGCGGAGCCCTCAGCCCAGGGATGTCTGCGGGGGAGAGGAGGAGAGAGGGAGATGAAGAAGGATGGAAAACAGCTGCAGGTTCCTTCCATTCCCACCCTTGCCCATTTCTCAGAAGGGATCTCTGAGGCCACACTGAGGAGATGCACACAGCACTACTGAGGCGTAGCTGTCCCAGGGATGCTGTGTGAGGCAGGGAGAACAGTTAACGGGGAAAACCATGCTTTAAAGGTAAAGGCATCCAGGATTTATTGTCTGCGGGGCAGGCAAAGGTTTTGACATCCTTCCTTCCTGCTTCCCAGTGCATTTGGGAATGAGCAGAGTCAGTGAAAAGGTGACCAGCCCTCTCTGCTCTCACACCCGCCCATCTCTGAGCATCTCCAAGCCACGAGGTCTGTGTTTGTCCAGGAAGGTGGTGGAGTCCCCACCCCTGGACATGGCACTCAGTGCTCCGGGCTGGTGACAAGGTGGGGATTGGGCACAGGGTGGACTCAATGGTCTTGGAGATCTTTTCCAACCTCAGTGACTCTGGGATGCTGTGATTTCATGTCCAGAGCCACAAGGGCCAGGCACTCACCTGGATTGAAGAGAATGGCTCCCCTCAGGTAGGTGTACTCGTTGGGGCTCAGGTCCAGCCTCCAGAAGCTGTTGAGGCACCACTGCAGCCGCTGCACGGCGGCCAGCGTGGGCTGTGTCCCCTCGGGCTCCTGCCCTTTGCTCCGGCCGCTCAGGAGGATCTTCTTGAGCATGCTGGGGGCTGGGGCCTCCGTCACCTCGAAGGTCACCATCTCCTGCACCAGCCCCAGCAGGAAGAGGGGCACCCAGCAGCTGTCCAGCAGCAGGAGCTGATCCTCCCGGGGCAGCAGGCGGAAGGCAGCGACGTTCTTCATGAAGTTCATGGTTTTGACCAGCACGTCGGAGGCGGCCTGGCAGGTGACGTGCGGCGTGCGCAGGCACACGGCGCGGCGCTGGTGGCACAGGCAGCGCTGCCGGGCCCCGCCGGGCGGCAGGGTCTGGCTCAGCAGGGTGTACAGGATGGCAGGGTGCTTGTCCTTGCCGTGGCACTGGCACCTCTCGCACTCCATATCCACGCTGGTGCTCATGGCCGAGCCAGCTCCTCGCCAAAACTCAGCGAGTGGGAGAGAGACGTAAAATCCCCTCCAAAATATCTGTCACGGGCCGGATTGTCCCTGTCCTCCCGGCTCTGCCAGCCAGTGGCTGCCCCAGGCAGCTCTTATAAGGCCGGGTCACAGTGAACACCCCTGCGCAGCCTTGACCGGCCTGATTAAGCAGCCCTCATTAAAACCACCCAACCAACCCCGTTGTCCCTGGACTGATTGGCCGGGCCAAACGAGTTCCCGGCGTCAACGGCCGTTTTCTCAATGAATCGGCGGTGGGGAGGGGTTGTGTCCTTATCAGGATTACCCAAACAGGATAAACAGAGTCATTACCCCAGGCTGTACCATGGCACCAAGGCCCCAGCGGGCAGGTGTCGCCGCCAGGGTTCACAGACAAACACGGGGCTCGTCTGCGCCCGGCGTTCAACGGCCCCGGCCTTGGGAAGAGCAACCTGGAAGTTGTGTTATCAGCGGCTGTTTGCCTGGCCTTGCCCGGGAGGCTCCTGTTGTGGTGGAGGAAGAGAGCCTGGTGAACTGGCAGGCTGTGATGGGGCCAGGGGTCGCGTCTGTCAGAGGAAACAGGGCTGGGGAAGGGAAACTGCTCCTACTCGCAGAATGAGAGAAAAGTGAGGGGAAAAGGGCAAAATTCTCATATTTTCCCAACAGAAAGGGACTCGGAGGTGCTGGTCGACAGCAGCTGAACATGAGCCAAGGTGGGCAATGATCGCTCATGATTGTTCCCTGTGCTGGCACTGCTGAGGTAACTCAGACCCTGGGATCGGCTTTGGGCCCCTCACTCCCAGACAGACACTGAGCGTGTCCAGGGCAGGGAACGGAGCTGTGGAAGCGTCTGCAGCACCAGCAGCAGCTGAGGGAGCCGGGGGGCCTCAGCCTGGAGACAAGGAGGCTCAGGGGGCCCTCCTCGCTCTCCACACCGCCCTGTCAGGAAGGGGCGGCCAGGCCCGGACCCCCATTCGCGGCCCGCACGGCCCGTCACCATAGCAACCCCGCCGCGCCTCGCGTCCCGCCTCCTCCCAGGAGATTGACAGTCACCGCGACCAATCCGCGAAGAGAGCGCGTCGGATTGACAGCCCCGGTAGCCATTCCGCGAAGAGAGCGGCGCGAGGGCGCGCTGTGATTGGCGGGCGGGGAGGGGCTCGCGCTTCCGCGGGCGCCGGTTCCGGTTCCGGTGTGGGCCCGGTGTGGCAGCGGCGGCGCGATGGGGCTGAGCGCGGAGGAGGCGGCGGAGCAGGAGGATCGCTTCGACGGGATGCTGCTCGCCATGGCCCAGCAGCACCAGGGCGGCGTGCGCGAGGTAGCGCCGCCGGGATCGGGGAAGGCGGGGCGGGACCGGGAGGAGCGAGCGGGGAGCGCGGGGAGCGGCCCGGCCTCCTCGGGCCCCGCCCCGGCACGTGGAGCACGGGACGCACGTGCGCTGCTCCCCGAGCGGCGATAACGGCCCCGCTCGTTAATTAGCGTGGTGTTAATGAGGCGCCGCGGCGCCCGCACTGCGGCCTCGCGTCCCGGCCCCGGCGCCTCCGGGCTTCCCTGAGCTCCTCGGGCCTTCCCGGAGCGTTCCGGGTGCGCGGGCGGTGCCTGTGACCGGTCACGGCGGAGCAAAGCGGCACAGGCCGGGATCGAGCTCCTCCGTTCGTCCTTCCCGGCACGGCCACCGGCCCCACGAGACCTGACCGCGATCGTGGGGTCCGCTCGTGCTTGGGGCTCTGCTCACCCGCCCTGAGCCCACCCTGAGCCCTCCCAGATGCAGCAGGGCTGGACGGTGTGCGAACATCCCGCTCACATCCCACTCACAAATAATTAAAAAAAAAATGGTCCTGCAACAGCCCCTCGTGTTGTAGTGAAACCTTTGATTGAAACACCCACGGGGCAGAATTCCTGGGAAGTAAAGATCAGCCAAGTTCAAGGACAGTATGAGTTTCCAGAGGGGGTTTGGAGGGGCTGGTTCTTTCATTGGTGATCCCTGGCAGCTGTAAAAATAAGGAGTTTGCAAGATTTTAGATGTACAAAGAAGCAAAATACGGTGCACGTATATATATTTGTAAGGGATATAGGTATGGATGCACGTGTGAATCCATTCCTGCCTCGGGTGGGTGTGAGAGCAGGACCTGAGAATAAACTGCTGCCTTTCTTCATGCAAACCACACAAACACCTCTTTGCAAACGGGGAATCAGGAGCTGGTCTCCACAGCTGAGTGTTTTCTCCAGGCAGTGGTCACAGGGCTGATTCCAGGGCGACCCTGGCAGAGCCACAGACAGAGAGGAGAAAGGCTAAAGGCTGCTCCAGAGGCACGAGGTGGCTCAGAGGGACTTGGGCTCACTGCTCCTTTTCTCTCCACCCTCTCCCTATTTCCTGCACCAGCTCGTGAACACCTTCTTCAGCTTCCTGAGGAGAAAGACGGATTTCTTCACCGGGGGAGAGGACGGAGTAGCAGAGAAGGTAAAAAATAAACCTCCAGGCCTGTAACTCTTCTCCCTTCCATCCCACCCATGTCTGTGTCATGCCAAGAGCCCCCTGCTCGACCAGCTCCCAGCGTTTGGGTACTCCTGGGCACCAGCAGCTCCCGAGCGAAGGACCCCCAGAGCTGCCCCTGTCAGAGCTGAGGAACACACAGTGCCCTGCTCAGACGGTACCACAGTGCAGGGGTTTTGCCAGGCTTTGGCCAAAGGCTTGTTTGGAAAGCAAAGCTGCCAGACACACTGACTTAACGGTGACACAGCAGGTGATAACCCCGGGTTACCTTGTTTGTTCAGCTCAGAGAAAGCACAAAGTCCACGGCTCTGCACATGCAGCTGCCCCTTGGCTCGGGCTGGGGAGCCTGGATGGAGCATCTCCTGTGCTGCAGGGAGCCCTCACTGCAGGGGCTTTAAGGTCATTTCAACCCCAAACAGTCTGTGATCCTCTGAAAGTAAGAAAGGTGAACCCCATTGTCGTTTTTCTTGGAATAGAGAGGAAATCTCCCCGTGTTGCTGGAGGCTGTGTGGTCCCACCTGAGTGGCAGTTCAGAGGTGCCTGGCTGCTGTCCTTAGCAAATCTGTGCCTGTAAAAGAAAAGTGTTCGTGTCCTTGGGTGGTGGCATCTGTCAAAATGCTTTTTGGCCTCCTGGAACAGTGCTCTGACACCACAGGAACCACAACAAACGTGGAAGAAGCTGCTTCCCCAGTCCTGCTGAGCCCTTGGCATGAAAGAGAAAGGAGGGTGGGAAAGTCCCTGTGTTTTTTGGGTGCCATTTCAACACCCTCATGGTGTGGGCGGTGACACAGACAAGGTCAGGCAGTGCAGATCCTTTCCTCACCACGGGTCATCGGGGTGGGAACAGAGGCTGGGACATTCTGGAGGCCTGCACATCCTGCATTCTGTACTCCAGGAGACACGGGAGTTGAGTTGTGTGAACAAGTCTTGCTTGTAAAGCAAAGCAGAAATACTCGGAGCTTGTTTACAAACCACAGTTTGCTTGGGAAAGGTTCTGGGTTCCCCTACCCTGCCGAAGCTCCTGGGATATGTATAAATAAATTTTTCCCCTCTAATTCCTTTCTGAGGATCTGTCTGTGTTATTTTCTGGGGCAGACCTCAGCTCACCTACGTGCTGCTCTGCACAGCACCCCTGGCCTTATCGACCCTGGGGCAATTCTCTGGCTCCCTGCCTGTGTACTCAGCTTTTCCGCTGAGCACGCGGCCCTTGGCATCAGAGACCTTGGGATTTTGCCTCCCAGAGTCACAACAACCTTTGGGGAATTGGGAGTGAGGCTGAAACAAAAGATTTGTGGAGGAACCACCCCTCAGTGTAAAAACGCGGGGGTGTTTCAAGCATTTCTCTAAATCATGGCACTGAAGCTCCATCTGGAGAAAAGCCCAGGCGTGGGAAAGGCCAGAAGTAGGTAAAGGAGTTGGATCTGGTGTGTCCTGCTGTCCTGGATGTATGGAGTAGCTTCAAGTGGCTGGTGGGGCATCAGCTCATCCTGCTGGAATTGCACAAAGGACAAAATAAGTGGAGAATTTTTATTTCACTGTTTTCTCCTGGAAATACACTCCCTGTGTAACTAGGAAGGGCTACATTTAAATTTTTTTTTTTCTCTTTTTCTTCTCTTTTCACTTCCTCCTCTGTTTTTGGAATTGAACAGTCTCTAGATTTTCAGTCCAAAAACCGAGTGAAGATGAAGGGGAAAGTCACAGCATCTGTGTGATTTAACAGATGTACTCGTGCTCCTTGGGAGACCAAGCTGGGTGGATTGAGGTTTGAAATGGATGGTTTTGGTAACCCCCTGTGTCCCTGTGCCCCAGCTGATCACAGATGCCTTCAGCCACCACAACAAGCTGGCGCAGAAGGAGCGCAAGGAGAAGAAGGCGCGCCAGGAGGCCGAGCGGCGCGAGAAGGCCGAGCGTGCCGCCCGCCTGGCCAGGGACAGGCAGGAGCCCAGCGAGCCTCGGATCAAGGAGCTCACAGATGAGGAAGCAGAAAGGCTGCAGCTGGAAATCAACCAGGTGAGAGCCGTGTCTGCAGCTGCACCTTTGTCCTCCCTGTGGCTGTGAGGGGTTAGAGTGGCTCAGGCTTGTTCCTTGTCCAAGTGGGAGGACAAAGGGAATCTTCCCCTTGGCAGTGCCTCCTTCCTGTAACTTTTCTAAGGGCTGAAAATTCCCTGTTTTCCAAGTGTGGGGTGCAGTGAGTGGTGCTCTTTAGCTGGAGCTGAAAGGCTGAGGCCATCTAGTGCCAGCTCAGGAAGTGACACAGAGTGCCAGCTCTTGGCTCAGCCTGTTCCTGCTCTTCCTCTCTTTTCAAACAGAAGAAAGAGGCACAAGGGCAGGGTAACGGTGTCCCAGCGAAACCCTCGGAGGAGGAAGGTGAATCTCCAGACTCCAACAAACAGGTAAAACTTGTCTGGGGATATTTTAGAATCATAAAGTGGTTTGGGTTGGAAGGGACTGTAAAGCTCATCCCGTTCCACCCCCTGCCATGATGCCCTCCACTACACCAGGTTGCTCCAAGCCCTGTGTAAAATACACACTTTAGAAATAGAAATTTTAAAATTTTATTTTAAAAATACACAATTCCTAAATGTGCCAATACACAAGTTTGGGTTTTTTCTTGTAGTCATGTTTTAACAGAAGCAGCTATTCATTTTTGGGCTAAATTTAAGTGGATATAAAATACAAAGAACTGACTTGCAATCCTTATAAAACCCAAGAACTGTTGTTACAATGTAAACTGGAAAAGCTTCTTTCTTTACACTTGAATTGCTTAGGGAACAGATGATGAAGAGGAAGATGAGAAGGATAAAGGAAAACTTAAACCCAACTCTGGCAATGGAGCTGACCTTCCAAACTATAGATGGACACAGACTCTTTCAGAATTGGATGTAAGTCGTGCTTTATGACCAGAATCTGAGGAGTCTGAGACAGGGAATAAGTGCAGGTGCTGGTAAGTGATGAAGCCAGTTCCCTGTGTCTCAGTTGCCTCTGGAAGTTTTTTGGAAACAGCAGTGTTTCAGTAGCTGGGAGAGAGTTTGGTAACTCAGTAAAATTCCCAGGAGCTGGAGTTTGCCAGATTTTGGTCTTGTTTTAACCAGACATTAAAATCTGCTTCCCTTTTTGTGCTCCCTTCCTTTCACCTCCTGCTCACTCAGTATCTCAAGGAAAACAGTCCCTGCTCTGTCTGCAGTGAAGCCAAGGCAGAAAGGCTTGGAACAGCAGCATGGGAGGGTAAGGAGGGATCTCACTGCCCAGCTCCTCAAATCTGCTCCTCTTTGCTGCAGCTGGCTGTCCCCTTCAAGGTGGGCTTCAGGCTGAAGGGCAAGGACGTGGTGGTCGATATCCAGAGACGCCGCCTCAAGGTTGGCCTCAAGGGCCACTCTCCTGTCATTGATGGGGAGCTCTTCAATGAGGTGAAGGTGGAGGAGAGCTCCTGGCTCATTGAGGATGGCAAAACAGTCACCGTGCACCTGGAGAAGGTAAAGCAGGGTGGGCTGGGAAAGGTTCAGGCTTGGCTGCCTCTTCTGGGCTCTCAGCTGAAACAGAGCCACCGTGGCTGTCCTGGGTACAGTGTCAGTGGTGCCACTGGCTGTGGGGTGTTTAAGTTCCCCCATCTTCGGCCTAATTTTATGCTATTCCAGGATATCCAATGGATTTCTCAGCAGTTCAGGAAAAGCTGGAAGGAAATCAGTCATTCTAAAGTTGTCCCTTAGCGTGTTTTGACATCTGTTAGTGACATGAAAATCCAAGTACAGAGCTTCTTGTGTCCCCTCTGGGCCTCTCCAGGTGGTTTGTTGTAATCCCATTTATGTCAGGCCAAACAGGACATCTGACATTCTCTCAGATCTCCCAGCTATGAAAATTTAAGCTGCCTAAAGTAGTTTGAAATAAAACTACCCTTTATCTGTGTTCAGATTTTACTGATATTTAGAAAACTGTCAAATAAAGTTCGATTCCAGCATTTTTTCCTGCGACTGAGACTTAAAAACCCTAGAACAAGACCAAGAAAAATAAACTGGTTTTGCTTCTTCATCCTCTAGATCAACAAAATGGAATGGTGGAACAAACTGGTCTCCACAGACCCAGAAATCAACACCAAGAAAATTAATCCAGAGAACTCAAAGGTAAGAATTCTTCTGTTTTAGGGGACGAAGCCCACTCAGAAATTGCCTCACTTGAGCCCAGAGTTGTTCCAATTTGGGTCTTGCTTTCAGTTGTCAGACCTGGACAGCGAAACTCGCAGCATGGTGGAGAAGATGATGTATGACCAACGACAGAAATCCATGGGCCTGCCCACCTCTGATGAACAGAAGAAGCAGGATATTTTGAAAAAGTGGGTACACCTTGTTCCTTTGTGTGGTTTTGCCTTCCCAAGTGCCTCCTCCTTTTCCTCTGTGGCACAAATAAGTGAACAGAGCAGCTTGGCCTTCAGTGCTACCCCTGCTCGCATCTGCACAGTCAGTGTATTGTTGGCCAGCCACCAGTGGCTGTAAAAGCCTGTGGGAGAAGCCTAACGGGGAGATCTGGGAATAGCCCAGCTCTGGAATTGTCTCAATCTGCTGATTTCAAGTGCAGAAGGCACGTTTGGAAGTGGAGGTGCCATCCCTGCTGAACTCTAACATGCTCTCGAGTGGTGTCTAATCTCTCTCAGCAGCCCAGCTCATCACCCCTCCCTCCACTTGCCCCCAGACAGTTGTCCCCAAGCCACTTTTATGGCTTTATTGCCCTGTTTGGCACAAATGCCCTGGGGCAGGGAAATGACTCCTGGAGCTCTCAAGGCCGTTCGGGAAGGTGTGGAGGCAATTCTGGGTCACGCAGCTTCTTCAGCAAGTGCAGCCCCACACCTTATCTCTGGGTGAAGGATTACCTGACCTGACTCCTGCTTCCCTTGGCTTTATCTGTAGTGCCAGAACTTCTCTGTGAAGCTGAGTGGGGTTTGGCCAGAGCAGAGACCAGGCTTCCCTGGTGACCAGTGGAATGGGAAGTACCCTCTGCTCCCGGGGAGCCCACGTGCAGAACACCTCACTGGCAGGGTCACTTGTTTGGTGCTCTGGAAGTTTGGCTGGCAAAGGATGGAGAGGGAGTTTAGACTTTGTCCAGGGCAAAGGAGACTCAGTGACACCCAGGTGGGTGCCGGTCTCTGCCAGTGGAGCTCTTCTGGCTGCCGGGCAAGGACTGATCCTGGCAGCACAGACGTCCCTGGAAGTGGAAACACTGGGGGGGCGTTTCAGGGGAAACCCCGAGATGGCAACACAGAGGAGCCCAGGCTGCCCTTCCTTGCACTTTGGGTGTGAATCCTCCACAGGGCTGTGATGTGTTGTGTCCCTGGGGGGCAGAGCAGAGGAGCCTCTGTGTACTGGGCACTCCTGGGCACTGCTCTCAGAACTTCCTGATGTGGCAGCCTAAGTCCAGATAGTCCCTGGAAAGGGTTTGAAACAAGATGATCTTTAAGGTCTCTTCCAGCCCACACCATTCTGTGATTCCCTCTGTTGGGACTGCCGTACATTTGAAATCAGGTTGCACCTGGTTTGAAACCAGATTCCTCTGGTCATGTCCTCCCTGAGTTTTTCCTGTCAGCGCACTGGGGATATTCCCATATTCCCAGTAAAGCTCCATCTGACAGGCTGGAGCTTCAATCCTAATCTGCCTTCACCATCTCCCCTCTGCCCCACAATCAGTGTGGTGGCTGCTACGTGTCCAGCCCAGAGGTAACAGTTAAAGGGTGTGTGTTTGATAATTAACAACTCCCGTGTGTCTGGACTTGCTGACCTGGTAGCTGGCAGGAATGCTGCTCCCACTGACCCGAGGAAAAGGTGTTTGTAGTCCAGGGACTGTGTCCCAGGGAGCTCAGCAGAACCCTCCCTGCTGTCAGGGTATGGGGTTGCAGCAAAACTCCACAGGTGAAGGAAGCAGAAATCAGAAATCCTTCCCTCCCCAAACAGCGCTGTTCTCGCTCCTGCTGACTCACCCAAACTCTTTTTTGTCTTTGTTTTCTTTGCAGGTTCATGGAACAGCATCCAGAAATGGACTTTTCAAAGGCTAAATTCAACTGAGCTCTCCCCTTCTCCCCCTCCTCTTTCAGTCAGCCCATTGAATGGGGCAGGATATGTTTGGTTGGATATTCCTCACCTTGGGCAAGTAAAACTTCCAGCATCCCCCACCCGAGCTTGCTGTGGCAGCACCTGTGCAGTCACCCTCAGTGTCCTGTGGAGCAGAAGGCAGCGCCCCAGGGCAGCCACAGCAGCTCCAGATGGAGCCATCTGCTACAATTCCCAAAGGGCAGTGAGGAGAGAAGGAGGGGTTCGAGCAAAAGAGGGTTTTAGGGCTGAGGGAGCCAGACCTGAGAGGTTTTGGGATAAATCCTTAAGGTATTGCTTCACTTCTCTGGGCTGCTTGTCCACTCTGCCACTGGCACAGGTACTCCTGAGTTCTACTCCCTCCTGCTCTCCTGTGAAAACAAGGGTCAGTTTGTTTTGTAAAATAATTATTTTTCTGCCTTCTTGGGAAGGGAAAACAGCAGTTTAAAAGCACAGCTATTGCAGTAGAGACAGACCCTGCTTCTCCTTGCTGCTGCTTCTGTTCATGCCAGAAGTGGGACAGCTGGAGCACTCCAGGGCTCCCAGCACAGCTGGAGAGGTTGAGCTGCTGTCCTAGAGCAAGGAAAGGCTGGAGAGTCTGTGGCTGTGGCTGGGAGAGGATGTGGGGTTGCTGTTGTTGCTGGGAGTGTCTCCTGCCTCTTCTCCCAGAGCCTCTCTCCCTGCTGGTGACGGACGGGCGTCGCCGCCTTCTGTGCCGAGCTCCCGCTGACGAGTGGCATCCTCTGCATGTCTGTATCTTTGTTGAAACTGCAGTGCAACATAAAGGAAAACAAGTGAAATACCTCGGGCAGAACGTGTGGTTTCTGTGGCAGAAGGGATCTGGGGTCCAGGCTGGGAGGGAGAAGGAAGGGGTGCCGGGGGCTGCTATGCTTGTGCTCTCTGGAGCTGCCTGTGGATCCCTCTCATGCTCCCAGCTCTGGACTGATGCTCTCTCCCTCCCTCAGGAGGTGGCAGTGGGAGCTGTGCCCTGCTCAGGAGCGCTGCTGAATCCCATTCCCAGCTGAAACCCTCGGGACTGACCGAGGCTGGTTGCTCCAGGCTCTGCTCTCCACGGAGCAGCACATGACCACGCCAGGCAGCCTCCCTTGCCCCAGGTCTCCTTTATGCTGAGCTAACAAGGAGTGTGTCAGGAAATGCCGGGCTCTATCCCAGATCCCTGCTGCTGTGGTTCTTCCCTCTGCCTCCCCCAGACACTTCCACCTCCTCCCCGAGGGATGGGCATAAACGGCTGAAAATCCTGTTTGGGCAAAGTCCGACCCGGCACAGCACCTGGCGTGGTGGGGTTGTTTTTTGAGCTGTAGAGCACTGTTTGCATGAAGTCTCCCAGTTTTACAGGCTCTTGCGGTTAAAAAGCAGCCCCCACCCAGCAGAGCAGTGACTTAAGGGTGAGCAAGGACACAGACTGGGGCAGCTGCCTCTGGAGTGCTCTGGCCAGGATCTTCCTGCCTGTCTTAAAATCACCCTTCACACACCTGCCCTCACCGTACACACACCTGCCTGCCCGTGCTTTGGCCCTGGTACAAGAGCAGGATCTCCTGTTTTTGTAAAAAAAGTTGGGCTATGTTGGATTTGAAGGTTTTAGCTCCGGAATGAGCTACCTGCCTGTCTGCACTGAGCCCTGGTTTGTGAGACAGGTGAGCTGGGAGGGCTGAGCTGCTCTGGGGTGTGATGACTTCACCCTGTTCTCCACTCTGTCAGTGCTGCTGCTGCTCGCTGCAGGTGCTGGAGCTGGAGGAGCAGGGCCAGGCCCTGCACCTGCAGCAGGATCCTCATCCCGCTGCCAGCCCCTCCTCAGGGACAAGCACGGGCAGGCACCAGGGCAGCCGTAAACCAGCAGAGTCCAGGGCACCACCCCAACCCAACCTGTGGCTTTGTTCTTTCCCCATTTCCTCCTCAGCCCAGTATCCCACACCAGAACCCTGAGCCTGGCCTGGCTACTCCTGGATCTGGCAGCTCTTGGATGTGGGAGTGGGGTGGAAGCAGCCGTCCCTGCCCTCTGGAAGCACAGAGCTCCCTCTGTTCCCAGAATCCCGAGGCCCTTCTGCCCTCAGCCACGGCAGGGTCCTGGCTGGTGTGAGCCACGGAAGTGTTTGGGGTAAGAACCGGGAAAGCCCGCATTTGCTGGTTCCGGTGGCAGCTGAGAGAAGACAGAGAAAAGGCAGCATCAGGAACCCCCTGGGCAGCTGGGGGAGAATTTTTGGGAGGAAGGAGTGTCACTTGGGCCTTCAGGGAGAGCGAGGAAAAGGCAAACATCGCTGGGAGAACGGGGCCATCCCTGCGGCTCCGACCCCGCAGGAGGTGAACGCCCGGGGCCGTGTCTGTGAACCGTGGCTGATCCCAGAGCTGCCCCTGGACTTCACCCCCGCGGCCAGCGGAACAGAAGGTGTTTCACTGACGGCCTTGTCCTCTGCAAACACCCCCTGCCACTGCTTTCCCCAGGCCAAGGTGAATTGAGAGCACCCTTTTGCTTCCTAAGGGATAAACCCTGCCGGCCGAGCAGCTGCTCAAGGAATGCAAAGCCCCACCTCAGCCTGAGTCCTTGGAGAGCAGGGAGTGTGGCCTTGTCCTTGTGCCCGGCAGGGAAATGCTGAGCACCACCAACGCTGGGACCCAAACGGTGCAAAGGCATCCTTGTGTGCTGCCCGAGCCCCAGCAGGCCGGGAGGGGCGGTGCTGGGGAGTCACAGCTCAGGAAGCTCCTTTTGTCTTCCCGTACCTGTGTCAGGCCACCTGGAGAAGCCGTTTTGGTGCTGCCACCAGTCGGAGGCAGAGCCCACAGCTCCTCCCCACCTCCTGTAAAAGCGAGGCCCTGCAGGCACAACAGGCTCTGCAGAGAGCTTTCCACAGGGTAAAGTTCTCCCCAGTCGTTTGGGGTTTTTTTTCCTTAACAGCAGCTTCTGGCTTAGCTTTTATTAATGAATATTGCAGCTCAGAGCATTTGGGAAATATCCCAGACTGTAGGACTGTTTTGGGAAGAGCAATGGAACAGCAAAACCCCAAGGAGGGAAACAGGAACAGCACGTATTGGATGTTACTGCATAGTTCTAGGAGGAGCCTCAGCTGCTCTGTTACTGCAAGGGCCAGGCTGTGAGGAATTAGGGTCCATCCATCTGCTTCCTAATGTCTGAGCCACACTGAAATAAATAATTCAGGAGCTCGGGGTGTGGATGTGGAAGAGGAATTTCTTTAACACTCCTGCAGCCATTCCCTGCAGAGTTCCCAAGCTCCCTTAACTCCATCCCAGGGGATGGCTCGGGCTGGGCAGCACAGGGATTCCACTGAGGTCACACAGCAGGCAAGGACCCACAAAGTGGGACACAAAAACACCTCCAGAGACCCCTCCCAGCCGGGAGAAGGCAGCATTTACCTGTTCATGGCTCTGAAATCCTCCCAGGAAGCACATCCTGGTCCTGTGCACCAGAGGGAAACCCCCCTCCGGCACCTGCCCAGCCCCTGCCCCAGGAGGGTGAGGGAAGGTCAGCGGTCAGGAATGGAGCCCTGCAGGTTATCCTGGGATTTGTGCTGAAATTGCAAAGTGCAGAACTGGTCCTTCCAGTCACAGGGTCAGAGGCTGGGCCAACCCCCGTCCCTGGGCTGCTCCTGCCCCACCATCGGGGCCGCTCCGGAGCAAATCCACATTTCCTACCATGAGCTGGTGACATCACAGGGACAACATGGAAATTCTGCCCCCCAGGCTCAGGATTTCCAGAGCTCAGTTCCAGCATCACTGCTCAGGGAAGGTCCAGGTTTCCCTGCATGGCAACAAGCACTTACCCAGAGGCTCCTGCATTTGCATCCAGACACCAGCCTGGCATTCAGGATCCCCCTGGAGCTACCAAATGGATAAAAATATCTTTGTCCATCTGGGAAAGCAGGAATCAGCCACCCTCTGTGCATGCCCCACCCCAGGAACCCCAAGCTGATGAAAACAGGAGTGTAAAAGTCACAGCACAGGTAAAGAGCACAACTTTTACTTTATAAAAAAGACCAAACCAGAACATTTAAGGCCAACGAGTGCAAAAGAATCCCATAAGACACCACAGGTGAACCAGCTTCAGGGACCATCAAGTTGACAGTCTTCCTCTTAGTGAGTTTTTGGGGGGCTTGGGGTTTTTTTTGGCTAGTTTAATCCACACACGCTCACTCTTCACACGCAGACTAGACATAAAAAATGTGCATTTGCTCTGTCCCAGCGACTGCAGCTCGTTGAAGTCCAGCTCACCCCCTGTCTCCGAAGCGCAGCCCAGAGCTGTGTCAGTGTGACCCGTGGGACACCTCAGTGCACAGCGTGGAGGAAACTTGTCCCACTAACAATGCACAAACCCAGTGAGAAGCAGAAGCCAAGCGGGTCCCTCAGGACGGGCAGCATTCAGAAGGAGCTGACCTCACACAGCTCTCCTGGGAGCCCCAGCCTGGCTTTGCTTCAAGTCTTTTCCTTGTATAAACTCAATTTCTCATAAACCAACAGCTTTAAACACAAAGTAGGGAGGGGAAGCCAAATCCAAGGCTCAGTCTCTTCCCTTTATCTTCAAAATCTCTGTCAGTGTCTCCAGGTGTGGTCTCAGTAATGCCCCTGATTTCTGGAAGCACACTCTGAAAAAAGCCAGTGGTTTACAAAAACAGGCTCTAGCAGGGACTGGAACTGTCCATTTCTAGGGATTTCTTCCATTTAAAGAAGCCTGAGAGCTCGTGAGAGGAATTAAATCCTTCCTCCCTGCCCAAACCTCTGAAGAGCAATCACAGGCTATAAACTAAAGCCACACTTCAATTCAACTAAGGCACATTTCCCTTCAATTATGGCACATTTCAGTTCAATTATGGCACATTTCAGTTCAATTAAGGCACATTCCAGTCCAACTAAGGCATGAAACCGTGGTCCACACCAAAGCCTGGGGCCTATTTGGGTTTCCCTCTCCCCAAAATCCAGTGGGGTGTTTATCCTATGGCTGGTAAATTCAGTGAAGCGTTTTCTATTCATGTCCAAGGGCACCCAAATCTCCAACCAAGTCCCATGGCTTGGCGTGTTTACTTTGTGATAAACAACCAAGTGGCAACACCACAGATCCAGCTTCCTCCTGCTGCAGCCTCAAGGTCACTGGCACTGTGCCCTCGGGGTAGCAGTGCCCCATCTCCTGGTTCCCACCGCCTGCTGGAGCGGAGCAGAGGCAAGGACAAGGTGCTGAGTGCCCACAGGGAAAGGCAAGGACCAGCAGTGCCTCACAAACCCTCTGCAGACACTCTCAGGAGCCTTTCCTTTCGAAGCAAACCACTTTTAAGGGATTTCCTAGCAGAACAGCCAAACAGCCCAGTTCTGAACCACAAGAAGTTAGGAGAGAATCAAGTATTTCCCTCACCTGCCACAATCCTGGTTCCAGGCTCTCCCAGGGGAAATGTGGGGGGTTAGGCAGAGGAGTGAGGAAGAGCTGCTGGCAGGCGAGTCACAGTGTGTGCTCCTGGAAATGCCTCAGCCCCAGGAGTCACTCCAGGCTGGCAGATCAGAGCTGATCCCCATGGTCTGCTCATGGAGGGGGCAGCTGAGCAGCCATCCCACCCCCAGGACTGCCATTGTCTCAGGGGACGAGCCAAGGGGCCAACAATTAAACAACCCCATAAACCTGAACCTTCTCCTCACAAGGCAGCAGGAGACGACACCAAGGGTCAGCAGGGAAAGGCAGATCTGGCTACTGAGAACACCATGGGTAGGAGACTTTGGGATTGTGGAACCTACACAGGCACTTTAAATAGAGATTTGGGTCCCTACAGAGAGATTTGGGTCCCTGCAGAGCAGGATCTCAGCCTGCACCTCAACATCAGCACCAGCAGAGACACCACGCAGTTATTCCCTGTCCAAGTTCACTTAGGCAATGCCAGGAAGCAGGAACTGTACAAGCAGGGACAGGGCTGAGCCACTGAGGCTGCTGGAGCCAAGTGTGATTTACAGGAATCACAGAGGCACAAGTTATCTGCTACTTCCTTGTCCATCTTCTCCTCCCTGGGCACACATTCCACCTCCCAAGTTCATTAGCTCCGCAGCTTGCTTCCTTGATTGTCCAAAAAACCCAAAATATCCAGCGAAACTCAGACAGCAGGAGCAATCTGGCTTCAGTAAGGATCGGGGTAGACTGGGAAACAACCCAAACGTGGCACAGCACAGTCCATATGGAAAGAGGAGGATTGTGGCTGCAGCAGAGGCCTGCGATGCCTCCCTGCTGCTCGGGTCCTTTAACAATACACCTGGAGCAGAGGTGCCCCAGACGAGTCAGTCTCTGTGTCCTGGAAAGAGGAATCTCTGCTGGTCGGAGAGCCTTGGGGAGGGAAGAGAAGAGATGGTGCCATCAGCCCGGGTGAAGCTCAGCGCCTGGCAGGGGGAAGGAGCTGCACAAAAGGCTTTGTGTACCATGAGGGAGGAGAAAGCCACACAAAGCCATGGCAGGGAACAGCCCTGCCTGCACGGCAGCCATCTCCCAGGACAGAGCTGTTGTGCAGGAGGAAACTTGTCTGTTGGCCCTGGGCTGCTCTTTGGGAGGCTCAGAGCTCGGGGTCAGCCCGGCACTCTTGCCTGCTTCCCTTTAGCACAGTTCCTTTTGTTCCCGGTCTCACCCAGCTGTGACCTCTGGCAGTCACACCCCAAATACAGCCCCAAACTTTGTCAAGGCACAGAGAGACTGAACGCTCTCAGGGCAGGTCCTGTAAAAGGACAGGGAATGTGCCATTCTTGGATATCACCCCTTTTCAGAAAGATCCACCAACCCAGGGAGTGTCTGGGCTCCATCACTCCCGAAGCCCAGGAGAACTGAGGGGAACCTGAGGAGCAGGGTCAGCTCAGCCTTTGTGGAGGGTGAGAACAGGACACAGGGGAGGTTCAGGGCACCGGGGCAGGTGCGTTACCTGCGCTGCTGTGCCGCCGCATGTTCCTGGCCATCACATCCGCCGGTGTCTCCTCCGATATCTGCACGGCCAGTTCTGGAATGAAAACCAAGAGGGCCTGAGACAGTAAAGGAGGATGTAAAGGGTGACAGGAAAGGATGACTCAGCATTGAGGATCCCTGTCAGGAACACCCTCAGGGAACAGGAGAGGCAGAGTCTGATTCTTCCCATGCTTCCACCATTGTCTGGGTAATCTGACCTGTGTGTCCTCACACACCAGGAGCAGCCTCTCTGCTAATGTGGGAAGCACAACACCCACATGGCTTCCTCTGGTACTTCTGGGTATCTCCTTGCCCCACCCTAGTCAGCTTTTCAAGGTTTTTCTACGACAAACTCTGTTATAACCTGCTCTGGAGCTCAGGCGCTTGAGGCTGCTCTCACAAGGAGGAAGAAGCAGGAGGCACTGATGTTGTGGAACAGCCCTTCCCTCCTCTTTGCAGGGAAATTCACTGTGTGGAGGAGGTCTGGGCACTGAGGACACACTGTCACTGGAGTCTAAGGGTGGCATGAGCAAGGCAGCACATGGGAGAGAGCCAGCTGAGTAACTGGACATCCTCTGGCACAAGCAGCTCATCTGGTCCTACCAGTTCAGTTTGACTCACGGTTTTTCTGCCTCCCTTAGATGAGCACAGGCAGAATCAGCAGCAGCAGCACAAACCCATCTATTGCTCAGCACAAACCTCACTGGCAGGGAAAGACAGGCTCAAGAAAGCCACAGCACAGGCAGGGTGAGAAACAGAGCCCTCTGTAATGGCCTCCACTCACATAGCCCAGGAGAACAAGCCTATCCTGGGGACAGAGAAGCTTCCAGCCCCTGCAGTGCCACATCTCCATGGCTTCGATAACACAGCCCTCCTGCAGCCCAGCAGGGACCCCCAGGGACCCCCACGTACCGTCCTGGCTGATGACCATGGACTCCAGCATCGTCTCGTTGCCGCTGTCGGGCGCGTTGCCCCGGCTGGACTTTTCCTCGTGGCTCTGGCTGGCTGGGATGGAAATGTGGGGCCGGACCCGGCTCTTGCGGGTGCTGATGCGGATGATGCCCCGGACCAGCCTGCACTCGGCATCCTGCTCATCCAGGTTGTAGTCCTGAGTGATGCTGTTGATGAGGTCCGAGATCTTGTTGGTCTTCTCCAGGAAGACGGTGTCCGAGGTGCACTTGGCCAGCTCGTCGATCTGGTGGACGCTGAACAGCTCCGTGAGCTTCTTGAAGATCAGGACGTCGATCTGCCTGCTGGACATGGAGCCGTTCAGCTCACTGATGTCCACGTCAGACTCGTGGAAGGAATAATACTCCTCCGAGCTCCGGTGGCTGCTGGGGAGCGGTGGCTTTTCTATGCTGTTCCTGAAGGGCTTCTCCAGCAGCTCCTTGCAGCAGGAATCCGATTCCAGGTGGTGGTTCGGGTTCCTGTTTGGATAGACAGGGATGCCCTTCAGCTTCACATCTGGGTAACTGAAACTGCTGCCCATGCTGGACTTCTTGATCTGGTTCCCGTTCTTCTCAGCAGGAGAGGTGTTGGCGGGGCTGTTTGGCAGCCGCCCGTTGTAGTCTCCGTTCTTCCCGTCGTCTGTGGAGGTCTCAGCAGGCCCTGGGTAGGGAATGCAGACACTGCAGTCCTGGAAGCAGCCCCCACACGTCACTATACAACAGAAAACAGCCTTGTACGTGTTCCAGGCCTGGGACAGGGAGGGGCAGCAAAAGCTCTGGTTTGGGGGAGCCTCTGCAGTCCCAGAGATGAAGGTGATGGTCTCTGCCTCTCGGCCGTTGGAGTCCTTGAGCTCGGCCTTGCGCCCCTTCCTGTCCCGCATCTGCTGGGCTCTGCTGCGGCTGGCCTTGATCTCGGGCGTGGAGCCACTGAACACCTCCAGGCTGACATCGGTGTCCCTGGGCGCCCGTGTGCGCAGGGGCACGGCCTCGGGGCACGGCTGCTCCCGCTGCTGCCGGCCGCTGCTCAGCTCAGGGGGCAGGCGGCTCCTCCGGCCCAGCATGGCTCGGCACTCGCACACCTGGGGACACAGAGGGCTCAAGTCAGAGCAATCAACCCATCCCCAGCCTCACCTCAGTGAGCTGTCCCTCAGCACAGAGTGGTCTGACAGCCAGAGATTCCCAAATTCAACATTTCAATGATTCATGGGAATATTTCGCATTGGGACTCACGCTGTTCTCGCTCGGGGCACAGAGAGGGGGTTCAGCCCACGCTCCGGGGTTCTCCTACTGCCCAAGCTTTGCTGCCTGCTTTGGGTAGATGTTCAAATCAGAAGAGAGATGCTTTAAAAGGACTATTTTCAGACATCAAACTCCCTGTAACCTTCAGAAGAGTTTCCTCCATGCAGCTGGAAGAGGAGTCAGCTTCAGAGCAATAAAGGAGCAGCACAGCCGGAGGTGGAGCCACTGACAGGCTCCAAAGGGAAAGTATCTTTTTTTAAACAACTTCCCTTTGTGTTGCATTCCTTAGGATTAGGCTGGGCCCTGACAGTGCTTATCCATTTCAAAACACATCGTGCCCAGGAGATGACAAGCAATCCATCATTATGCAAGCTGCCAATTCCAACTCCACGTTATTTGTTGCCATTTCAATTTAGAGGATTTAGCAATGACAGCATTACCAACTCTAATGATTTTTGCCAGTCATGCTAAGGTCGGGTGATGTCAAAGACTTCCCTATGAAAACGTGATGTCTTCATCCGGATTAAGGAGAAGATCTTGTCAACAAGTCGGTCTCAAATCACTCCTCATAGGAACAAAACCTTTGCAAACCCTGCTACAGGAATCCCACAGCAGCCCCTGCTCAGCTGCACCAGCACGACTCCTCCAGGTCTGCAGGCAGGAGTGAACTGTTTGCACAGTGTGCACTGTCACGTTCTGTCTCCACAGAGCCAACAATCACATTTTGGCACCTTAATTCTCCCTATTTTTAATCTTTTTATTATAAAGCTCAGCACAGGGTGGTGCGAGGGAAGTCAGGTCAGGGCTGTCACTCTGCACTTGTGCTGCTCTGCCTGTATCCCAGGCTGTGGTGGGTCCCAGAATTCTCCATGGTTTCCAGGCTTCCTGGCTAACACTGCTTTCACCTCCAAGAGATCCTTTTAAATACTAATTGGGTAATTAATAAGCAGCAAGAGCCCAGCCATAGCTTGAGTGTTTTAGGACTGTCCTTGTTGCTTTACCATAGACTTTCTATAGGGCACCTCAAGCATGAATAAACAAATCTGTCGGACCTTGTTAGAGCATTGCCTCTTTTTCCCTGTTTTTTAAACCAACAGTCACATTTTCCCCACAAAGAAACAGGCCCAGACTGACAGCCAGGCAGTTAAAGCACACCACTGCTTTCCAGGAATATTTTGGCTCTGTTACCTCATAAAAATTCATCCCAGGAGCTCCCTTTGCACATTCCTGGGCAATATGCAAAATAAAAAGCCCCAGATGCTCCAATTTCAGTGCTGAGCAGGCAGAACTCCCTCACCTCAGCATCACTGGAGAGTTTTGATTGCTTTCACTTCAGAACAAGTTGGGGTTTTCCCCCTCAACTTCATAATTTTTGTAATGCAGATCAAAATTTAAAAACAGACTGAAAAACATGAAATGAAACATTTGGGCTGAACTGGGAACTGCTTACTGGGATGTTTCTCTTCATCCCAAGCCCTCTCTGAGAGACCCAACATCGGCACTGTACAGCAACACTCCTGCATATAACAATAGACAGTATTCTGAAATTTCAGAGCATCTTGGACGGAGAGAGGAGAATTATCTCAGCTCTGAGGAAAAGACCTGCAGGCACAGGTGTCAGAGACACCTCTGGGCTCACCCATTCCCATCACAGCTCACATTTCTGAGACCTCTGGACCACATGGAAAAGTTCCTCCGGAGCATGGACAGGGCACAGCTCCTCGACCCAGCAGCTTCCCCAGCACAGGAGCAGACTGGAGCGAAACCCTCAGCCATAAATAAATGCTCAGACCAAAATCCACAGCCAGGTGTTACTCACACGATGCTCGCGAGCTTCCTCTGCTCTCACGCAGGCGCCGTGAGTGACTGGAGAGGATCCCTCTAGAGAGCCTCAGCATCTGCTCCAGAGGAGCCAGGAAGGATCCACACAGGGTCTGCAGGACTCAGAGTTAGCCAGGGTCTAAGGTCTTCATTGTTCAGAGGGCGGGATTTCCTTGGAAAGGTTTAAAAAGGCTCAGTTAAGTTGTGGATCTCCCGAACAGTCACATCTGTTTGCCCATAACCACGCTGCCGGTGTTGTTGGCACCTCAGGAACGTCTGCTAAGCTCAGGAGACAGGATTTACACACTGCCACAGCTGCTCTGAGCCCTGTGAAGTGTCCTGAGGAGCCTTGCCAGGAGCTGAAAGTCACCTGTCGAGCTCCTGTTCCCTACTTCTCTGCTGGCACCAGGCAGGGTTGGAGATCCTGACCCAGAGTCAGTGTGAGTCCAGCATCCTCCCTGTGCATCCCTGTGCATCCAGCACCTTCTCTCTCTCTCAGCTATTTGGGATATGAACAACCTGGCCAAGGACCTGCCTCCCTGTGCCCCTAGCCTGAAACACCCACCCGTTCCAGCTGACCACCAGGGCTCCACCACGGGGCAGGGGAACAAAGTCTGACCCTTTCCCGTCCCAAATGAAAGGGAAGGAAAAGGGGACCCCCACCTGGGCACCAAACAGAGCCCCCTCTGCCTACCTTGGGCCCCCACCGTGTCCTCCAGATGGGGATTTTTGGGGAGAGGAGAAGCTGGCAGCAGGGAACAGCAGGGAACAGCCCCATCCCAGCCTGGCTCCCAGGCTCCCACCGCGTTCCCCACTTCGTTTTCCAGCCCTGGAGAGTGGAGCCGACCCCAGCAAGGACCAGAGAGACCCGAACCCCCGGGATAGCTCCGAGCGCCACCAGCCTTCCCCAGGGCCAGGGCGGGGACGGTCCCGGAGCAGCGGGAAGGGGCAGTGCGGGGACACCGAGCACGGCCGGCGCCGGGGGCAGTGGGGGCTGTCCCGGCCGGGGTCCGGGCACACGGGGGTCCCTGTCCGGGGCACCTCGGGGCGCACGGGGAGGGAGCAGGCGCCGTGGCGGGGTCGGAGCGGGGCAGCCCGGGGCCCGAGGCGATCCCGGTGTGGGGTGACGGACCCGTCCCGTCGCTCCCGTCCCTCCCTCCTGCCGCTCGCGGCCTGCGGCTGCCCCCGGGCCGGGCCGGGCCGGGCGGGGAAGCGCCGGGCGGGGGCGGCGGGGTCGGGGCCGGTGCCGGGGCTGATGCC
>VZTJ01001837.1:364095-382903 GCA_013397795.1 Orthonyx spaldingii
AAGGAAGGAAGGAAGGAAGGAAGGAAGGAAGGAAGGAAGGAAGGAAGGAAGGAAGGAAGGAATAACCACCCAATCCCTTCTTTCTCTCCCCACTCCCCCACCTGTGCCATGGGCTGATGGATGCCAGGACCCCCGCCCTGTTTGGATAGAAACGACCCCGGGCACGGCCCTGTGCCCGCCACCCCCCACGGGACCCCGGGGCACCACGAGTGCCACCAGCGAGTCCCAGCGATGTCCCCGGGCTGTGCCGGCCCCGCGCCCACCCGCCGGCCCCGGCACGGCTGACGCGCGGCCGGGCTGACGCTGGGGACTAAATCGGTCCGTGACAGGCAGGAAAGGAATCCATGGAGCAAAGCCAAGCACAGGCTCCTCTCGGTGCTCCCCGTCTCGCCTCTTATGGAGAGGAGCAGGAGGGAAGAGGGGCCGGGAGCAGCTCCCGTTATGGAGAAGCCCTGGGGAAGCCCTGGCTCAGCCGGGCACCCTGGGGGCCTCACCAGCCACGGCCGGGCACGGGGGGAACAACGCGCGTGGGACATGCCACCGTCCATGGGGACAGCCGTGGGACACGGGTTCCAGCCGTCCTGCCCGGGGGGCTTCCCTGAGGGATGCCCCAGGTACCCCCAGGTTTTGGCAGCTGCCAGAGCCGCTGTGATCCCCCCTGCACGGGCAGAGGGAGTAAAGCACACAGGGATTTAAATCCCAACAGGCAGGGCTGACACCGTGACCTTACAGCTGATGCGTCTTGAAGAGGAAGAGGAGGAAGAGGAGAAGGAGGAGGAGGAAGAGCTCACACCAGGCCCTGGTGCCTTGGTGGGAGCAGCCAGGCCATTAACCCGGCCTCACCCCGGGGTTTTCCGTGCCTTAATTCCCAATTAGCGCTGACCTTCGGTGCTCCAGGCGCAGCTGCCTCTGCCACGGCACGAGCAGCGGGAGCTGGGGGGGTTCAGGGGCTGTTGGGTGTCCCTGGGGGTCCGTGCTGGTGCCTCAGCTTTGCCTTTTGCACGGGGTCCCTCCCTGTTTCCCACAGCATTTCCGAGAAAACCGGGGCGGACGGGGAACGCTCCGGAGCTGGGATGTGGCTGGAGCAGCACCGGGCACGTGTCCCTGCCCTGGGGGTGGCAGGGCAGGAGGGGCGTTCGCTGCAGGACGGTCTCACTTTGATGAAGAAAGGTGCTTTAAGGCACCACGGACACAGGGAAAAGCCTCAGGATGCGAATCCTGGGGAAGCTAAATGGGGGATGGGATCCCCCCAGGCACAGCGTTGGTGTCACCGTGGGGGTGAGGGGCTGGGGGGACAATGGCACCGCTGAGGAAGCACATCCAACATCCCGCGTGTGATGCCTGACTGGCACCTCGGGGCTGCCAGAGCACAACCCTGCTCATCTTCACCCACGGGAGGATTTTGGGGTAGATTTGGGGTCTTTGGGGGCCACGGGAGCTTTGTGGCTTTAGTGCAGACAGCAGGGCAGAGCCAGGACTGTACAGTCCCATCTCTCCCTCAACACCCCTTCCGCGGCGTCCAGAGGGATTTTCCAAGTCCATCCAAGAGTGATTCCCCTTCTGAGATGCAAATTAAAACCCATTTTGTGCAATCCCACAGATCATAAAGGGGTTCAAGCTCCAGGTCAGGGCACAGCTGAGCCCCACGGCCGGATCCGGCTCCCTGGGAACCTCCCCCTGGAGCCGGGGCAGCAAATCCTCCTGCTCTTTCCCACGTGTTGTTGTGCTGGACAAATATTTGCTTTGGAAAGCACTGCCTTGCCCCGAGCCCTGCAGCCAAGGCCGGCCCTGGCACCAAGGCTGCTCGCAGGGACGCATCCTGCCCTGACCGAATCCGTGCTCTACATTGCAGGGAAACAACCAGCCCGGGGCTGGGTTCCGGGGAATGGTCTCTGGACCCTCCTCAGAGCAGGAGGTGCTGCCGCAGCCCGCGGGGTTTGTGGGCTCTGAGCAGGGGATCCCCTCCTCGGCCGCTTCCGCGGTGAGGAATCACCCAGGGAAGGGAGATCAGCGCCCCACCTGCAGCACCGGGAGTGTGCGAGAGCCACGGGGTGCTCAGGGATATCTGGTGTCCACACCAGGCTCGCAGCCCCCCAGAATCCCAGGGGACGGGCTGGGGATACACCTGCAGAGGGAGAAGGCCTGGGAAGCTGCTTGAAAGTCTCGGAGGGAAATCCCATCCTTTCTGTGCTATTTTACAACCCCGCCGTGCTCCTGGAAATGCAGTTTTGGCTGTGGTGGGGCACGGGGGGGTCTCCGGGGTGGGAATCCGGGGCAGGGACCCCGCGGTGGCGGCGCTTCCCGGCTCTGCCCGCGCTCCCCAGCCCCGGCCCCCGCCCGGCGGGAGCGGGACCGGCCCCGGCGCTGGGACACTGCCCTTTGTTTCGGAGAATAAAGTTAGCGCTGTTACTCAGCCTGTCGCTATTCCAGCAATTCCTGCCTCCGCTTTCGCTCGGCAGCGGGAAACATTCCTGCCCGGGGACTGCCAAGAAAAATACGCACCGGAGGGACAGGCAGGGACGGGGACCGGCAGCGCCGTGCTGGCAGCGGTGGCTGTGGGACCGCGGCTTCCCGGGACGGGCGTCACACCCTGGCTCTGGGACACTGCCTCCTTTACATCCCATAAAAACCCGTCCCCGCAGGGAACAGCTGCATCCCATCCAGCAACAGGACTCTGGTCCCTCTGGTGGCAAAACAGCAGCCAGGGGATGCGGGGACGAGGTCTGTCCCCTCCGCGGGTCCCAGGGGTGAAGCTTTGTCCCCGAGTGCCACCGACTTCCATGGAAAGTTTTGCTGATGCCGGCGGGGCTCCCGTGGCCGCAGCCACATGGGGCCCTGGGTTTATTTTCCCTGCCTGTTTTCAGCCCTTTACCTTGTGATAGGCAAAGCCAGCAGCCTGTCCCCGAGGTCCCTGTGTCCCCAGGGACCTGCCGTGTCCTTGTGCTATCGCTGCCAGTGGAAAACGGCGGCTGCTCTGATAACGGCGCTCCCGGGGGCGAAGCAGCTGCTGGAGGAAAAGCTGCGGCCAAATCCCACACACCAGCACCCTCCTCCTGCTCCCATCCCGGCTCCTGCTCCCATCCCTGCTCCCATCCCTCCTCCTGCACCATCTCCTGCTGGGGAAGCCCTGATTTCAGGGTTCCCAACTCCCACCCTGGCCAACGCCCCCTGCCCACACCGGAGCCTTGTGAGAACCAGGTGTGGATCCTCCTCCATCCTTTTTTTTGGGGAAGGCCCTGCCCCCTCTGGGAGATGCTGACATTGCAGCCTCAGCTCCCCTCTGGAAAACCCCAGAGAACAGCCCCCCCCCTGCCACGTGCACAGTACCGAAGCCCCCCGAAAATCCTTGTGAGAACTAAAATCCAGCAGCTTCAATCCGGCTGCCAGAGGAAAAGGCGGAAAGGCCGGGGCAGCACAGCCCAGCTGGGGCTCCATGCTACAATGCCCAACCCGGGAACAAAGGGAGGACAGGACGGAGGCCGGGAACGTCCTTTCCCAGCCCCAGGGACATTAAACAAACCCCAAAAGTCCATTCTCCCTTTGTCAGCCCCGCAGGTCACCCAAGGTTTGATCTACAGCCCAGTGCCACAGATGGAAAAATTCCCAGTGCGGGTTTTGGATCAGGTCCTGAAGTTGCTTTTTGCTGCTGGGACACTCCGTGCCACGGGGTGAGCCCCAAAGAGCTCTGCTCATCCCCTCAAAGCCCTCCCATGGGGATCAGAGGGATGTCTTTTCCCCACTCCCTTCTTCCTGAAAGCTGTTAAATCCTTCCTTGTCTGGGAGTCAAAGTTTGAAGGCTGAACCACAGACGTGCTCACCAGCTTGGAAACATCCTGAATTTAAACCTCAGCTGCACTGTGAGCTCCCAGAATCTCAACCCTCTGAGCTCCCATCACCTGCTCTGCTTTCAGCCTAGGATTTTAACCCAAATCCCCACTTTCTGCCAGAATTTCAGCCACGATGAAGCTGTATTTCCACTCAAGAAGAGCGGCTGAGGGCTTTGCAGCAAAAGAAGACAAGGACAAGTGGGAGAAGGGGGAACAGCTCTAAACTGAGTAGGTTTACATCGGATTTTAGGAAGAAATTCCTCCCTGTGAGGGTGGTGAGGATTACCCATGGCAGGGGGTGAAACGAGAAGGTCTTTAAGGTCCTTTCCAACCCAAACCATTCCATGATTTGATGACAACAGTCCAGTCTGAGACATGCAGGGATCCGTCTGGGGGGGAAACAGCCACAGTATTTTCCTCCTACCACCCTGGCTTTTCAAAGCAGGCAGCAAAATGCCCCCAAAGTCAATTTAAAAGGTAAAAGCCTCACTTGGCTTTGCACAGCTGCAGGGTTGGCTGGGGCCATCCTGAGCAAAGCCCATCCTGAGTGAAGCAGAGCACGATATTCACACTCACTGTGGCTTGTGTGCTTTAGGAACCCACCAATGTACCCAACTTGTAACTGCATTTTAACCCAAAACCATTCTCATGTCACTCTGTGCCCTCCTGGGCTCCGATAACCCCAAAGCCATGAACATAAATAACCCCAAAGGGCTGCAGCCTCCTGCTCTGCACACGGAGCCTGCCTGGGAGAACGCACAGGAGGCAAAGGCTGATGTAATCCTGAAATACCTGAAGAACAGGGCATGGCAAGGGGGATTTATTACCTGCTCCAGCTGGGGCCGTGCAAGCCACAGAGTCACCGCGAGAAACTCCAGCAGTCCCTCTGAGAGCAAATATCCCGATCCTGCTTCGGCTTTTGGGCTGGTTTGGGGCTCTTTGCTGGTGCTGCATTGCTGGGCTGGGGCTCAGAGGGATGGGGGGGGAATTTCTGGGCTCACCTCACCCCAGGGTGAGCGGGGTCACGGCACTGGGGACACGAACCGCGGGCGGTGTGAGGCAGGACCCGAGCTCTCCGTGAGGTGCCAGCACAGGATGGACACGGGGCTGTGACAGTGGGGACCCACTGGGCACTGCTGAGCCTCGGCACAGCTGGAAAACTCATCCCACAGCCCAGGAGGGGAAAGGTTGGATCAGACCCCACGCCTGCGGCCTGGGACCTGGAGCACAGCACAGGGCATGGGGACATTCTTGTCCTTATCTTGGCTGTCCTTATCATGGCGGGGACACGCGTCGAGCACTGCACAGGGGACGGGCACACACTGACCACACTGACCCAGAGGGCTCGGGCAGATGGGCATCACGCAGCACCCGGAGCCTGCTCCCCTCCTTCTTCCAGCCCATGTCCCGTGAGGGGACAATTAAAAAGGTTTTCCCTGGGTGTTACACGCGGCTGGGGACTCCCAGAGCCGCCCTGTCCGGTTCCCCCACACCCCTCTCCAGGCTGCAGGGGTGGCCCTGTCCTGCCCGGCTGTGACACCAGGCTGGTGGCAGCTCCATCCCTCAGCCCCTCTGGCGTGGCTGAGGTGCCGGAGCCCGATGCTTTTCCTGCACCGGCTGTGCTGCAGCACCTCCTCTCTCTCTGTTAATCCCTTGGGATGCACTGGAGCAGTGGGATTTTGTGCTGCCCGAGCTCCTTGGTTATTTCAGCATCTTCCTCCTCCTCAGGGCAGTGATGGAGCCAGTGCAGGGACAGGGACAGGCTCAGCAGTGACCACAGGCTCCTGCTGGCAGCTCCAGCAAGGAGAAAACCTTGTGCAGAAAATGAAGCTTCACCCACAGCACTCAGGAGTCAAACACAGGCAGCTCCGACCTGCAGGGAGCACAGAGAGGGGAAAAAGCACCCCAACACTTCTGATCCCACAGCTCTTGGTGGCCTGAGCTGGGGCCTGGGAGAAGCCCCGTGGTCACCCCAGAGCTTTTGAGTTCCCAGCTCCACTCAGGGTTGGTGCTGCCTTTGGAGAGGTCAGGGGATGGGGGAGCAGTGGGGCCCCTGCCCCGAGAAGGAAGGAGGAAAGGGAACAGGCAGCAGCCACTGATGGGGCTAATGAGAGAGGGGATTTCCTCAATGAGGGGATAATGCCAGTAATCCCGGCTTTCCAGGGTTTAGGCTGCAGGATGAACCTTCCTCCCACCCACGTGATGGTGGGGAGCCGCTGGGCTGGAGCAGAGCACCTCCCTCCTGCCCACAGACACCAGTCCTGGCACCCAAACCCCTGAGCAGCCTCCCCTAAAACCCAGCACTGCCCTGGGGACAGGCACCCTGCAGCCCAGCCCCTGGACATCTCCGTGGCCTCCTCTGGGCTCTCTCCAGCAGCTCCAGGTCCCTCTGATATTGGAGCCCAGGGCTGGGGCAGCTCTGCAGGTCGGGTCTCACCTGAGCGGGGCACAGGGGCAGGATCCCCCCTCCCCTGCTGCCCAGGCTGTGGGATGAGCCCAGGGCACTGCTGGACGAGCCCAGGGCACTGCTGGACGAGCCCAGGGCACTGCTGGATGAGCCCAGGGCACTGCTGGATGAGCCCAGGGCACTCCTGGATTCCTGGGCTGCTAATGCACATTTCCAGGCCTTGTTGAGCTTCTCATCCGCCAACAGCCCCAGTCCTTCTCTCCAGGGCTGCTGTCCCTCCATCCCCCCCAGCCGTGTCTGTGCCTCCCCTGGTCTCTCCTGGTTCGCTGCACACCCAGGGTGGCCTCGGGGCAGGTGGGTTGAGGTCGGACGTAACTCCGCCTTGCCTGGATAAAACAAATCATCAGCTAAGTAACCACGGAGCAATTATTGCCATTAGCAATGCCGACCATCTCCAGCTCCCTGGGCATTAGTGGGGGCGGAGGGCCCCTGGCCCCTCCCCGCTGAGCTCAGTGGTGACGTGGGGTGCTGAGGATGCTCGTACTCACCTCGCCCTGCGCCCTCCGTCACCAGCACGAGCCGGCAGCAGCACCCAGCCCCAAATGAGCAGGTTGGCTTCAAAGGCTCCCTTCTTCTCTGGAAGGGCACATTCCCAAGCCCCAGAGCTGCCTGTGCTGGGAGAAGGCGACACGTGCTCCGCCACCCCTCACTTGGCTGCCGCAGGGAAGGGCTGTGTCCCTCCTGCCTTCCCACCACACACGGTTTGGGGTTTTTCAGTCTCTGATCTCAGCTGAAACACCCCCGGGCAGACAAGCATCCTTTGAGGGATTGATTCCTCCTGAGCCCAACTACAAAACCCCTCTGCGAAGGGGGATCACACCCTGGGTGCTCAGCCCGGCCATCGGAACGTGCCCGGACCATCCCGGGCTGTGGGGAAGGAGGAGCAGAGGAAGGAACTGGCTGAACTCGTTACACTGGTGACATTTGGGAAGGGTGGTTGGTGAGTGGCACGTTAAGCATTGTGTCCAGTGTGTAAGGAATGCACCAGGATCCATCAGGGAGCAGTGTTTAGGTGAGTCACGCCACCGACACGCGGATTTAGCCGGGATTTCAGCCCAAGCCACCTGTAATTGCACATTAGTAGAGGGATGCTTGCAGTAATCAGCTGTTCCAGCCACGCCGGCTATGGGGGGAAGGGAGGAGGGCTGGAGGGGTGTCCGTACCTCCAGCCCCTCCTTGGATTACAGGACAGGAATATAGGCCACGCAAACAGCCCGGGGTTCTCCTTTGAAGGCAGGGTGACACCGCTCCTGCTGAGCCGGCTGTGATAGCGGCGAGATAAGGAGAGCAAACACGCCGCGGTGGTGGAGAGGGCAAGGATCAACCACCCTGAGCAGCGGGCCCTGCGCCCCCGGCCCGTCCCCGGCTGTCAGCAAAGGCAGAGGTGGGAGCGGCTGCTGGGAAAGAACTGAGCTGCCGGGAGTGAAAATGCGAGTTCGCACCTGTACGAGAGAGATAACACATCTCACACCGCCCTGCGCCTCCCCGGGCGCCGCTCCAGCCTCTTGCCCGTCTCCAGAGGCACCGTCCCACCTCCCAGCCCTCGTCCCTGCTGGCAATGTCACCGTTGCCCTCGGTGGGATGTGCAGGGGCTGCGGTGCAGCAGTGCAAGGACAGCCCGTCCTTGGCCTCTCTCACGGCTCCGTTGTGCAACACCTCGAGGCTGCGGTGACAAGGAGATGGATTTCTTTTCCTCCTTTCCTAAGGAAACGCCTCTGCCACGGCTGTCAATCATTCCCCTGAATACCTCGGGATGCCAGCAGAGGATTTCAATCAAATTTGTCAGAGCCATCGTGTTTCTACAAGCTGGAATGTGTGTCCGGGCTCGGGGATCCACCCAGCTGAGGGAGCAGCAAACCAACAGCAACTTCCACCCCAGCAGCAGCTCGGCCACATGTGGTTCATTCCTCCGAAGAAAAGGAGCAGGGAAGAGCAGGCATCCGGCACGCTGGGATTTTGGGGGAAGCTGGAATGCTGTGGAGCAGGCAAGAGGCTCTGCATGAGCTGATCTCGTCTTGTGATGGCTCAGGAGGGAAGGGAATGCCTGAGCTGCTCCTTCCAGGCTGGATCCAAGAAGTCAGAGGCGAGAGAAGGTGGTTGTCAGGGAAATCATGGAGCTGTTAGCCAAAAAGTCTGTGGCAACCTGTACTTGGAGCTGAACAGTGCAAATACTCCATGTACAGAAAAAAAAAGCTTCTTAAAGGTTCCTCCACCTGTACACACAAAAGGTTCTACACCCAGAGGGTGGCTGGGCACTGGAACAGGTTCCCCAGGGCAGTGGTCATGGCACCGAGCCTGCCAGAGGCCAGGAAGCGTTTGGACAACTCTCAGAGACACGCCTTGGGATTGTCCTTGGGGATCCGTGTGGTTCCCTTCCAAGCCAGGGTATTCCATGATCCCGACAGGAGCACACACCCTATTTGGAACAGAAAAGCCCGAACCAGACCCGGCAGCAGGGCCAGGAGATGAGATCGGAGGGTCAATGACAGAGTCCCCGCACATTTCTCACCCTCAGCCTTCCCCGCAAGGCTCGGACAGGCAGGGGGCTGTGCCATCCTCGGCGGCTCAGCCCCGTCCCGGGAGCGGAGAACCCTCGGGGAAGGGACCCATCAATGGAGCGTTTGTCTCGTGCTTGGCACCGGGCGCTGCAGCAGCAGGACCCGTGTGCTGGAGCTCCGAACGCGGCTATAAATGGCAAGAGGAGCCACACAGACAGCCTGTTCTCCCCTGCTGCAGCAGCTCCAATAGCAGCCTTCACACCCGCGCTGCCCCTGCGGCTCCCGGGGACGAGGGGGAGGAGGAGGAGAAGGGCAGCCAGGGAGAAACACTGGCATGCTGCAAGGAAAAAGCTGAATAGAGAGATTAAAATAAAATTTAAATGCCATGCTGGGTCTAGCAAGCCGCCTGCACAGAGCTGGTGCCACCCTCGGCTCCGGGCCAGCAGATTAGGGACGGCTGGAAGCAGGAGGGTTGGAGCAAGATGCTTCTTGCATGCTGGAGTCAAGACAAATTCCTGCCGTTTCAGTGAGTTTGGAGCACGGCCAGGTGTCCTTCCAGGAGAAAAAGCTGCAGCTGTAAAAGCCGCATCGCCAGCCCCAGGAGCGATCCTGCTGCTGCAAGGCTGAGGGTTTCTGGATGCATCTCCAGCCACGGAGCCCCAGCAGCCCGTGCAGAGGGGCTGTGGGCACGTGCTGAGCTGTACCACGGCTCCTCCGCTCCCAGCACCAGCCTGGGCACTGCCCAGAGCACTGGGCTAAAAATGGGGCCTGTATTTATAGACAGCTGCTGGAAAGGAACAGCCGCCCCACACACACGTCTGTGCAACGGAGCCAAGGCTGAGCCAAGCACTGCAGCATCACCAGAGTCTGAATTTCACCCACCAGATCCTCGGGCACATCCTGATTTATCCACCAATCCTCTGCTCAGAGGAAAATAATGACAGACTACAGGCTGTGAGAAAATATATAGGGGTTTTTTTTATTTGAAAATTAACAAAAGAGGGATCGGAATCTCGGCTGTAAACATTGATAGCTCCTTTCTGATCACAACGAGTACTTTCTACCAACATCCTTTTGTATGGCCTGATCCGCTCCAACAATGCTGAGCTGACTGTCAGGGCTTTTGCTGCTCTGCTCAGGGTCACAAATCCAGAGGCAGCTTATTCACCACAGCATCAACAGCAGGACCAGCCACCCACACAGAAGACAGCTGAGGGACTGAGATACTTCAGAGCTGCTCCCACACGTGAGACACGCTTGGGAAAGGCAGGAGATCGTGCTGAGTTTGTGCCAGAAAGAGGGAAACATCTCTAAACCCGGCAGGTTTGGAGAGAAATGAGCTCTGCCAAGGCAGAGGCTGCCCAGGCAGGGACAGGGACTCTGACAGTGCCAGCCCCACAAGAACATCCCAGCCCTGTTGTCAGAGGGAATCTTTGGCCTGGGACTGTAAAAATTTGGAGATGCAGAGCCAGCAAGTTTGTCCCAAAGAGGGACTGGCACTTGGTCAGCTCCATTGTTGCAGTGGAACCAGAACTGCCTGGAGCTTGACAGTGGGAAGTGAAACTTCATCTTAGGCTGGAGGGCAGCCAGGGCTGGAGGAGCTGCACCCGCTGCCAGCCGTCCCACGGGAATCTGGCCTGAACGCCAGCGGGACACGGCTCTTCCTGGGAGATAAGCCTTCCACGGCCTCCCAGCCTCCCCTTTCCAAGGGGAACCGCTCTGCAGGTGGGGCAGCTACACACAAGAGCCGAGGCTCAGCTGCTCCAGGCACCTCTTGCTGCTCACACCACAGGGAATGGAGCTGTGGAAAAGCAGCAGGGAATGGAGAGTCCCCCAGTGCCACCCCCACCACGGGGACCTCAGACCACCGAGGCTGCCACCTCGGGTCTTCCTCCCCCTCCAGCAACATGAGGAGCACCAGGAAAAGGGAAAATGCACAACACCAAGGAACAGCGTTTAAAAGAGAAACCTCCCTCAGCTGCAGGAGTGACCTGACAAGAGCTCCAGCACTTCCTGGGACTCAGAGCTGCTCCAGACTGAGGGATGGAGCAGCCTGATGTACAGGGAGCACCTGGGCAGACCCAGAACCAGCACCTCAGCTCGCTCCTTTCGAGGTGCCCAGTTGGTTCTGAGCCTGGTTTTTGGTGGGAACAGGGTCAGGTCATCTTGTCACGCTACCCAGATGGACAAGCAAATAAAAATGATCCAACGAATTTGAATACACTGTATTTATTTGTAACAGATTCTAAAGAATCTAGTGAGTCTATGTCAAGCCCATCGCATGACAAGTGATACAGGTGTAGGAAAAAAAAAGACATTTAAAACAAACAAAACAATGAAAAAAAAAAAAAGAAATCAAGTGCCATTCAAGCTACTGGAATCTTCCAATTGCCCCCTCACAGGAGGCAACACAGTATCACTGCAAGGTCTAGAAAAATCAGGTTCAATCCATTCACAAGAGTCCCACCACACACACTCCATAAATCGAAAGTGCAATCTCAATGGTAAGTCGCCCTGTCGAGCCGTTGGCTATAGGGGATCTTTTTGGGCATCTCAAAGGGAAGGAGGGAATCTCAGTTTAGTGTCTGTGGGTAGGAGCAGCCTGTAAAAAACCTGCTACATGGCATCTACGTTCAGTTTAAAATGCAAGAAAAAATCCCATCTTCCTTGAAGCCACAGAAGTGGCACACTGAGGCTCCCACAAGCTGCCCTTAAACCAGTTTTACCTCGCACTGGGAAATCTCAAGCTCCCACCACAGGGGTGAGGCTCTGGGGAGTTAAAACAGGACCTGGCCGTGAAGGCAAAGCTGTTGTGCAGGGAGGCAGCTAAAACCTGCAATGACCACAGGGGCAGTGCCACTCCCCCAGCTCAGCCGGGGAGGGAGCAGGGCTGGGCCAATTTCAGCTGAGTTAGTTCATGGCAAGTGCAAGAGCCACCCCCCACCCCTTACTCCCCGTCCACATTGCCCCTACCCCAAAAAAGGTACCAATCTGGCTATACACATTCCAAGGATCTAGTCTTTATTTCAGTCTGCCCAGCTATTACAGTCTTGTCACAAAAACAAAACAAAAATAATAAAAAAAAACAAACCACAAGTTAGTAAAGATACTCGAGTACGTCAGCCTCGGAGGAAGCACCAGGAAGCCGTGGTGTTCCCGGAGCAGCATCCCGAGGGAATGCCGGCCGCCTCTCCCTGCCTGCACAGCCAAGCCTGAGCCGTCTCAGGGCACAGCGAGCCAGGCACCTCCGTGAAAAACGTCTGTGCTCCAGACACCCAACAACTTCAAAGCCACATTGGACTGAGAGAGCCAAACCCTCAAAACACCAGAGGGTCTGTTCAGAAGATATTTTTTTCCTAAGGCCAACTAACTTCACCCCCCACCCCAGGCTCCATTTCTAGCTAGGGAAGGAATTTCAAATGCTATCAGCGGCTCACACAGGGAATCACATAGCTGGGAATAGGCTGCTTTGGAGATAGGACCTGCCCAAGGATGATCTCCAGCATGGAAGAGGTCTGTCCACCCCCTTGGAGGACACAGCAACAGCTGGAAATGACTGACCAGTGACCTGGATGATTTGTGCTTCAAAGGACAAGCCTCACCTTCCCCGATAGCCCAGCTGGCCTCTGGCTTTGTGCATTAAAACCACACTGCATGCCAAAGAAAAAAAAAGAAAAAAAAGAAATCGGAAGAGCAGCATTTCAAATTCCCCTAGAAAATACAGGATTCGGTATGGCAGCCTGGAGCAGGCTCCTGGACAAATCATCTGCCTCGTCATTTAGGAACTCAACTATATTTTGGCACTGCAGACTTGGGAGCTTGAAGAAATTAATGTGTAGGTCCCTGCTGCCTTTTTTCCAGCAAGCTCTGCACAGCATTTTCCACCATGCACTCCCCCCCTCCCCAGTGTTCCCAGTTTCAGGCATTTCCATGCAGCCATTCCAATCCCCCCCCGGTTTATGCAGCCCCACTTGGGCAGCTCTTTGCTCCTTCCCAGGCAGCAAGTCGTGCCCAGACCCCTCAGCAACACAGAACCTGCTCTGGCCTCAGCCAGGATAAGAAATGATCTTGCGACCCTCCCCACCCACGACAGAAACATTTTCCTCTTCAGACATTCCCCACTCAAGCTCTGGGCCATCAGCCCCCGCAAAAAATAATAAAGGTTTACAGTACAGTTGTGTTTATATTGTTACAGGCACTTAAACAGGATTCTTTGGTCCTTCAAAGGAATTAGCCACTCTGGCTTCTCTCGGCAGAAACCACAAGTTTGCACACCCATAACACCTCCTGCACTAAAAAAAACCCCACAATTCAGATCCATTTCAGGGCAGTGCAGCTCTACCTTAGTGTAATTCTACAGTCTCCCCTCACACACTCCCACCCCCCACTGCCCCCAGAATTCCACGAGGAGTCATTTCCATAACACTGCACTTCCCATCACAGTGTACAGCAGACAGGTCTCGTTCCAACAACCCCAGGAACGGGACACTCAAGCAGGAGTCCAGGAAGTTTCCTTTTGTTGCAGTTCTAGGAAGGTTGGTAGGTTTTATTTTGTTCCCCCTCCCCACCCTCCCAATCCCCAAGGCAAGGAAATACCTTGGAGGACAGACCCTGGCGTTTCTCCTGGCTCAGTTACAGGGAAGCCACGTGGGGTAAGACTGATTGCAAGGCAGGAAGGGCTGCACGTGGGTCACATAGTAGTTGAAGTTTATTTCACTGACATAAGGGGCTGGCTGGTAGTAGCAGGTAACGTTTGTGACGGTGGGGATGATGTTCTGCTCAGCCAGGACCCTCACGGCCAGCATGGCAATGAGGTTCAGGGTCTGTCTCCTCTCGTGTCCCATGAGGCAGACTGTGCTCTCATTGACCACCCTGTGCAGGGTCATCAAATAGTCATATCTGTTGCTCTCCATGCCCACAAAGTGGCTCTGCAGGTAACACTCCAGCTTCCTCAGCTGCTCGCCGATGTCAGAGAAGTCTATGAAAAACCTGGAGCACATGTACCTCTGCAGGGCCTTCATATCCACTTCCGACTTGGGCTTGAAGCCCCTGACCAGGAGGTTGCAGTACTTGAGGAGGCCCCCGCCCCGGATCTCCTCGGGGTTCCTGGTGGCGATGACCCTGTTGCGCAGGTGGTCCATGGCCTCCTCGAAGTCCCCGTACATGCTCTCCCCGGTCACCGTGGGGTGGAAGTTCTCGTCCATGGGGTTCTCCGAGCACTCCCCGAAGAGCAGCAGCGAGTCCAGGATGATCTGGAAGGAGTCCACGCTGAACTCGAACTGGCGCCGCAGAGAGTCCACGAACTTGAGCTCCACGTTCTTGCCGCTGTTGTTGGACAGTGAGATGAGGCTCCAGCGGTCGGTCTCGTTGCACACCTTCACCAGCTTCTGCACATAGGCCTCCTTCAGGGTCATGGGCGTGATCTTGTCCTTGTTGACACCTTCGGGGAGGAAGTCGAGCAGGCAATCCATGACCACATCTTTAACCAGCTGGAAAACATCTTCGGTCTTCAGATCCACCCCGAAAATGAGGTCCAGGTCCTTGTACCCCAAGCCACTGTCTTGGTGCAGGATGTGACTGGCTGCTGAGCCATTCAGCCTGACATTGTGGACTGTGATTCCTTTCTTCTCCAGGCGGCTGCGGACAACCTGAGACAGAGACAGTCAGTGAGAGGCAAGAAGGGATTCCTGGAGCAGCCTGGGGACAGCAGGATTCACTCCCAGTGCTTATATGGGTCACTCCAGTGCAAGACAGTAAAATAAAAAGCTAATCCATTGGAAATAGGTCACTTTGGAAAGCATCCCGAGTCCTGCCAGCAGTTGGGGGTGGCTCTCCTTCACTTATTCCCTGGCATTAGAGAGCTCTGACTGCACATGATCAGCTGTTCTGCTTCCAGGGCAGTGTCTGCTCTCCTTGCCTTCCCCACACTGACCTGGAGAGGTTACCTGAGCCCATTTTTTGGGGTGGTCTCTGCCCTCTTCATCCCTTCCCAGTTCCAGTGACCAAGCCAAGACCAGCCAACACCAAAGTGACCCCGAATCAGAGGTGGCAGCACAGTCTGCAGCAGTCCCCGTGGATTTAATCAGGGTGGCTCACTCCTTTGAGCCATCCCCTTCGGCCTGTCAAGATTCATTAAAGGCAAATCAAGATGCCAGAGCAGCTCAAAAGCCCCAGCCAGGCGTATGCAAGTTCATGTCCCAACTAGTAAGTGTATCCTAACAATTTCCAGTGTGTCAGAGCTTCGTGCTGAGCTTGGCATGCTATCAAGCACAAGAGGCAGCTTTCATCTTACGGGTGTTACTCCAGTGATTTTAATGCTGCCTGCTCAGTCCTGGCACACCCAGCAGCCCCTCCAAAGCTTTGTTCATTTACAGGGAAGCTGAATCACCTGCCTGATTACTTAACAAGCAGGAGGCTAAAATAACCCCCAAGACCATAAAATAAATTATCTGGACACCAGCTTATAATTTGAGTTTAACTCATCTCCAAGATCCCAGGAAGATTAGGTTTGCACCTTCCAGCAGAAGCTCTTCCCACCTCTCATCCTGCTTTCATGTTCCCCTCCAGCCATTTCCTATTCTCCTGGGAGTCCCAACCGCCAGCCCGGAGCAAGGCTACGGCTTGAAAGAGCCAAAGCTTGGGACACAAATGGACAAACTGGATCACTAAGAGCCTGTCTGACTGGGCCCTTCAGCCCTGGGAGCCTGCCCTAGTTTGAGAGGCCCCATGAACTCTGCATTTTGGCTGCCCAAAATGTGAATTTTAATTCAAAGCTTTATCAGAAGGGTCAAACCCCCTTGGCTGACCTGGGCCTGAGCAGTTCTGGAGGAGATCAGAATCACTGCAGTTCTGGGCTCAGCAGCTGTAAAACTGCCCCTCCGCGGGTTTGGTTTGGAAGGAAGAACACACAAAAGGTCAGGGACTGCAGCACCAAACCCCCATCACATCCCAGACCCTCAGCGACCGAGCCAAGGGCCACCAGCAAGTTCTGCTGCCTTCGCAAAAACATCTCAGAACAAACCCACCGATGTTTTCACACCTGTTAAGGCTCACGAGGCAGCTTCCCTGGTGGTGCTTCCCCTGTGTCCCTGACAGGAGCCATCCCTGCTCGGGCTGGAAACGCAGCCGGGCTCCTGGCCAGGCCAGTGGTGACAGTCACATGTCAGGCAACAGTTAACCAGGGAACTATTCACCACTGCCAGCCCCAAGGCCCACCAGCACAGCCAGTCCAGCCAGGGAAAGAGGCTGTTTGCCAAGGCAGATAGTCTGAAAAAATGAATCTGCTCCTAGAAGACACACAGGGCTATTCCCCCAAACTGAACAAACATCACCAGCGACCCAGGGGAGCTCCTGCTCTGCATTTGTTGCCAACTGGAGTCACTCACCCGGGGCACGGCTCCAGCACTACTCGTGGAGTTAAAGAGTTTTGTGCTCTCAGGCTTAGAGACACCAGATATAGGTCACAAAGTGTCAGATGCAGAGCTGGGCTCAGTGCTTGGAGAAGATCTCATTCCAGATTAATTTCCTAACCCCACAGAACACCTGCTTAACCCCTTTCTGGGCACAGCTCAGGACCTGCAGCATGCCAGACCTATCAGCTCCGAGCTTACTCGAGTTTCCCAGGTCTGTCTACATGAGAAGTATTCAGGAAACAGGGAAAAAACCCAATTGTTTGAGCCAGCTTTGTCCCAAATCATCCCAGAAACCTCCAACCTGCAGAGCAGCAGCGAGCAGAGCACTTTGCCATTCCCTGGGAGCTTCCACCCACCAACCTTCACCTGGAGCTCGTCCCCCCTGGCTGCAGGCAGTGGGTTCAGGGCTGCATTTTTCCCCAGAGGGTTGGATATTTCCAGGGTTAGGCAGCTGCTGACCTGCTTCCCAAAACAGCAGCTCACCTTCCGTGTGGTTGGGATAATTGACTCTGACAGCCAGGCAGGAGCAAATCCTGCTGCGTCCTGACCTGCCGCTTCCCACCTCCCACAACAACGACAACAGGATAAATAACTGCCTTTTGGGTTACTTGTGCAGCTTAGTCAGCCCTAAACACAGGGTCTGCTGGCACGGCAGCGACAATTACAGCCCTCGGTCATCCCGTGTTTGAAGCTGCTGCTGGCAGCATCCTTTGGGCAGCCCCAACTCCGCAGCTTCGTGGAACCAGAGAGGAATAACTGCTGGAATATCTGATGCTGCTCAGGGCCACGGTGCTGCCCCAGCCAAGAGCAGCGTCCTGCCTGCAGCTCTCGTCTGTCATCCAGCTCAAAGCTCGAGCAGCCAAAATCCAGCTTCTGCCCCCGAGAGATGCAGCAGGAACTCGAAGAATTCCAAAGCAGCCTTTCAAATGTCACCTTTCCATCTCCCAGGCTTAACTCGAACTATTTCTCAAGCAGCTGAGGCTCCAAAATCCCGGTTATTGTGAAAGCCAGTTGGGTTTTAGCACCGTGAATAGGCTTTTTAATTAGAAGCCAACATGCCCGATTTTACATTTGATGAGTCATTACTGAGGAATGAAGTCGCCTCCCAAATATGAATATGCATCAGCTCATTCGAGCTGCATTGTTAGTTTAATATTAAACACAGTTATTACTTGATGGTTAAACTAACAGGAGCTCGTGAATGAGCCGAAGTCTCGGGCAGGCTCTGGAGGATTCAGCCAGTGGTGCCCAGAAATCAAAGGACACAGACATTTGATCCAGCCTTTGAATTAATAACTCTGCCTCTTCCAACACGAGCCCAACATGTCCACCAGCACGAAGCCATTTCGTGGAAGCAGCTCCAAAAAAAACCACTTTTGCCCTGGCTACACACATTTCACTGCATTTCAGGGCAACAAATTAATTCAAAAAGAGGAGGAATAAAGTAAGAGGGGAGGAAGCTAAGCAGAATCTGTACCACAAGCTGCAGCAGCTCCAGGGAGGAGGCATGGATTCTAAAGACATGGGAGCTTTTCAGGAGGATCCTTCCAGCTTCAGACATTCCTGCTATGGCTGCTGGCAGGCCCAGCCCCACCAAGAGCCCCAGGATTGGGAAGTGGGGCCAGCTGAGCACACAGCACCCCCAGGATCATGGGGGCCAGTCCCCCCAAAACTTTTAGCTTCCCCTAGAGCAACCAGGCCAGGCTGGACAGGACTTGGAGCAACCTGCTCTAGTGGAAGGTGTCCCTGCCCATAGCAGGGGGCTGGAATGAGATGCTTTTCCCGAATTCCAAGCCTGCCAGAAGTCAAGCAGCACCTGGACAATGCTGTGAGCCACACAGTGGCATTTCTGGGGGTGTCCTGTGCAGAGCCATGGCCGGACTCCTCTATGGTGAGTCCCCTCCAGCTCAGGGGACTCCACGATCTTTGAGGTCCTTTCCAACCCGACCCATTCACTGTCTCCGTGCTCCCCCGGGCACCGCCACAGGCCGTTGAGCCCCGGGCCCGGCGGGGGAGGCCAAGGGTGCCCGGCCGGGCTGGCTCGGGGCCCGACGGGCCGCTTATCGCCGCCTCAGCACTTTTATTTTCTCCCTGACCCCCGCGGGAGCGGGGCAGAGTCCAGCGGGGCCCGAGCCCGGCCCGCGCGCCCCAGCCCCGGCGCTCACCTGGACGATGGTGCGGGGCCGCACCGACAGCGTGGGGAAGTTGCCGCGGCCGTGGATGGGCACGGCCTCCCCCAGGATCTGGTCCAGCCGCTGCACCTGCTCCCACGTCAGGACGCTGAAGCGGCTCCCGCGCTGCTCCGCGCCGCCCGGAGCGGGCCCCGCCGCCGCCGCCGCCGCCAGCATCGCCCCCGCCGGGAAAGGAGCCGCTCACCCGGAAACCGCCCGGAAACCAGCCGGAAGCGCCGGGTGCGGAGGGGGAGCGGGAGGAGAATTTAAAAATAGGGGGGAAAGAAAAAAAAAAACAAAAAACCAAAACAAAAACAAAAATCACAAAACAAAACTCCAAAGCCCGGAGTGGCGCCGGCGAGGGGCGGCTGCGCGGGGCGCGGCGGAGCGCGGTCGGTGCCCGCAGGGATCGCACAGAACCGGCCCCTGCCAC
>VZTJ01001837.1:383154-416580 GCA_013397795.1 Orthonyx spaldingii
CAGGGACCCTCCTTAAAGGGACAGCCCCGGGCGCTCTTGGTGCCCCTCGGTGCCCTCTGGTACCCCACTGATGTCCTTCGATGTCCTTCAGTGTCCCACCAAGTCACACGGATGCCGCATCGGTGTCCTTTGATGTCCTGTTGGTTCCCTTTGGTGCCCCATTGATGTCCTTTGATATGCTGTTGGTGCCCTTCGATAACCACTGATATCCCATCAATGCCTACTGATGCCCCATGATCTGATGTCCCATTGATGCCCCTTGAGCTTGGTGCCCAACAGCCTGGTACTCCACTGATTCTCCACGGACAGACCCCCCCGTTGATACCCCATGATCTGATGCCCCAATGATGCCCCATTTATGCCCTGGTGCCCCACAGATGCCCTGTGATCTGAGCCCCATCGATGTCCTACAGGTCCCATGATACTCCACGGAGTGATGTCCCATGGTCTGACACCCCGCTGATACCCCATGACCTGTCGCTCCACAGCTCAATGTCTCCCTCCTGACACCCACAGCTCCCACAGGCCCCTGGCCCTGGCCAGCAGTGTCCCCAGGACCCCCCTGTGCCAGCTCTGGCACCAGCAGCCGCAGGGTCACACCCTGGGGAGATGGAGCTCCGGGAGTTCAGACCCAGCCCCTAAACCCCAGCGCATGGCCCAGCTCTCAGCCGAGCCACCACCTTCTCCTGGGGCCAGGCGTGTCCCCGGCCTCTGGCTGCCCATTTCCTTTCATCCCAACAATTCCCATCCCTTTGCAGAGCTCATTTCTCTGCGGCGTTTCACCCTGCAGACATTTCCAGCAGGCACCTCCTCGCCGAGCCGGTGCCCCGGGGATGGACAGACACAACCCCAGCTCCACATTTGCAGTGGCCACTCCCATTTCCCCCGTTCCTGCTTGGAGCTGGGATCCATCCTTAGAAGCCATGAGCCCTGCTGGGAGATGAGCCAGTGCTGATTTATTTTTACACTCTCGCAGGGTTTTATTGCAAGAATTCCCCTGAAAACTCCCGAACATCCACCTTGGGACTTTTCACCTCAGGGAAGGCACTGCAGAGCTCTTCCAAGATGCAAAGTCTGTCTCTGAAGCCAAGGCCTCTGACAGATCCCAAGGGTTTGCTGCTGGAAGCTCAAGTAGGCTCAGAAAGAGGAACTGGGGGCAGTGGGGTGTTCAGGAGCATCCACAGCTGGGGCTGGAAGGGAGACAAGGGAAGGGGTGTCCTGAGCCCTGGTTCCCTCTGAAATGCTCCCCATTCCCTGATGCTCTGAGGGTTCCCAGGAGGGCTGGAGTCCCCTCTGCGGGGGTCCCCGTGTGGGGATGCTCCTCATGCCTCGTTCTGCTCCCTGGCTCCTGCCCGTGCCATTGCCTGGCTCCTTCCAGCTTCTCCATCGGGGTTAAAAGCTGCTCCTGGTTACTCCTGTGAGGCTCCGAACCAGGGCACAGGACAAGGGGAGCCCTGCTGCAAAGTGATTTTCCAGGGAACTTGATTATAAAATCAGGCAGCTGCCTCTCATTGCAAAACCCTTTTGATGTTGCTGACAGAAAAGCTGGGTCAGGAAGGGTTTCCGAAGAGGCTGAGGGGCCAAGTGGCTTTAGGGCTCAGGGTACAGACAGCTGGGGGGTTCAGCAGGAGGAAGGGCTGAGCCCCCCATGGACAGGGCCCGGAGGACCACCAGCTGCCACAGCCCTGGGTGGTGGGGCCGGAGACAGACCCGGAGATGGGATGGACGAGGCGCTGCAGATCCTGCTGGGGTGAGCTGGGATGGACTCTCGGGTGCTGCCCGGGCCGAGGGGGCAGAGCTGCTGCTGGCTCCGGAGAAAACCTCGGCGCACTGGGAAGGGCTGGCGCGCTCCGGCCGGACTGGCCGAGCCCCTCGTTAACGTCCAGCACCGAACGATCGCCCCAAAGAGCCGCCGGCAGCGAGCCCGGCGCTGGGAACGGCACCGGGGCCGTTTCCTTCCAGCTCAGCGAGGGCCAGCCCGGGCTTTATTCGTTTGTTTTGTTGGCAATTAAGGAATAATCATCGTCTTGGGATGAAACGCGGGCGGGTCCTGCCTCCCGGGGGTGGCACGAAGGTGGCAGAGCCCCTTTGGGCACACGGGGATGGGACGCGGGCTGGGCAGGGGGTGCCTGCCCCCCCTTGCCCCGCGGGTCTGGGGTTGGCAGCACCCCGGGGCTGCCCGGGGGACGCTGCTCGGTCCCACCGGGAAACCGGCCGAGGTGCAGCCGGAACGTGCCGCGGCGTGTGCGTGGGGAGCAGCGGGGACAGCCCGGGGCCGGGGCGTGGTAAGGAGCGGGGACAGCCAGGGGTGAGGATGGGGGGCAGAGGTGGAGCCCCCGCGCCTGAGCTGAACCCCCCGGGGCGCTGGGGACCTTTGGCAGCCCCGCGTGGCCGTGGTGGGCTGGGCAGGGGGGAACTGGGGGAGTGGGGCAGTGGGTGAAAGTCTCTCCAGCCTGGAGGTGAAGAGACCTCGGGCACTCCGTGACCCGCGTGGGACCGGCTCCGTCCCACTCGCATTAAGCGGGGCGTGTGCCACCTCCCTGAGCAAGCAGGAGGGACCAAGCCCTTCTCCCGGAGCCACCAACGTCACCCCGCGTCGCCCCGGGGAGCAGCAGTGCCGCTGTCGGGGTGGGGGCGTTCCGGCTGCCCCGCTCCCACGGCAGCGCCCGGCACCGCCACCGCGTCAGCCGCGTCCCGGGCTGGCCCTGTCCCCGTGCCCCGGCCGCTGCCACCGAGTGCACCGCCACCGCTGTGTGTGCCTGCCCCGCACATGCAGAGTGTCCCCGCACACGCAGAGTGTCCCCACGCACACAGAGTGTCCCCACACACACAGAGTGTCCCCACACACACACAGTGTCCCCACGCACACAGAGTGTCCCCAGGCAGATCTCAGCCGTCCCCATGCATTTCCCTGCCTGCCGCCCCCATGCACAAAACCCGCCATGTCCAGGCAGACACCCAGTGTCCCTGCACCCCTGCTGCTGTCCCCACACTCGTCACTGTCCCCACGCCCGCGCTGCTGTCCCCATGCACATGCCCGTGTCCACGTGCCCGCTGTGGGTTTAGGAGGTGGAGTCCTTCTCCATGGCCGTGTCCAAATCCTCCCTCGGCAAACACAGTTTCTGGACACCTCCCAGTCTCTGGAGTTCCCTGTCCAGCCCCACTCACTCCCACACAGCCCATCCCAGAGGTGCCACCGCTGCTCGCTGTCTCCAGACCCTCCCCACTGGTCACCCATGTCCCCAGGGCTGTGCCACCAGCTGCTGTGGTGGCTGCAGTTGTTCCCAAGAGGTGTTTTCCCCGTGCTGGCCACAGCACGGGTGGATTTGGCACAGGGGCATTGTGAGCACCCGCTGCATGGTATGAGGGGTGTCACTCTCTGATCTCAGCCTGGGGTCCCTGTGCCACCCTGGACCCCCAGACTCGGCCACATCCCATCGTGGAAGGGATGATGAGTGATGCCACCAGTGGTGGCCCCGGGAGGCCCTGAGATGAAAGGGAGCGCAGGGTGTCATTACTGCAGGTGACACAGAGCTGGGGAATGGCACCTGTCACCTTCCCTGGCTGCTGCAAAATGCTGCCCGGGGAGTGGGGGGGATCCGGCACTGCCAGGCTGTGGGGACAGGGACACAGCACCGACGTGGCCTCCCTTGAATCTGCCCTGGGGTGTCACTGGCTGGGGACATCCCTGTCCCCTGGCAGCATGACCTGTGTGCCCCAGGCTCGGTGGCTTCCCGGTCACACCACATGCTGTTTTTCTTGGCATGACCTGTGCCTCTGCAGCCGTCGCAGGGGATGACCCATCTCAGTGCCACTAATCCGGGCCTGGCAGCGAGCGCAGCCGCTCCCTTTGCTTCGGGTTTTTGGGCCCCGGGTGACACCTGAGCGCGGCTGGGGGTGGTGGCAGCTCCAGGACACCTCGTCCCATCCCTGGGCCGGCCGCTCCCCTTGGGAAAGCTGTGAGCTCTGCTTTGGAGGCTGCTGAGCCTGGAGCCGGTGACTCGGGCAGTGATTTCATGGGTTCTCAGTCCTTGCTGGGGCCATGGGGAAGTTCACTCCCCTCCTGCCACCCACTGCACCCCAGGCTTCGTGCTGGCCCACAGAGGGAAACTGAGGCACGGGAAAGCTCATCTCCTGGCTGGGGCAGTTCCCTGCAGCTGCAGAGGCAGCAGCTCTCTAATCCTCGTGGGTGGGGGCTGTGCAAGGGGCACAAACACCATGGCACACACACCACGGTCATCCTGCTCAGAGTCCCTCTTCTCCCTGTCTTCGGTGCGACCGCCAAGGTCCAAACACGCCATTTGGGAGGGAGAGGGGGATACGGGACACGGGGGGTGCACACACAGGAAAAAGACATCACTGCCAGGACCGTGGGGTCGGGGGGACACGCTGGGGCCCGTCCACGCCCCGGCCTCAGCACTGCGTGTGCTTTGGCAGTGGCTCAGCGGTGACAGCCCAGCCCTGGAGGGATCATTAGTCCTCTCTCATTAAGAAAAGTTACTCACCCTTTAAGACAGAAACAAGAATATCCTGGAAATGCCTCGGTTTGGGGAGTTCTCGCTCTAAAGGCATGACAGAAACCAGGCTGCAGGTGACGCTCCCAGCACGTGGGCAGGTGAGTTACCGGGCACTGCCCGGGGCTGCCCCGCCGTGTCCGGGATGCCCCCTCAGTGTCCGGCACCTCTCGTGCTCCCAGCCCTGGAACCGGGATGGCAAAGCCGCTGCTCTCCCCCGGTGAAGATGGGGCCGTGGCCTGGCTTTTCCTGTTCGTGCCAAACCCTCCTGTTTTGGTGTCCCCCTGCCCTGGGGACAAACTGCCCCAGACCCCGCGTGAGATGCAAGGGTGGCACCCACCAAACCGGCACCGCCATGGGCCCCATGGCACCGCCTGCCCCACATCCCCGGCACCTCATCCTGCCCAGGACCCCTCGGGTCACCCCTGCAGCGGGGTGACCCAGCCGAGTCCCGCCCCAGGCCAGGGGGACCCCGGGGTTCAGGTATTTTGGGCAGGTGAGCAACGCGAGCGCTGACGCGCTGAGGATGCCCGGGGGGTGAGTCACGGCTCCCGGCTCAGGGCTTTAATTTGCAGCCGTGAAACACATTCCCACTGCAATTCCCCAAAGCGAGGGTCTCCGGCTGCCCCGGGGCACCCTCGGCCCTGGAGGGGGAGCGGAAGGAGGTGCGAGCGCTGCTGAGGCTGGAAGGCGGAACCCGGGGGATTTTCGGGCTGTCGCGCCGCTCCTCACCCAGGCACTGCCCCGAGCCCGTTCGCTCCCTGCAGCTCTGGGATGCTCTGGGGGCTCAGCTCCAGCCCCGGCTCCTGAAGAAAACCCCAGGGCTCAGATGTACCCAAGACCCCTCCCCTGGGGATGGAACCTTTATCCCCCCAAGCGCTGCCGCAGTGCCAGGACAAGGCAGGTGCTGCCCTTTTCTCCTTGGGGACAACACACCGGGCTCGGGACAGGCAGGGCTGTGCTGGGACACCCGGCCGGCAACCCGGGGTGATCCCCCGCTGGAAAAGCCCCTGATACCCTCCCAACACAGCCCCACGCCGGTGAAGCTCCAGGGAGCGATTTGGGAACCCGGGCTCTGCTGAGCTTCTGTCTCTGCCAAAGCTGGGAACAGCTTAAAATGTCCCCCTGGGACGTGGCTCCAGTTGTGCCTGAGCCACGGCAGGAGGGTGAGAGGCAAACTCTCCATCCCAGCGATGGGGACGAAGCCTCACAGCCACCTTGCTCCTCTGGGACAGCTGGGACTGTGTGGCAGCCGTAGGAGTCCAAACAGCTGGAAAAACCCCCACTAAAAATTAACATTAATTTATTAGAATATTTATGATAAAAACCAAGAATCTCTTTACATGTGGGTTTGGTTTTTTTTTTTCCTTTTTATACAAGAGAATTTCCATTGCTTTTTTTCCTCCTGGAGACAGAGCAGGGCAGCAGGCAGGCGCAGGCAGCGACGTGGGCGCTCGCCCCAGTGACGGAGCCCCGCAGACGCCAGACCCGGGGGTCCCAGCAGGACGTGGAGTGGGTGGGACGTGGGACAGGTGCCCACCAAGGCAGCGGGGCAGAGCGCGGCAAGGCACAGCACAGGGAGGGGACAGCGGCTGGGGGGCCCCGGGGAGGGGGGGTGAGCACCCCATGGCACCCACGGCGAAGGTGGCCCGTGGCGGGAGCTGGGTGGCATGTGGGGGACGAGGTGACAGGTACAGGACAGCCCCGAGCCCAGGGAGGGCTGCAAGTCACCAAAACACTCAGTGATCCCTCCCAGGCCTTGGGGAAAGACAGATCCTTCCAGGACCCCCGGCACCCCCAATCGTCCCCTTCCCGCCAACCTTCCGGATCCACCATGTCCCCACGCTGGGGGAGCTGGCCCGTGGCTCTCCCCCAGCTCCCCTCCGTTGCAGGGAGACAAAATAATCCCCCCTGGCACACCCTGGGCCCCATCTTTGGTTAAGGAGCAGCCGCTGCCACGCTGGCACAGGGCGAGGGGCCAAGGCTGGCGGAGGGTCCCCATAGGGACAGGTGACAGCAGTTCCAGGAGGGATGGAGAGGCTGCTCAAAGCGAGGGGGGACCCAGCTGCCCCCCTGCATGGCTCTAGAATATTTATTTGAAAATACCTGGCATGAAATGAGAGGCCAGGAGGGAGGATCCCAGGCACAGCCGGTCCCGTGGGGAAGTTGCCAAGGCAAGGGAGCAGCAGCACGAGCCCGAGGTCCCGGAGGGTGCAAGGGGAGCGTGCGTGTGCCAGCCCTGGTGCCAGCCCCTGCTGTCCCATCTCTCTGCTCCAGAGCAAGGCCGGGGGGCAGGTAAAGCACAAGTGGGACCAGGGGAAGCTGTGCCATGGGGGAGCAACTGTGGACACCCCTGGTCAGAGCCGGCCGCAGGTCCTGAGTGGGTGGGCACCTCTGGGAGAGCCCCGCGGGGGCTGTGAGGCACCTGCAAATCCCAATCCCGGGCGGAAAATTGTCTGTCACCCCCAGGCCACGCTGCCTGAGGAGCCTGGGGCGTCCCAGGGCTCCTTCCCTGCTCGGTGGGGCCAGCCCAGGGCTCGCTGGGCAGAGCTGTCCTGGCAATCCCAGTCCATCCAGGACAGTCTCCCCTTCCCGAACCCAGTGTGTAGTGACAGGAAACCAAAAAGGAGAGCAAAGAAAGAACGAATGAAAAGAGAGAGAAACAATTTGGAGGCTTTGTGCCAGCAGCTACTGCCCCTTGGGGATGAAGGGCTCCCCCTCCTCGGGCTCGGGCCGCGGGCCGGGGTCGCTCAGGCACCGCAGCATCCGCTGGTTGCTGGGGCTGTCACTGTTCCCCGGGGTGAAGACGTCATCAGTCCCCGGGGAGGAAGGCTCCTTCACACGCATCACCAGCCCCTCCTCATCCTCCTCGGGCGAGGGTGGGAGGCCACTGCAGCCCTTGGGCTCATCGCTCATCAGGTCCACGGACTCGGGGGACTGTGGCGAGGCCGGGTCGATGGTGATGATGGGCAGGTTCTCCGAGTCCTCCTTGGGTTCGTAGGCCAGCGGGTCTGGGGGGCAGAGAGGGGTCAGGCAGGGAAGGGGGGGTCTCAGGGACCCCCCAGTGATGCCCCCCGGATGTTTGTTTGGGGCTGGGGTGCCTGGGGCTGGGGTGCCTGGGCTGTCTCGCTGAGTTCCAGTTCTGCTGTGTAGTTCCTTTTCCCGATTTCCACATCCTGGCTGGAGCTGCCGCCAGACCGGCTCCATCGAGAAGGGCGAAGCTGCCCTCTGCTGATCAACCGCCGGCTCCGCAGCCCCGCCACGCCCCGGCACCCTGTCCCCGGAGCAGGAGGGGACACACGGGACAGGAAGAACCGAGGACGGCAAAGCAAGTGTGCCATGGAGAAACTGGGAATCCAGTGGCAACAGGTCGGGGGTCTGAGTGCTCCCGATCCTCTCCCCGGAGGAGGGCGGGGAGGGGCAGGGACAGAGCCGTGGCTGTGTGCAGGGAGCGAGCTGAGCTCCGAGAGACTGCCCGACCTGACTTCCCCGTGGGAACGGTGCTGGGGAACGAGCTGGGTGCTTCTGCTCGGAACAGGAGCCGTTCGGGGCTTGGCTGGATGGGTGTGGGACGGGGATGGGCTGGGCTGGAGGGCCACAGGGAGCTGAGGAGGTGCAGGACAGCACAACCTTCAGGTGTTCCAGGCGCTCCTACGGCAGCTCCTTCCCACCTACCTGAGCCGATGCGAGCCCGGGACATGGTGGGCGAGTCCAGCCTGTGTGCAGGCACCGTCAGGTAGTTGTTCATCTGGAACGGGAGCGAGGCACTGTCATAGGCGTGGCTAGGGCAGGCGGGGAGGGGAGGCAGGGACTGGCCACAGGGATGAGCAGGGAGCAGCAGGGGGTGCAGAGGACACGGGCACAGATCCTCCCAGCCACGCTCCTGGGACTTGCTTGGAGCCTGGGGCAATCAGAGCACCCCAAGGCTTGGGGTCACCCTCTGCCATCCGAACCTCAGGCCCTCCCTGTGCCTCCCCAGCCTGGGAAGCCCCCCTGGCCCCTGTCCCACCCAGCCCAGCACCCATCCCTGCTCTGGGGCTCCCCCAGCACCTTCTGTTCCAGCTGCCGGGCCTTCTGCCTCCGCAGGAGCATCTGGTTCCAGGCTTCCTCGTAGGGGTCGGCCACCAGCGTGTGCCGGTTGTAGGATCGCAGCTGGGAAGAGACCCCAAGAAAAGGATGCGGGTTAAAATCCCACACGGAAAGGGGAACAAAGGTCACAGCCCCATTCTTCCTGGAGACGGATGAAACAGCCACCAGTGGGCAGAGCAGGTCCAGGCAGGCTCGTGGCTCATCCCTTGTGTGCCACTACGGGATGCCTGATCCTCACCCACCTTGGCCCAGCAAGGGTTTAAAGGCTGGGCTCAGTCACTGACCAAATCAGCCTCCTGCTCAGACTATCCCAGCACCATCCTAGGAGGAAAAGCCTCCTGGGGAAGGAGAGTCAGGCCAGGAGCACAAGGCACAGCAGGGCAGGAAGGGACAAGGGACAGCCAGGGTGAAGGGCTCAGCTGAGGGCTTCTGGTGGTCCCTGACACTCCCAGCGAGGCAAAGGGCACAACACACACAATGCCAGGGGACACCTCACCCTCTGCCTGGTTTTCTGCAGGTTATTGCGGAGGATTTTCCGGATCTCCTCCTCCTTGTCCTTGGACAGGGCTGGAAGGATGCGCTCCACAGGGAGGGTCTTGGGGTTGATGTTCCTGCGTGGACAGACAGGACTCAGAGCCACACCACGATGGCCACACAGCACCCAAGGGCTGCTTGCCCTGTGGCCACCAGCAGGGAGCTCTCAGGGTGCCACGGGAGGGTGCCCAGGGCTGGGAACTCACTGGATGGAGACGGTGGAGACGGCAGAGGGGATCTTGCCGATGCCCCCGCTCTCCACCAGCTCGATCGCCTGCTTCATCTCCATCTTGTGGTAGAAGGCGATGAGCTGGGGCTCCTTGGAGCGCTCCCCTGCGATCAGGCACTTCTTCACATATTTCTTGTTGAAGCGGTTCAGCCTTCCCAGGGACGTGGGAGAGGAGGAGCAGCCGCAGTCAGCCCTGGCCCTGCCTGGTTCCCACTCCCTGCTCCCCACCCTGCCCAGGACAGCACTGCTGGGTTCAGTGCTGGCTCCAGCTGAACCAGCACAGCTCAGGCCAGGCTTCCCTGAACCCCTCCCGAGCCACGGTGTCTCCACAACAGCCAGAACCTGCTGCGACCCACTAGGGATGGTCCTGAGCTCCTGCAGGGACTGGCCACTGGCAGCTCCCACCCTGCCGTGGACCTGCTGTGGGTGGTGCGGCCAAGGGGTGCAGCCCTGCAGCCCCAGTTGCTCCCAATCCAGGGCCATAATTCCCCTGGGGAGTCTGTGTGTGGATATTAAAGCCTGGGGAAAAACTGTCACAGGGCTGTGAAACCTTCTGGGTGGTGACTGAAACCCTTCCCCAGCCACCAAACCTCCCCACTCACTTGTCCTTCCAGTGGTGATGCCCGTAGTGACCACAGATGTCCTCGATCCCTGTCAGAAGGTGATCCAAGAACTGGAAGAGATGATCCAAGGCGTGAGCAGCTTGGAGGGCTCTTGCCCACCCTCTCCCTCCCCTGACACCCACACTGACACATGGGGAGGGCACTTAGGGTGTGTAAAATCAGGGCTGTGTGTCTAGGATGGGCTTTGGGAGGGCAGGATGGACCTTCACAACCAGGCTGGGCTCTACAGGCGCCGGGGCTCTGGGTCGGAGCGGGCACAGGACGACACAGACAGGGGAGAGCCCTCGCTCTGTCCCCCCTTACCTTGGGCTCTGATTTAGGGGCAGTCCCAGTGACAGTGGTGGAGTGGCAGAAGCAGAGAGAGCAGAGGGCTAAGGCAGCGCGCGGGGCGGCCGGAGCAGCGCGTTACCTGCGTGTGGATCTCCTCGTTGATGGAGCGCTTTGTCTCCTGCTTCTTCTTCACAGCCAGCAGATCCACCAAGGGCCGGATGGTCATGCCCTGGGGAAGGGGAGGGGGTTACAGCTCTGCCCAAGGCACAGTGGTGGGAGCAGGACAGGCTCAGCACAGCCAAACTGCTGTCGGTGTCACCAGGCAGCGTTTTGGTGACGTGGGACAGTGAGAGGGTCAGGGCTGGAGACTGGGGATGTGCTCCCCACTCTCCACACGGCCACAAAGAGCCCCCTTTCCCTCTGAAAGCACAGCCTGAGTGCCACCAACCTGCACGAACACAGTGAAGAAGATGACGGTGATGATGGCAGTCAGGAACATGTCCCTCATGCCGAAATGTTTGTAGTCCAGGAGGTACCCGAGGGAGAAGGCGATGGCTCCCCGCAGGCCCCCGTAGGCGATGATGAACTGGTCCTTCGGCGTCAGCTTCACGATTCGGAACTTGTTGATGAACCAGGTGAGGACCAGGACACCTGGGGGAGCAGCACAGCCTTGTGTGAATGGTGAAGGATCCCCTCCAGTCTCAAAGAGACCCCGTGCAGCCCCTCGGGGCCGTGAGCGCGGGTGAGAGCTGTCTGCTCATCTCAACCACCAGCTTTCACCCCATGTCTGGCCCAAGCACGGCCTCAGCCCCATCTCCCCACAACACCAACCACCAGCGTGGGTGATGCCCATGGTGCAGCAGTGCCCCCCAGTCATCTCCAGCCTCCCCAGCAAGGCAAACCACCATGGTCCTGAGAGTCCACGGCCCATGTGGCCACTCCAGGCCAGGTTGGGCAGGGCTTGGAGCAGCCTGGTCTGGTGGAAGGTGTCCCTGCCCATGGCAGTTGGAACGAGATGGGCTTTAAGGTCCCTTCCAACCCAAACCATGCCATGATTCTTTGAGCACCGCGAGGGCTTTGCCAGCACACTGACACCTCACCCAGCACTCTGGCAATGAGGCAGAAGAGCAGCGTGCTGATGACGAAGGTCCAGTTCCAGTAGTGGTGACCAGCCACAGTGGAGACACCCAAGAAGATGAAGATGAGGGTCTCGCTCACACTGCTCCACATCTTGAGGAAATACTTGATGGTGGTGTGGGACTTGTGGGAGATGTTGGCTTCCACATAGGGCCGCATGACCACGCCGGAGGCAATGAGCCTGGGGGTGAGGTGGGGGCACTCAGCAGCCGTGGGGACATGGGGACAGCCCCAACCCCTGGCCCTGCAGCAGTGTTTTGTGCTCTAACACCAAACCCCAGGGCAGGACAGGCCTCGTGAACCACCAGAGAAGGGTCTCCAGAGAAGGCAACACGAGGTTTCTCCTTCCCCTGGCGAGGCACGAGTGAGCACTGGAGAAAAATCCTGAGTGCCCAGGAGAACGGGAACAGGCTGCCAGCAACCCGGGGTCTGTGGGACAACTCCCACAACTCTCTTCCCACACGTGCCTCCCTGCATATCCCAGCCCAAACACACCCCTGGGCCTCCCTGGGCATGCAGTGACCACGCTGGGCCAGCCAGCAGATCGTGGTTACACCACAGGAAATCCTCCCAAGGGTCCAGGAGGGCAGCTCCTGCCCCGTTCCCTACTCACGCCATGATGCCGGACAGGTGGAAGAGCTCGGCAGACAGGTAGGCCATGTAGCTGTAGAGGAACACGAAGAGGGGCTCGATGACACGGATGTGGGAGGTGAAGCGGGACGTGAAGGCGGCGATCACCCCGTAGATGACGCCCACCAGGACCCCGCCCAGCGACACCACGAAGAAGCTGAGGAAGCCGAGGATGATGTCGATGATGGTCACCTGCTCGAAGTTGGCAAACTCCTCAAAGAGGTGGTAGAGGACCTGGCAGGGAGAAAGGAGAGCAGGGTTCAAACTGTCCCTGTGGCAAGAGACAGCCTCACCCTGGGGGAGACCTGCACAGGGACCTTTGGGAGCCAGGCAGGTCCCACACCTGAGCTGAGCTGTGTCGGTGCTTGGGGACTCCGAGCTAGGCCTGTGCTTGACTAAGGCTCACACCAAAACCAAGTGCTGGTGCTTTGCTGTGCCAGACACAGACCCAGAGGGACCAGCTCCGTGTCCTCTGTGCCCTCAGGGACACGGTGCCACCAAAGATGTGTCGGGGACAGCTCTGCTCTCCAGCTGTCCCAGGAGGGCCTTTGGTCACCAGCCAGAGGCTGTTCCTGTTTTCCTAACGAGCAGGTCAGGACAGATCCAGGCTGGGGGACTCCTGACAGATGCATGGAGAGAAAAGCCACTATCTGCTCTGCACAGCCCAGAGAAGGGCCCAACCCTTGAGGCAGCTTTTGCTGAGGGAAACCTGAGGGGAAGACCCTGGGCTGTGCTGCCTTCTCCCAGCTCCAGACACTGTAGAGATGTTAAAGCAACGTGTCAGGATGGGAAACAGGATTTAGGGCATCCTGCAGGAATAGCAGCACTTACAGGCAGGGAGAGGGTGAGCTGCCAGCTCCTGCCTGCCAGGGCCAGGCCCTGGGTGGGCAGGGGCAGGGACAGACAAAAGCATTCCCCAGGGATGAGAGTGGGGACACAGACCCTGCAGGCACCCCTCTGGTGAAAAATGGGGCAGAAGTGCCTGGGAAAATCCCCGTGGTGGGACAGAGTGTTCTTGGTCACCAGGAACCTTGTCAGCAGGGGCTGAGCAGTCAGCTCCGAAATGGACAGCTGGGATATGGGAAAAGAGCCAGGAAAAAGCAGTGGGTTAGAAGTGAATTTAGAGGTCAGCTCTGCAGAGAGGAGAAGGCCCTGCTGACAGCCAAGCCAGCATCTGGACAGTGATGTCCTTTGGAAAAGGAGCAGGCCTGGCCACACCTCCCAAAGGCCCCTGCAAAGCTGCTGCTTGAAGCGGGGCTGAGGGGTGATCCAGGGGGGATGCCAGCCTGGCTTCAGCCCTTCCAGCTCTCCCCTTTGCCAGGCTCCCCAAGCCAGTGAGTGAAACACTTCACCTCAGCCCACCTCTGCGGTGTTTTAAGCCTCTATTTTTAGCTTTGCACCTGGACAAGGTTTGGTGCAAGTGGACTGGCCCTGACAGCTGCCACCCTGCTGCCACCACCCTGAGATGCTCCTGCACCAAACCAAGCCCCGTCCCCTGGGCCGAGCCACTCACGACGGTGACGGCGTCATTGAGCAGGGACTCCCCGAAGACCAGGATGTGCAGCAGCTCGTTGATGTGGATCTCCTCGAAGACGGCCAGCACGGCCACCGGGTCCACGGCCGAGATGATGCTGCCGAAGAGGAGGTTGGCCAGGAGGCCGATGTGGTTGAGGCCGGGGCCGCCGAGCTGGCACACGGCGTACATGAGCCCCCCCAGGAAAAAGGCGTTCCAGAGCGTGCCCACCACGGCGAAGATGAGGATGGTGCCCAGGTTCTCGGTGAACTGGCGCAAGGGCAGGAAGTAGCCGGCATCGAGGATGATGGGGGGCAGCAGGAAGAGGAAGAAGATGTCTGACTTGAGGATGGGGGGTTTTTCACCCACCCCTTTGATGAGCCCCCCAACCAGCAGGCCCACCACGATGAGCAGGCAGCTCTCGGGAACGATGCTGGACACTGATGGGATCACGTGGAAGCCTGGAGAGAAGGAGAGAGGAAGACACATGTTGGCTGCAGGAATGGGGGATGCTGTCTGCAGGGGGACCAGAGTCTGGGACCAGCTCCCAGCCCTCCCTACACTCCTCGTGATCTGTCACTCCTTGTGTGCCTCAGTTTCCCCTCCTGCCCCGCTCTGTCAAGTGGAAACTGCAGCTTAACCAGACCCTGGTACTGCTGGTCTCAGGCCAGAGCCCTGAGAGTCCCGGTGCAGCAGTGACAGCCACCCTTGGGACACGCCGGGGGCGCCGTGGGCCCCGGTGCTGTGACACCCCTGCAGCACAGGCCGTTCTCTCCACGTGAGCTGTCCCCGGCTCCAGCTCTGCCCATGGCAACACTGACCCCGAGCACACGCAGGCAGCGGCATTTCCCCCCCGGCAGACAGGAGCTGCCCACCCAGTGCCACTGTTCCCTGCGTGCCAGGCAGGGTGCCCATCCCTGGGCATCCCTGATGCAGGGCTCAGGGAGGGGAGCTGCTGCTTGGTGGATTTCAGGATGCAATTCTCCTTCCTGGAGGTCTGACATGGCTGGTTGCAGTAGGGACAGGATGCATCCTTGGGGTGCAAGGTACAGGGAACACATTTTCCCCTTTCTCAATCACAGCACAAGCCCAAGTGCAGGTCCCTGAGCCAGCCGTGACCCCCTGGGATGACATTCCCACCAAACACCCCCAGCCGGGCATCTGCCAGCACACCAACACCCACAGAAGGGTTTTGGGTTCCCTGGATCTTCTCCCAGGCTTTATAATTATTATTTTGAAGTGAGGCATATTTGTTCCCTGGCAAGGGAAGCAGTTTAAAATAAGGAACCCTGCCTTGGCATGCCGTGTTCCTCCATTCCTTCCGGCCGTGCCATCTGCAGCAATTCCACAACAGATTAAATCCCCTCCAGAACGAGTCAGAGCCCCCCCGAGCCTGCAGGGGCCACATCTGTGCCACGGCCGGCTCATCCCTCCTCCACCTGCGCAGAGAGCACGGCTCCAGCTCCCCTGGGAAAAGGCCACACTTCCACAATCCCTCCCCGAGGACTGGCAGCCCCCGCCCCAGCCCCGCTCGGGTCCCTGGGGGGAGGATCCGTCCCCAGACTGCCACCTGAGCTGTGGGCACAGGCTCCAGCACGGGCGAGCCCGGAGGGTTCATCACACCCGAGGCTCCACGCACCATTCCAGCTGCTCCGAAGGGTCCCTGGTGCTGGAGTGATGCTGAAGGAGTCTGGTTCCTCCCTCGGCTGTGCCCCAGCAGCACCAACCCAGAGCAAACGGCTCGATGGCTCCGGCTGCAGGCACAGGGGAGGGCGAGAGGGGATGGGAACATCCAAACTCTCTCCCAGAGCACCCCCAACCCCAGTCACCTGCATTCAGGGACTTCCCAGAGCCTGGATGAGGCACCTGATTTACCCCCACGGGATTTTTCTCCTTTCTTGGATGCCCTGGACCCCACACAAGCTGTGAGCACCCCAAGGCAGCCCGGGCAGGGAGCTCCCTATGGGAGGGGAGGTGGTAATCCCTCTTCCACGCACAGCTCATGTGAACACCGGGAACCACCGACCCTTCCAGCACACCGGGCAATTTCTGGCTGGAATAAGGCTTAAAGCCACACAAGCAGCGAGAAGCCAACAGCAGATCAGTTTTTGCTTGCAAAGTATGTTCAATCATGAATAAAACACAAACACTGACAATTAAGCATCTCTCACTTCTTCCCCACAGGCCCCAGGATTCCATTAAACTGGAACATTCGTGTGCTGATGGGAATTCAGTGGTTTACAGCCTTTTTGTAGGGCCCTAAAAATACACTTACATGGGCTGCATTTTAATTATGCCTTTGATTTCACTGAATCTCAGCCATTTTTTGCTCCCTGCCTGCTCCACTCAGTATTTTTAAAGCATTCCAGAGCTCACTGGTATCAAGCTGTTGGTGGGATCCTGCTCTGAGTGCTGAGCCAGCAGCCCACTTTGGGATGGGGGTGAGTGATGGGAAGGAATGCCCTCACTGTGGGGATGAGGCCAGGCAGGGCTGAACCAGTTTGATCCCAGCATCAAACACCACCAGAACCATTAAAAGCGAGACAGTCGAGTTAAACACAAACCCCGAGAGCTTGAGCAAACACAGAAAAGGAAATCCAGTAGTTAATAGCTCCTATTAAAACAGTTCCCTGCCCACATCACGCACCCAGCTCCCACATGCCCAGCAAGGGACATACAGGGATTGCTCTGCTGGTGGTCAGCAATTCCTTGGGTTGGGGCAGAAAGGAATCAGGGACTGGAATCCCAGTTTTAACCACAGTCTGAGCACTTGAAGATCTGGAGGAAATCCCATCCTTCAAATTAAAGAGATTTTGGGCAAGGAAGGCTGGCGCTGGCAAAGTTTGTTCTGCAGCTTCTGAACATTTCTGGTCTTTATTTTGGGGTCAGCGGATTTTCACGGGACAATTGAGGGCATGATCAGGAATTTCCCCCATGAGATTTGGAAACGTGGGGTCTCCCATTCTGGCTGCTAAAGGCTCACCCCATCCCTCCAAGTGGGAGCTTTTCCCAAGGCTGTGGCTGCTGGCAGATGCAGGGCCATCTAAATATTTACACCAACCAGCCTGGGAGAGGCTCTGCCCCACTGTGGATTTTTCCTTCCTGGGCTGTACCTAGGTTACTGGATGCTGTGCCTGGGGTTATATGAGCTCCATCCAGCAGCTCCTTCGCTGCCTAATGACTCAAACCCCACCATACCTGATCTGCTTCCATCCTCAGCCTGGGCAGGAGGAGCCTGAAGGGACGTGGAGGGAAGGGAAGGCACCACATCCCACCCTGGGGATGTCAGAACCAGCCAGATCCCTCTCAGCACCTGCCTGAGGTGACATTTCCCACTCTGCAGCTGAGGCTGAGGGATCTCCATGCCCTGAGGTGCTCATAGACCCCTGGAAAGCCTCTCCCAAGGCCGGGAGGGAGCTTTTTGCAGCTTCACATTGCCCCGGCCCTTACAGCTCCATATGGCACGGGATCCAAGGTCAGGCTTAGTCAGAGCTCTGGCAGCGCTCCCCTGCTTTTAGAGACCTCCCTCAGAGCGGGGCAGGAAGAACATTGTAAGAACGTTTTAATCAAACCTTTGATGAAGGAAAGAAGGCAAAGCCTTCAGGCACTTCCCTGATCCAGGCCAGGTCAGGGAGATGTTGGCATCTCCCACCCTGGCTCCCACCACCGGGACATTGCTGGAGTCGGAGCCATAAGAGGCTCTGCAATTCCCATGGGCCTGAAAAATGCTGGTGTTCAGACGTGATAAATAAAGAGTAAAACTAAGGAAAATAAAATAAAACACATATAATGCTGATGCAGGAGCCAGCCTGCACCAGGAGACAGTGTGCCAGCCCTGGGGACAAGGAGATTGTCCTCACGAGCCAGGGCCTGCAGCTGGGGATTGCCATCACATCCTCCTGCAGGCTCAATTTAGGTGGGATTAACATCCCCTCCTTTCACAGGAGGAAAAGAAATATGAAGAAGGAGGGAAGACAGCCATTTGGTTGGTGTTTAGAGCTGGAGCCGGGTGAGGAGCAGGGAGGGGAGCACACGGCACGGCTGGAAGGGCTCGGCGCGTTCTTGGTTAAGCTGGATGCTCCCGAGGCTTCACCCCAGATTCCCGAGCACCCACGCACAGGGACACGGCTCGGGGAAGCCAGGATGCTCCAGGGTGATGCCTGTTAGCCCAGAGCAGGCATGAGAAGGGAGAATGGTTACACAAACCCCCATCCTCCCAGGTTTACTGGAGCAGCTGCAGGCTCCAGCAGGCAGGCAGCAGAGGAATCCCTCAATTATTAACCAGGGCTAGGAGCTCTCCCATCCCCCGGGGGAGTCTCTTCTGGAAGGAGGTGGGAGATGAGGGGTTAGTCTGGGCAGGGGGGTGGTGAAGCCCCCGGGTGATGCTCTCTGCAGCTCTGGGTGCTGGTTGGGGCTGCAGGGTGGGGGGGTGGCCGTGGCTGGGTGTGGAGCTGCAGAGCTGGAGGAGGCCTGGGGAAGGCACAGGGTCTGGGAAGGAGGCGGCGAGGGGGAGCAGGCATGCTCAGAAGGGCTGCCCTTCTGAAGGACACTGCAGAGAGCAGGGCTGGAGGAGACACGAGTGTCTGACAGCACCAGCGCCCCTCCAAAGGCCACTTTAACCCTTTAGGACACCAGGCTGGCAGGGGCCGGGTGGGACCTACAGAGGGGCAGCAGCAAGCCCGGGGTGAGGGATGCAGGCAGGTGTGGACACCTCCCCACACTCCTGTGTGGCACAGGCACCACGCAGAGCCCCCACACGTTGATATTTGGCTGGCTGAACCCCAAAATCACCGATGTGTCACCAGCCCCGGGCACAAGAGATACACTAAGCCATGACTCAGCACCATCCCCTTCTTTCTCTGCGTTGAAGAAGCAGCAGGGAGGGAAGGAGGGCTGGGCTGGGCTCCAGGGTCTGCAGAACCCCTGGGATCTGGTGTTCCCACGCTGTGTTTTGGGGAGGTGGAGGGTCAAGGTTGGGGGGTAAGAGCCCAGCAGGGTTAAAGCCCTGTGAGGATGGCGATGCAGTAACACAACATTTTGCAACTGGCTCCCAAGGGAAAATTCATCCCAGTCTTCCAGAGTTTGGCTGCAGCTTCTTTCCATTTATCCTTTTCCCTCAGAAAAAGCCACACGGGATTTCTCTCCTCCCTCATCTGACCAGCAGTTGCCCAAAGATCAGCCAGGCTTTGCTGATTGCTGGTGGCCTCCAGCAGGGCCATCGAGGGATGTGGGAATGTCTCAGCCCTGCTGTGCTTCTCCCTCAGAAAACGGAGCTGGATCCAGCAGCTCCCTGCAAAGACAGGGAACAAGGAGAACAGAGAGAGCTGCACCAGATGTGATGGGGAAGCCTCGAGGGAAGGGGATGAAAATTGAACTGGCTCTAAAGGAATTAAATAGCTGGTGATTTACACCTATAAATAGAGCCAGGCCACGGCTCGTGTCACCCTGCCAGGAGAGGGGGTAAAACCACTGTACTTAAATTACATCCATCACCTCTCACAAGCTCCAACGTCACCACGTGCTCTGAAATTCCAGCCCCACAGAGCTCCAACCTGGCTCACTCCCACAGCCATCCCACTGGGAGGGCACATGTGGGGCCATGACGCAGTTTGGGTTTTGCCAAACCCTTTTCTGTTTCACCAGGGAGCAGGCAGGGTTTTAATGCAGGTCCAGGTCACCCCAGTGCTCCCCTGCAGCTCTTTTTGGGTTGGTTTCAGTAGTTTGGGTTGATTTGGGCAACCTTTTAAGCACCCGGTGGCTTCAATGTCCAGAACGGAAAAGCGTTGATTTTCCACCCCAAAATGCCATTTCCTGGTGAGAAGTCGACTTCTTGTTTTTTGTGTTAAGACACAGGTACAGAAAGTGCTCCTTAGCAAAACAATTTCCTCCAGAACAAACCAAATGTTTCACTCAAGCCTCATTATTTTGTTGTCGCTAATTACAAGCAAAGCCAAGAACCAGGAAGGTAATTAATTTATGCTGCTTTTTGTGAGTCACTGAGTGAATGCAGATCCCACACAGGGGCCACAGAGCCACCCCCCAAACCTCGCCGTGGGTGCAGCGTGCAAAGCCAGCACAGGGAGAAGGGAAAAGCAAAACATCCGGCCCTGATTTCGGGGTCACTCCTGCGCCCCAAACTCGGGTGGGCAGGGGCTGCAGCCAGGCTGGCGCTCAGCACTGGGGTAAAATCCACGAGCATCCAGCACTGCCCTGCAGCCTCCAGGCATCTTCAGGAGTCAGGGTCAACTTCATCCACACGGGATGGGAGGGGATGAAGCCCTGGGCTGGACCCCCAGCCTGTGCCTGCTCAAGGTGTCCAGCACAGCCTGGCTGTGACCCCGACCAGCTGGGTGGCACACAGTGCCCCAAAAGCCATGCTGTCAGTCGATACCCAACAGGACCCCTTGCCAGATGACAAAGGGACTGTTTTATTTTCTCTTGGTGTGACATCATCACCCCTGTGCCTACAGACCTTGCTCACCCAGCCCAGCCCCACCTCGAAGCTGCAGAACTGCCCCGGGTTTTACCCCTTTTTCCCACCTAATGCAAACACCCCGGGGGAAAATGGGAGGAGTTTCTGCGATAGGAGCCCGAGGGCTGCCTGGTAGAGCCCCAGCTGCCCCAGTCCTGGTACCCAGCCCCAGCGCCTGCGGCAAGGCAAGTGTGTGTGGGAAGGTGACCTGGCTGGACCCTGCCTGCTTTGCAGAAGATAAGAACAGGGTTGATAGCATCGGGCCAGCCCTTGGGTGACTCAAAATCTGAAAGCCATGGGACAAAACGCAGGCACTGCCAGGTACCAGTCTTGCTGCAGCTCAGCCAAGCAGGCACAACCCATAACTTGAGCCGGCTCTATCCAGGAAGACTTGTAAGAAATGGCTTGGTCAAGGCACAGTCACGTCAGCCAAAGTAGGGCCTGGCCAGTGCAGCACCAGGGCAGAGCCCTTCATTCCTGGGAAACAACAGAAGCGTCCCTGCATGGCTGTGAGGAGGGGCTGGCGGGGAGGTGCAGCAGGGCTGTGATGTCTGACAGTTTCCCAGGGGCACTGCCCTCCTTGCAGCAGCAGTTCCCAGGTAATTCCCACTGGCAGGCCCTGAATAAATCCTCTGATGGAAGGGGAGACAAGTGCAGACACCTCATCTGAGACAGCTGGAGGGAGCAGCAGTGCACTTGCCTTTCCCAAATCTCCCTGTTCCCTGAGGAGTGCTGGGGAGCAAAGCCCACACCCCAGGATGGGATAAACATGGAATAAGATGCAGCCAGAATTTTTCTTCTCAGGAGGATGCTGAGAGCTTCCCGTGCTCCATGCACAGAGGGGATGGATGCCAGGGCACCAGCAGGAGCAATGCTGGTGTGGCTCTCTGCAAGGTCAAGGTGCCAAGGACAGTTCATAGATGGTCTGGGGGACAAGCCTGGGCTGTTCTGGGCCTTTTGGAGAGCAGCTATTTAGAGCCATTTCACGCATTTTATCTGCTAATGGTGACCATGGGAAGGGTCTGGTGTGCTGTCACAGCAGCTGTTGGAGCAGGGCACGGAGGGGAGGGTGAGCAGGGGAGGGGGTACAGCTCCTTCCCACCCAGCACCAGCCATGGCATGACACAGCTGAGAGCAGAGGGCAAGGAGCTGAGCCCTGGCACAGACAGCAACAGCAGGGCAAGGGCCAAGCTTCTTCTGGCAACTGAGTGCAAGGACAAAATCTCTTCTGGTACCTCAGTGCCCACAGCAACATCCCTGCCCAGCACAGCCCTGGAAGGGTGCAGGGGAGCGGCTGCTGTGTGTGAGTGCCGCAGGAGAGCTGGGACCCCGCGGCAGCGCTGCAGTGCTGCAGAGCGCGAGAGGACGCGGCGATCCCGGCTCTGAATCATCCGCAGGCACCCTGGATTCCATTCCAGCCTGCCAGGATGGGCGGCCCCCCTGCCAGAACCTGCTGTGTACGCTCACAAACGAGCTGTTTACACAGGGAATTCAATGTTAACACGGAGATCTCCTCCCTGGGCCTGACCCAGGCTCAGCACCCACTCTTCCCTCCAGCACAGGGATGGGCGGCTGCTCCTTGGTTTGCTTTTCCCCCGTCTAAAGGGGCTGAGTCCCTCTCTCTTTCCAAACACCACGGGACAGCTCAGAGAAGCCTGATGAGCCTTTTGCATGATACAACACCTGGCATTCCCTGCAAAGCAGACACTGCTGAGCCTGCGGCCACAGAGCCGCCAGCGATTCCTCCCAATTAAACCTCATTGCCCTGACCCAGGAGGTCTGGTCAGCCAGGCGAGCCAGCGACAGCCCGAGTGCTCCTAATTCTCCCCCTTCCAGCTCTAAAAGACACACTAATTAATTAAGAACAGCCCCAGCTGAACAGTTGGCTCCACTGTGCCGTGTGGAGCAGCTTTGCAGCAAACTCTTAACTGCAGTGTTGGTGTCCATGGGTGGGGAAGAGACTCATCCTGCTCCCATCTGCACTGCTCCAGTGTGGGATCTCACCTGCCTTAGGCTTAGGTTTAGGTTAGGCTTAGGTTTAGGTTAGGCTTAGGTTTAGTAACCAGGGTTCCAGCACCTCCGCACAGAGCTGGCCTGACCTGGGGCACCCAGGGGAGATCCATGTCCGGGAACCTGCGGAACACAGGCTGAGAAGAGCCAGGCTGTGACTGCAGGGCAGGGCAGGAGCCGTCCTGCCTCCCTGACTCACCCATACCTGATTCATTAAAGCCCCACAAGCCCGTTTTTCCCACCAGGACACCTCCATGGCTCCATGCTGCAGCACAGAGCAGGCTCCTGGAATCTCACAGGGAGCATCCACACAGGGAAATGTCCCCGAGGGCTCATGATGCAGGAGGGGATCATCACAACAGCAAAATTTTGGGACCAACATCCCCTCTGAGTGGGCTGGGATAGATCACAGCCTGCTGCCTGCCCAGGGGAGGATGGGGAAGACCTGGAGCACCAGCCTGCCGGGAGGAGAAGGTGCCCACACACAACCACAAAGTGCCCTAAGAACAATCCATGGACAGAGGCCTTTAGCAGAAACACTTGAACATTTTTTTTTTTTTTGAGAGCAGCAAGGGCACGTACCCTGGTTTTATCTCAAAGCACTCACAAGAAATTAACAGATCAATTGGGAGTCTTTTACAGAGCTGGTATTAATTTCCTCCCAGCTGTAAAAAGGAAATGAGAGACAAAAGACATTAAATGGACTTGCCCAAGTCCCCAAGTGAACGCTGTGAGAGCTGGTGTGAGAACCCAGCAGCTCCCAATTTCCAGTCCTATGTTTAGATAACGCTTCTCCTTCACACCAGAAGGAAAGCCAAGGACACCCTGCAAGAAAAGCAGATATTAAGAAAGGCCTAATTGCCATTAAAGACTGAGAGACCCAGGGCCCTTGGACTGTCAACCCACGGCTGCAGAATTCCAAGTAGGGAGGAACTGACACAGAGCCTATGAGCAGTGCTGGCTTGGGAGGCTTCAAGGCTTGGTCCCACCACATCTTGAAAAATCCTCTTGCAGGCCCAGCTGTGCACAGCTGTGCATGGAGCAGCTCTCCTCCACCTCTCTGCAGGTCTGGAGCTTCCCTGTGACCCCGCTGAGCTCTGGGACACCGCTCAGGGGTTTGGTGCTCCTGTCCCCAGCGAGGCCGGTGCCCCGGTAACCCCGATCCCTGCTGACTGCATTCCTCTAACGGGCACGTTCCAGAGCCGCTCCCAAGCCACAGCCTCGATTACCAAACCTGTTCGGAGCCTCTGGGCAGGCTCCACGCGGTCCTTCTAGGGCGGGACCGTGAATCTTTACCAGCCCATGGCATTCACCCAGCAGGAGCCGGGCACGGAGGCACCCGGGGACAAACTGCCACCCCGGCTTCCGCTGTTGTTGCTCCAAGACTCATTTTGACTTTTTCCCACCAGCTCTGGATGGGTGCAGCTCACAGCTGATCTGCAAGGCTGGGATCTTTCTGGTACAGCTCATTTACCTTGGAAAACTGAGTCTTCCACAGGGCAACAGCATCCTCATCCAGGTTTATATCCTTCAAAATAGTGACAGCAGCTGGACTTGAGCATTTTGAGGAGGTTTAAGGTCTAAAAAAACTTCTTTAGCTCCAGGGAAAGGGACAAGGAGCTAAACATAACTCACTCTCACCAGCCACACTCTTCCCAGATTCCTTCAGCTGCTGCAAGGCGCTGGATGCCATGAATAGCTGGGTTAGGAGGGGTCAGTGCCAGGGGATTTCTGGAATAGAATCCTCCCAGTTAACATCTGCGTGTTGCAAAGGGAACCTGCACACTGCTGGATGCAGATGGTGGGTGGTCTGGAGCAGAAGGGACTCCAGGTGATGTGAAGAGACAGTGCCTGGTCACCCAAAAAAAGGCACCAGTCGCTCTCCCAGCTCTCTGCCCTCAGCCACAGGACACAGCATTTAATTCTCAGTTCCTGCTGGCCCTTGAAGCCTTGGGGAGAGTTAAACCTGAGCCAGCCTGAGGTGACCACAGACAAACTCCCCAGGCAGAACGATGCCAATCGTCCTTCCCAGGAAGGGCAGATTTCCTACTGGGAACATGGGCAGGAAAGACAAACAAAAGCTTTTCAGGAAATAACCTGTTGGTCTCCACTCGGACAGCAAGGAGGAGGTAATTGCAATTAGCACTGATTACTACCGGGCTTTGCAAGCCCAGACAAAGTGACACCACTCTCAGCACACGTCAGCAGCGCGTCCAGAGCCAACACATACACCCGGCCACTGTCACCTCTTCCCCAGCACACAGGGACACCATTCCAGCACCATCTCCAGCCGGGATGCTTTTCACACCCAGCCCAGCTCCTGGGAGCAGCAGCTCTCCCTCCACACAGCAGCTGTGACAGGAGAGGAGCTGCTCCTTGCAAAACGCACCCCCAGGGACCAAGGCTGCTGTGGGAAAAGTGTTCCCAAGGGAAACTGAGGCACTAACAGGGCTGGAAACACCAGCTCTTCTCTTTAAAGGCCTGTATGTGCTTAAATCTCTGCCCCTGGCATGTCTGCTGTTAAATCTCCAGCAGTGGGGTGGGAAGCTGCCTTCTCTCCAAATCCGTCATTAAGATTTAGCATGTCGTGACTCCAAAATGCAGAATAATTCCAGGCAATGGATTTAAACTGCTGCCAAGGGGTGTCTGCCTCTGCGAATGTGTGTCTTGCACAAGAGAGGGGAATTATTTCCCTAGCAGCACCCTCTGTTAAGTGGGATTTAAGTGCTGTCCCTGGAGGTCGACTGTATTGCAACTTTCTTGAGACAAAGACCTGGGACGCCGAGATGTTTGTGAGTCACTCCTGGGCGACCCAAGGAAACGTGTGTGTTCTCTTCTGATTAAAGAAGAATTTTGCATTCTTCAACTTTCCACTCAAAACATCACCCCAACTTCAAATGAGCCTCAGCCGTGCCCTTCTCATGCAGGCAAGTCCTGGGAAGGAACCCCAAGACCTGGGGTCATGTAACACCAAAGTTTTGTACCACCACAGGTGACACCCCACCAGATTCATTCCCACTGCTCCACTCCAAGCAAGGACCAGCCTTGGATCTTGCCTTTCCCGACCAACAGGCAGCAACAAGTGTGTGCACGCCCGTATGCTGAGCTTTTAATTTGGTTTCTTCCTTCCCAAGCAGAAACACACGAGTTCTGCCGCCCCAGGAAAGAGATGAAGAGCAGAACATGACAAGAGAGCCATCCCTCAATTAACACACAACTGCAGACACTGGAAAATCAGAGAGGTCAGTGTGATATCCAACACCAGGCAGAATAGATGGTGATGGTACAGATAAGGTGGTGCCTCAGTGGAGTGAGAGGATCAACCATCAACACTTGGTTCAACTCAAACCATCCCCTGCTCCTCTGCTGTTCCCTTGGAAGCTGTCTGGCTCTTATAACACTGAGGTTTCCATCAAACCTGCACTGGCAGTTTTGAGCCCCAATGGGTGAGAAAAAGCTGCTGCTGACTCAGGCAGCCCAGTGAAGATGGGGGGGGATGAGGTGTAACCCAGCTCCACTCAGCAAGGCTGTGTTTTCACAGAGTGTTCCGTGTGGATTTCGGGTTTTATTTGAACAAATTAGGCCTTGGGGACCCAAAAGACAAGGAAAAAAATAAAAGAAACCAAATGTTTACAAGGCAGCTGCAGTAATTCATCCCCATTATTGCTCTTCCTCTCTCGGTGCCCACAGCTCCAACGACGCTGTAGCAAAGCACCGACCCCTGCAGGACCCTGGGACAGGCTCACAGCCCCCATCACCCCTGCATCTACAGCCAAAACCAGGGCTTGCAGGAGGGAAACGGGGAAGGATTATGTTAAAGAAGTATTCATTTGCAAGCCTAATGAGCATCTGGTTTGTACAAGTGCTACAGAGCTGTAGCTGTGTCTTTTCTGCACAAGAGGGGCTGCAGTCCCTCTGTGCCACAGGCTTATTGTCACTCCAAGAACGACCCTCTGCCCTCCACCACCACCTGGTTTTCCCTTCCATGAGTAATTCTCAAACCCCAAAGGAGACTATTTAGCTACATTAATTGCAGACAGAAGACTTGTCCTCCACCCCACTAATTCCCAAGGGAACTCCAGCATCTCTGGGTATCGTGCACAAGCCGTGGTTGGGTGATTGGGCAATTTGGGAGGAAGGATGTGAACCAAACAGGCTGAACATTGACACCTTCTGCACTTACCTCACAAAGACCTGGAGGTCTCAAGGGAGGAACAACTTCATGGCATCTCCCTGAAAGCCAGGCCAGCACCAGTCTGGGCTCTGGCTGCCACAGGACTTGCAACACCCACATCCCAAATTCCACCGGCAGCCCGTGTGGGAAGCCAGCCCAACCCTGGCCCCAGCATCAGGTCTCCAAGCCTTTGTTGATAAATGGGATGAAACAAAAGCTTTGGTTCCTGAGGGCCTTGAGGTCCAGAAGCTGCCACAGGCAACAGGGTCCTGGCGGGGAGCAAAGCCATGGCTGTAACAGAGTGTAATCCTGCCTTAATGGACATTCGGGCTCACCAGGGAGGAATGGCTGTGATTACAGACCTGTTCTGCTTTTCCCACTCCATCACCACCCCATATTTCACAGCAGGAACCTTTTACTCTTCCAGCCATAATTAAACTAATGGTTTTCTCAGATCCATGGAGGGAACAGTTTGGATGTTTTTTAGCTCAGTGCCAGCAATGGGCAGATCAGGGAGGAAAAAATAAATGCCGTGGCTGTTCCTTCTGAGATGGCAAAGCAGGGGAAAGGGAGCCAGAGCATGTGTTTGGATCATTCCCCAATAAGGAAGTGGGAATGCAACAGGTCTGCATTGGAAGAGACTGTTTAAATTCATTACCACGACAATTTACACTTCTGTGGCACCAGCTGCAGCAGTACTTCAAACTCCTTTCCGAACAGTCACCAAGGCCCACCTCCCCTGGAGCAGCTCCCCGAGACAAGTGGGGACACTGGGGTGATCTCAGAGCACTCACCACCACAGTGTCTGCACTCAACACATGATAAGCCAGGTTGCAAGACAAACATTCCTGCCAAGAACCAGACAAACATTTCCCTCCAGCTCAGCCAGGGAAACCGCACCAGCCAGGCCCAGGGTCCGGCAGGAACAGCCCCTTCCAGCAGCCGGGCTCTGCCCATGGCCATCCCAGCAAAGCCGCCCAGCACGGCCGTCCTGGTGCCCAGAGCAGCCACCCTGGGGTGCCAGAAGGGCCACAGAGATAACCCCAGCACTCATTCCACACGTCAGGCACACGGATCCCCAACACGGGGCAAACCACTTCTGGCAATGCTTCTTTGCTGTCCCTTTCCCAGCCTTGCGGGTGGCACTGGCAGAGGCTTTGCTCTGGGGTGTTTCTGCTGTGTCTGGTCTCAAGATCCAGTTCCTCCATCCAGTGCCACCCCCACAGCAGGTTTCCTGCCCTGCTTATCACCCCTCACCCAAAGCAATCCTCAAGTTCCTCAACTTGCAGAGCTCTGTAAGACCTTGGGGTGGCCCCTCCAAAAGCCCCGATTTCAGGGCAGGGATGTAGGCTGATGAAAACATTTGAAAAGCACCCAAGTGTTTTAGCACCCAAGAGTTTTAGCACCCAAATCTTGCTGCCAGCCAGCAGCCACCAGCTTCTACAAACATTTCGCTGGCAATTTTGAAATTGTCTCTTCTCCTCCACGTGCAGGAGCCACCGCCCATGCCCTGAGTCTCCCTGAGGTTCCACAACCCCACTGCACCCGTCATGTTCTGCCCTTCTTCTCCCAGCTCCTATCACCAGCTCACAGGCTCCTAGAGCTTCCTTAATCTCACTGCTCCCCAGGCACAGCAGTGCTGGGGCCGGCGGTGCTGTCCCACGGTGTGTCATCGAGCGCTGTGCTGGCACACCGGGCTGAGCTGTGACACCAAACCTGCCCAGGGCACCAGCGTGTCCCCACATAACCCACCCCTGCCACAGCTCCGGGCTCCTCTGCTCGCTGAGACTCCGTCCCCAGCTCATTTTACACCAGCCCAACAATCACATGGCGGGGACAGTCCCGCCAGTCCCAGGCTGGCGCTGGCAGCCATCACTCAGTCTGGAGGGGCAGGGGACACCCCAGACACAACAGTGCTGCCACAGGGGAAGGAGAGACAGAGCAGTGACTCAGTGACTGCCACAGGCTCCAACGCCAGTGAGCGATGCCTGGCACAGGGCGAGCGAAGGAGCTCAGCTGCGAAGCGAGGCCTCGTGGGGACCCTCCTGAGCAGTCACTGGTGTGGGCACACAGGGAATGATGTCCCCAGGCCCCGGGTCTGGCTGAGCTGGAGCTCACCTGCCCCACAGCAGCCCTCAGAGTGCACTTGTGGCTGGAAAGGACTTGATAACACCCCGTGTTCTGGCTGCTGCTGAGCGGCGCTCACAGCATCAAACTGCCCCCAACACTCGCCCCTCGCCAAGAGCTGGGGGTGGGCAGCGTCCCGGGAGGGGACACAGCTGGGACTGCCCCAAACTGACCAAAGGGGTTATTCCAAACCACATAAAAGCAAAGAGAAAAGAGGAAGGGAACGTGGGCAGTTCTGATTACGACATTTGCCTTCCGGAGCAGCCACTACGCTCCTGAGGGTACTTCCCAGGAAGTGGCTGGACATCATCTGATGATGGGAAGTAGAGAATAAATCTTGTTTCCTTTTGTTTCCACACATGACCTCTGCGTCTGCTTTATTAAACTGCCTTTATCTTGACCCATGAAGTTTTTTTCCATCCTAGTTCCTTCTGCAGAGGAGGGAAGTGACAGAGCAGCTTGGTGTGCACCAGGAGTCACAGAATCATGGAATGGTTTGGGTTGGAAGGGACCTTAAAGCCCATCCAGTTCCACCCCCTGCCAGGGGTAGAGGCACCTTCCACTGTCCCAGGGTGCTCCAAGCCACAGTGTGCAACCTGGCCTTGGACACTGCCAGGGATGGGGCAGCCACAGATCCTCTGGGCACCCTGTGCCAGGGCCTCACCGCCTTCTAAGTAAGTTATTTTTTCCTTTTATCTAATCTAAACTTGCCTTCTTAAAACCACTTCCCCTTGTCCTGTCACTACAAGCCCTGGTATGAAGCCTCTCTCCATCTGAGGGAGATGGACTCCCAGAGAAAAGAAGCAGAGGCACCACCCAACTTTCAAACCTTGGGCTCAAGACATAACTTTTAGGTTACTTTCCAGCCAAGGTGAACCCACCACACCCTGCGGTTCCCTTGAGCAGGCGGTGGAATGGCTGGGGTGCTCCAGGGAGGCTGGGAAGCCATTTGGTGCAGACAGACAGTGGGACATGCCTCGGTGGAAGGTGGCCAATGGAACATGACTCTCTGCTTCCTGGCTTTGGAAGAAAGGGCCAGGATGGGCTTTGGAGACAGAGGCAGCCCCAACTCTGCTCCAAGGTGGGTAAGAGCTGGTGCTCACCACAAAGCTCTGCCCGCTAGGCCCCAGCACAGCCTGCAAAGCCACTGCTGACCACAATCTGTTATTTACATTCCTGACTCACTCCTTCCCTTTCCCCTGAAACGAAGAAGTATTTACAGTCAAACTTGAATTCCCCTTAACGTCTCTGGGAGCCACGTGAGCTGAAAGGTCAGCCCTCAGCCTGAGGAAACCAGGCTCTCCTGCTGAGAACCCCTCAGCTTCCATGCCACTCCCTGGGCACGGTGTGAAGGAACCCTTACAATATCCTGCAAAACCTTGGAGAAGGGCACAGACAGCTCCTGACTGGGGTGTTTCATGAAGGTCTGACCTTCTGCAACAATACAATGGGTTGAGACAATGCCTGGTTGCAACTTTCAGCTGCAAGGGTTTCTCCTGGCAAAGTCAGGCCCCCAGCAGACGTGATCTGCACATGGTTGTAGCTGCCCCTCACTCCCTCTTCCCCTACCCAGCCTTAAAATACCATGTGAGTATCAATAAAAGCAGCCAGCACCAGCTTCCCCTTCTCCACTGGGATTAACAAAGCAGGAGCAGCCCACGCCTGCAGGACATGCTGGGGGGACACATCCCTCTGTACCCTGTCAGGTGAGGAATCCTCCAGGAATGAACATTTCTGAGGCATTTTACAAAAACTGCAGCAAGAGGGGAAGGACTCAACTCACACCTTTGATTCCCCAAACAAACTCACAGTGAGAGGCCCTGGAGAGAGGACAAACCCCCTGCATGGGACAACAGGGGGCTGCATTTAAACCTGAAGAGCTGTCTAAAGCATCAAGAGCAACAGAGGGAAACTGAGCACCAGGACAAGGTCAGGTTGCATCTCCTGGCCTGGAGCAGAGCCCTGTGAGTACTTCTGAGCTCCTCCACACACTCACCCTGCACTACGCCTGAGGATGACACCCTGAAGTGACTCAGAGGGTTGAAGACTCAGTGTTGTAGCAACATGTGGCTCAATCACCAGCTTCAACCCAGCAAAGAGGCCTGTGGAGCTGGGGAGGGGAAGTCAGGAGGTGCCCAACTGTCATGCACAGCCCACACTGCAGGAATTCCCATTCTTGAGAAAAGAAGATGTTTGTCCCATCAAAACTTTGCAGGATCACCTTGATGCATCAATAAATGCACACTGACAGAATGAGGAGACAGAGGAAGCACTGCAAATTCCTGTTCTGTTTACCAACCCCTTCCCCTCTTCATGGAAACGGGATGCTGCAAACCCTGTCTGGTTTAGGGCGCCTGGAGCTATGTGAGCCTCATCCTGCCATCCCAGGTTGCGCTGCCAGCAGCGCCCGACTGTGTAAGAGCCATTCCTGGGTGGAAAAAAGACTATTTTGCTGCTGCTGAACAACATCCCGTGATCCAGGGTGGGCCAGATGAGGCTGGGATACAGACACGGAGCAGTGAGACGTTTCTTGCAGCTCACGAGCAGAGGGAGCTGCACCAGCAATGTGGGAACTACATGCCAAGGCAGCACGAACGAGAAACACAAAACCCTGGAAAGGAGGCCAAGAGTGTCCCAGGACCGCCCTGCTGTCAAGGCCCTGTCAGAGGGATAGGTAAGCTAAGGTGTGGATTTTGGCATAATCAGCATCTCTGGAGCTCTGCAGAGCACCTGCCACCTCCAAAGACCTTTGCCAAACTTGCAGGGCAGCCTCTCCTAAAATACACCCCTTAGAACACGCAGTCTTGCATAATATGTGTAGCATCAAAGACCCGACAGCCGGCAGACACAACTTTTCCTGCAGCACAAGCGAGCCCTGACTCCAGGCAAGGGCGGCAGGAGCAGCTTCCCACAGCAGCAGTGACGGAGGGCACCCTGGGTGTCCCCACCACGTCCATCCATCCCCCGGGGCCACTGCCCACTGCCCATTCTGGCGTTTTCCAGCGCGGTTTCCCCCGTGTGCCCCGGCAGGGCCGCAGGCCATTGGCCCCTCCTTTCTCCACCAGCTTCCGCACAGATACTCCTGATTTCATCAGGCTTTGCTCTCCGAGCAGGGCTGAAGGTGCAGGGAGCAGCGGAGCTCAGCAGAGCCCTGGGAAAGGAGATGCCGGCTGCGTTCCATGGGGAGAGGCACCTTCCAGCTAAACCTGCCCGAGGTCATTTTGGGCAAAGCTGGGAAGGCACAAATCCCATGGATCCCACCTGGTCCCACCCTGTCCTGACTGCTCGTCTCCCAGACAAGCCTCTGGCTCTGAAGTGTTCTCACTCCTGCTCCTGCATGTAAATAAAACACCCAGAAGGGATTCTGGAAATGGGGCTTCACCTGCCTACGCACACTCACAGCGGGCCGACAAGGGGATGGGATATTTTTAGGAATAGCTGGGCAGGAAGGATCTGAGCTCCTGGGGGTCTCTCAGTTCCCTCCAGACCAGGACAGGGCACAGTTTACAACAGGAACCAGCTTAAAAAAGCTCCCAAAGCAAGATTTCTCTCAGCAAGCTGGAGTGCCCCATAAGTGAGTGTTATTAAAGCACCGATGGCAATTGAGGAGCAAAATGAAGGAGCGCGGAGCCCCCTTCCCTCCTCCAAGGCAGGGACAGGCAGACATTTCACCTGTCCCCTGGCTTTATCACCAGGGACGGGACCAGGGCCAGCTCAAGCTCTGCACTGCCGGAGGCTGGGGACAGCACAGCAGGGCCAAGCGCCGAGCAGTTACGTCACGTCACAGGTTTGGGGTAATTCGACTGGTATTGATCCAGCTGCAGAAGTTTGGAAAACACTTTGTCAACAACCCCCGCCCCGGCAGAGTGATGCTTTCCCAGAGCGGGTCACCCGGGCGGGCGCCTTTTCCAGCTCTTCTGCCGTTGTCTTTAATGCGGGAATCTCCGGATGCTTTGCAGCACAGGCAAAGCCACCCCAGTTTGCTGTGGAGGGGGAGGAAGGAGAGGCCGAAGCACCGGGAGGTTTTTAAGTGACTTCTCCAAGGTTACAAAAGGCATCTGTGGTTGAGAGAGGAAGCGATGCTTCCTGGATGCTTCCTCCCTGAGTGTCAAAGGGAGGAAGGTAAACCTGGTCCAAGCAGGGGATGGTCAGGGATCAGGAGCATCTTCAGCCCCACTCCCAGGCAGGGAGAGGAGAAGTCTGCGGGACTGGAGGGACGGGGATGCTGCTGCCCACCAGGCCCAGGACAGAGACCCAAGGTCGTGGGGAGAGCAGTGCCCACTCCGGCCCAGCCGGCCTGGGAGGTCTGCAGAAGGTGTGCAGCAGATTTTGCCCTGGGATGCTTGGGGTGGTCCCACCCTGGGATGTTCAGAGGGGTCTCTCCCTAGGATGCCCAAGAGGGTCCCTCCTTGGGATGCTCACAGGAGTCACTCCTTGGGATGACTGGGGGTGCCTGTCCCATCCAGCCGGGGGTCCTGCCCTGGGATGCTCAGGGAGTCCCTCGAGGCAGATGCTCACGAGGGTCGCTCCTTGGGATGCTTGGGGATGTCTGTCTGTCTGTCCCATTTGTCTAGGGGATCCTCCCCGGGATGCTCAGGGGCTCCCTCCTTGGGTGCTCGGGGGTGCCTGTCCCACTCGGTCGGGGGGTCCCGCCCTGTGCTGCTCTGCGGTCCCTCCTTCTCCGTGACACCGGGGCCTCCTCCGCAGCCCCTCTCCCAGGGGCTCCCCCCACAACGCCGCCCACCTACCCAGCTTCATGAGGCAGGCCAGGAGGATCCAGAGCGAGATCTCGAAGGGGATGCGGACGTGCGTGTAGTCGATGCCGATGACCGGGAAGGCTTTGCGGGGCTTGGCGTGCCCCTCTCCCGAGCCGTTGGCCGGCTGCTCCTTGAGCGGGTGGATCTCCTCGGGGGCGGCGGGGGGCGCGGGGGTGAAGCCCGGCACGGCGGCGCCGGGCAGCGGCGCGGGCTGGCCCTCGGAGGTGAGCATGGGGTTGGCCTGCAGGACCTGGCCGGGCAGCAGCGGCCCCAGCAGCAGCAGCGCCCAGGGCAGGGCGCGCAGGGCCGCGGCGCCCATGGCGGCGGGCGGCGGGCGGGGGGCGCGG
>VZTJ01001837.1:422260-450960 GCA_013397795.1 Orthonyx spaldingii
TGACTCCTTTTAAGGATCTCTCCTTTATCCAGTCCTCGCACTTCAGCCCCTCACCCCCACTTTCCCCAGCCCCTCTTCCCCCCAGCCGTGCATCATCTGCTGGTTCCGCCCCCTGCCAGGTACAGCTCCTGCTTTTTGGGTTCCCTTTCCTCCCTTTCTGCCTCCCACACCTGCTCTGTCCTCGTATTCCTCTCCCCTTGCCTGGTGTGACCCTGCCCTGCTCTCTCCTCTGCTCACTGTCCCCTTGCTAAAGCCTTCACAGAAACTTTCCCTGCCCAGGTGGATGCCCTGCAGCCCCTTTCCTTGGAGAGGGGATCAGCCTCTCCTCCTTTGCCAGTTAAACTCCTTCCTGGAGCTCCTGGGCCATGTGGGACTTGGCACAGGGATGTTGCTTGTGCTGGGCTGAGGGGTTGCATGGCATTTCCCTTTTTCCTGTGGATGTGTCAGCTGGGGATGAAGGGAGAGGCAGAATTCCAGTGGGAGGCCTGAGCTGGAAGCACCGTGTGCCCTGAGTGTGTCAGAGTTTCCCTGACAGTCCCCTCGTGCCAGGTCTGTCAGGTCTCACCTCTTCTCCTGGCTCCCTGTTCCAACCATCTGTCCTGGGGAGCCACTGCTGCTCCTGACAACTCCTTCAGCTGGAGCAATACCTTCTCTTAACAAGGTGTTTGCTGCTAACCAGGTCATTCCCTCTTGGTTTTTCAGGTTTCTTAAAAAAAAAAGAAAAATTCCTATCTACACCTATATTTTAATTTGATCTGTGACCTCCTGGCAAGTCAAGGTAAAGAGGGCAGGGAGATAAGTTGTGAGGATAAAGAAGCCTCTTGAGGTGGGTCCTGGGTGGTGTTTGTATGGGTGGAATAATTTGTAGATGATGAAGGGAAGGGTCTAAGCAATCTTCCCTTGGGATGAGTCCTGTATCCAGAGGCTCAGGGTGTGCAGAGTGCAGCTTTTTCCATTGACCTTGAGTTTGGAGCCTGAGAATCTTGGGCACATCCAAGCAGGTAGGAATTGGACTGCTTGTTTAAAACTGCCGATTTCAGGAGGCCTGCTGCTTTGTGGAGTTCCTTGGGGTGAATGGTGCTGGTGCCAATTTGGGGCTCTGACCCCTGTGCAGGGCCTGTCACTCTGCTGTGGGTGGGAGGCGCTCAGGTGGTTCCATGAGAGGGAAATACAATCCAGCAAAGGAGCAATCCCCCAAATCCAAGGTGTGTGGAGTGTTTGATGTTAAATTGATGGAATTATTTGTGTTATCAGTGTCGAGGTTTTGTTTGCAGATTTGGAGCGTGTGTTCTTCCCCAAGCCCTGCAGTACCTTCTGGAAGTGTACTTTCCCAGGAGCTTAAGGGGCTTTTAAATGACTGTCAGTGTAAACAGAGCCTGCCAGATTTGGAACCCATAGAAATCTGTGCCTTGTTAATTTTTGACTGGATTTAAGGGCCAAGTGTTGCGAAAGTTCTGTTTGTGCCCATGGAGTTCTGTGTGGCAGCAGCAGGAGAGTCCAGGAGGAAAGTGCAGGGGGCTGCAGGTGGCTGATCCTCTGTGTGCTCCAGGGAGCAGTTTGAGAAGCAGCTGTCACTGGAGGAGGGGACAGCTGTCACTGGAGCCCAGGATTTTAGTCCTGCCTGGGGTGTTCCTGGCAGGTTTGGAGGGTGAGGGATGAGGGAAAGTTGGCTTTGAAGGGTGATAGAGAAACGTGCCCTGGTGTCATCTAAGAAACAACCCCAAAGAGGTCACAGGCTCATGGAATGGTGTGGTTGGAAGGGACCTTAAAGATCATCTTGTTGCAGTGGCAGGGACACTTCTACCAGCCCAGGTTGTTGCAAGCCCTGTCCAGCCTGGCCTGGGCCACTTGCAGAGATGGGGAGGGATGGGATCATCTCTCACGTGCTTGTGGAGTCAGCCCTGGTAGCAACAGTGCAGATTTATCCTAAATTGTCCCTCGCTCTGGGACTTAATCCCTCATCCCACCAGGAGTTGGTTGTGCAGAGTTAGTTAAAAGCGAGAAGCTGCAGGAATGGGTTAGAGCAGAATTTGCACGGTGGTTTTGCCCAAAGACGAACATCCTTTACCAATTTCCATGGTGGAAATTTCCAATTCCTTTGGTAGTGACAAAGACTCTTTGGAGGGGCTTCATATTTGGAGGCATTTGTGTCTAAGAAATTGGGAGGCACAGTTTATTTTTGTCTGATTTTCATTATATAAATTTTCCAGGAAACCTACAAATCTTGGGAGATTTTGTGTTTTATTCCAGGGTCAGTTTGTAACTGGAGGCTGGATCTACCTGTACAGTGGTAGGGTCAATAGTCTTTAGTGTTAAGAACACTTAATATTTATTTTACTTGCTTATTTATTTATTTAATATTTGAATGAGGTAACTGTCATATCCATGGGAACTGAGAGTCTGGGATTGTGATCAGTTGTGGCTAATGCTCCAGATGTGATCTGGAATGAGAGCTTGGGCTTCTTTAATCCTTTGTCTGTGATTCCATAATAATTTAAAGGTTGCCAGAGCCTCTGTAGTTGGTGAATACCTGTTGAGCAACAAAAAATAGCAAAGGGAAAGGAGAAAAGGCTCTTAGGGTCTTCTTGGCCAAGCAAAGGCACAAGAGTTGGGAGACCTTAGAGCATTTTACAGCATCCAGTTGCCAAATCAAGCACTTTCCTGGAAAGAGAGCTTAGGCTCCTGCATTCCTGTTTCACTGGGTTTTATCCAAACCTGTTACCCAAGCCCTGATTTCGTGGATGATTTTCCTCACCTGGATCTTTTAAGAAGTAGAGTTAAGATGTGTTGATCTCCTGAGAGCTGCACTGGTGTTCTGTTGGTGGCTCCAGCAGTGGGGTGTCCAGCCCGCTGGCAGCTGTGTATAAAGTCTCTGCTGATTCCCTGGGTTCCACAGAATCACTGAGGTTGGAAAAAACCTCCAAGGCCACCGAGTCCAACATTTGCCTGATCCCCACCCTGTCCCCAGCCCAGACCACTGAGTGCCACGTCCAGTCCTTCCCTGGACACCTCCAGGGATGGGGACTCCGAACCTCTCGGGGCAGTTCCAAGGCCTGACCGCCCTTTCCATGGGGAAATTCCTGCTGATGCCCAATCTGAGCCTCCCCTGGCCCAGCCTGAGGCTGTTCCCTCTCCTCCTGTCCCTGTGCCCTGGGAGCAGAGCCCGACCCCCCCGGCTGCCCCCTCCTGTCAGGGAGTTGTGCAGAGACCCAAGGGCCCCCGAGCCTCCTTTGCTCCAGGCTGAGCCCCTTTCCCAGCTCCCTCAGCCGCTCCTGGGGCTCCAGACCCTTCCCAGCTCCGTTCCCTTCCCTGGACACGCTCCAGCCCCTCAGTGTCTCTCCTGAAGTTTGGGGAAGCAGCTCAGAAACTTCTCAGGAGCTGCAGAGTGAGCAGATCCAGCAGCCCTTGTGCCCAGGTACTGCTGCGTCCTCCCCTGCCTGTCCTTGGGAGCCGTTCCTGAGGGAAGCTGCTGTTGTGGCTGCCCCGTCCCTGCAAGCGTCCAGGGCTGGGTTGGACAGGGCTTGGAGCAACCTGGGATAGTGGAAGGTGTCCCTGCCTGTGGCAGGGTGGGCCAGGAGGGCCAGTGGAAGCCCTCCCGTGGCAGCAGAGAATCAGACGAGGTTTGCCAGGACTCCTGTTTGTTGCAGTGTTTCTGTGAAATGCTCTTGTTTCAATGAATCAGCATTTCCTGATTTAGAAGAGGAAAATATTGGCTTGTTCTGCTTGGAAATGTTTTTAAAGAGGATTTAAAACTAGGGGGTTACACAGGACAAAATGGGTATTTGAAATTTAATTTTTATTCTTTTTGGTTTTTTAAAGAGAACTGTGGAAATATCTAAATGGGCCAGGCTGTGAGATGGAAACTGGGGGAATTACAGCATTTCTCAGGGACTGACTGATCCTTTGCTAGCCAGCCTGTCCAGCTTAGGGTTGTGACCATCACTCTGCAATTTGAATGGTTTTTAGCAGGAGTAGCCAATTCCACAGGGTTTCAGTTATTTAGGTTAGTACATTAAACTCCATTAAGAATGTGCAAAACTCTTAATTTCTCCTGGAAGTTCAGTTTTAACTGGTCACCCCTTTTCTCTTACTGAGGTAATTAGGTGTTCAGTTGTCACCTTGTGGTTGGCTGTTGTGATTTCCAAGGAATGTTTATGCCCTTTTGGATATTTTAGGGATGTTTTGCTGATAATCCAATGTAGTAAGTGCGAGAGAAGAGGTGGCAAAAAGCATCAATGCTGTGTTTATTCACAGCATAACCCTTGTTGGTTGTAGATTGTGGGAAACACAACATTGGACAGGAGTGGTCATGGAATAGTGGGAGGGAAGTCTGGGACAGGATACTGGGATAGAAACATGGATTTTCCAGGCTGATGTAGTCCTGGAATTCTGCTCATGATGAATTTCTCCACAAACTGGGAATGGCCTTGAGTCAGGCATTCTTCATTCTTCTGTTATTCCTTCCTTGAGTGTCTTCAGGAGCCTTTATTCCAAACTTTTCCATTCTTAGCCACCACTGTTTCTGGGAGACAGAGCTTGCCCTGTGTGTGAGTGGCCTAACGTGTGGTGTCCCTGCCTGTCCCCTGCTGTGCTGTCCTGCAGGTAACTGACCGCCCGCAGCGTGGGTCCTGGCTCGGCTGGAATGCTTGGATGCACTGCAGCCCTTCCCGTAGCTTCTCCTCGTCTGCCCCACTGCAGGAAGATGGCAAAAGCCAACATCACCAGGGACATCATCCACAGGCAGATCAAGGTACGTGTGAGCCCCGTGCTCGCTGGCGCTGGCTGCAGGGAGGTGGGGTCAGTGCTGGATTGGGAAAAACTCCTGGTGTTGCCTTTCCTTGGGAAGAGATCTCTGTTAGTTACATACTGATAAGTCTGTAAGGAGCTTAGGAGAGCAAACAGGACCTGTCACCGTCCTTAATGGAGAGCTGGGATGAAGTCTGGCATGACAGGAGCACAGTTCCTCTCCCAGGGCTGGTTTGCCTCAGCAGCTCTGTTCCTTTTGAGCTGGGGAGAGAAATAGAGCTGCTTGTGTTTGGGCACCACAAAGGCCCTTAGCCAGCTTCCCTCTGCTTTCTGTGTTCCCCCCGTGTGATCTTGCCATCAGAGGTATTTCTGACTGTAGTAAAGCTAATGATCTCTGTCACAGCCTCTCTGTCTCCTTTTCTTTAGAGAGTGCTGTGTTGCTTCCTTTGTGTAGGGGAAAAAAACTTGTGCAGTGGTGGGATCAGTCATCTGATGGCTGCGTTTGTGGAATATCAACGTGAAAGGACTGGCTACAGCAGACACAATAGGCAATTATTGCTCGGACTCAGAGGCCTGAAATCATTTGCAGCTTTGCTGATAATCAGCATTCAGGAAAGGGGTCTGTGAGTAGCCAGAATAAGGAACTGGGAGCTCAAGTGCTCACTTTGCAGTTTGGTACCAAACTCTGTTATAAACTTGTAATTTAATCCATGTGCAAAGATTTATTTTGCTGCCCTAACAAGGAAGGGCTGGTTCTGTGGTTTGAGCCTTAGCCTGGGACTGTCTCACACTGTCTGCTCTGTCAGACTTTGATGTGTGACCTTGGGAAGATTGCTAAGTCAGGCAGTTCCTTGTAGGAAAAGCAATATCCTACCCCACAGCCCTCACAAAGCCACAGAGGCTGCAGTAGCATAGAATTATACCTGCAGCACCTTGCATGGGCCTTGCAGTGCTTCAGGAATGCTCTCCACAAAAATACATCAAGGGGTTTGAAGTTTGTCCTGGAAGCTCATACAAAAAGCCTGGTTTGTTTTGCCTCCAATCCTTTTATGTCTGTCTCCATTTTGTCTTCAAATAGCTTTTGGTGTGTGGAGTTCATTACTGAACATTGGGCTGAGAAGGGAATTCAGCACTTCTGTGTCTGCTCTGGGACTACTGATGTGCTCCGAGCACCACCGGGGTGGTTTTTTGGGCACCATTGGTGATTTTGACATTGGTGTTCCCATTTCCAAATGCTGATGGTGAAGGATTAAGTTGATGAGTGTGGTGTGGAATGGGACCCCAGCTGCGTCAAGTCCTAGGAAAGAATCTCCTTGGACATTAGATGTTCCATCCAAAGTCTGACTTGCATTCCCTCTACTTCATTCCTGCCTCTGCAGTTGGCCTTCTTTCATCAGAGCCATCTGCTGATGCATCTGTGAGCCCTGTGAGATCACAGGGGAAACAACTGTCCTGCTTTCCTTCACCTTCATTTGTACTGCCGCAGTTGTGGCAGCTGTTCCCATCCCTCTGGAACAGCCTGTGCCGTGGCTCTGCAGCTCCTGCTCCTCGCTCAGGAACAGCCCAGCCCTAAGGGAAGCTGGCCAGTGATGTTCCCAGTCCTTCACCCCGTGGTGCTGCTGCCTTGGGACAGGCTCTGCAGTGGCAGAGTTCTCCTGAGCTCTGCTGTCCTCAGGATTGAGGTCCTGCTGAAGTCCCTGCCAAGGGATTATAACAGGCATTCCCAAGTTCTTCCATGTCTTTCGTGTCAGGCCCAAAGTAGGATCAGCTCACTGTGCCTCAGTGTGGGCCTCTCAGAGCTGGTTTTGGCTGCCCAGCTGGAGCCTGGCATTGAGTTGCACAGCATTTTAAATCAATTCAGAGGCAAAGATTATGATCTGCCCACCTGCAGATGTTCAAAGGATGGGAAGGCTGGAGAGGGACTTGTCACAAGGATGCGTAGTGATGGGACAAGGGGGAATGGCCTTGAGCTGAAGGAGGACAGGGTTAGATGGGATATTGGGATGAAATTCTTCTCTGTGAGGATGGGGAGGCCCTGGTACAGGGTGTCCAGAGAAGCTGTGGCTGCCCCTGGATCCCTGGCAGTGTCCAAGGCCAGGCTGGATGGAGCTTGGATCACCCTGAGATAGTGGAAGGTGTCCCTGCCCTTGGTGGGGAGTGGCACTGGAGGGGCTTTAAGGTCCCTTCCCACCCAAACCATTCCGGGATTCTGTGACTCCCTACTACAGTATAGGACCTGTGGATACCCCAATACCTGGGGTGATTTTTAAACTTCAGGAATCTTCTGTGAAAGGGCCAGAGGAGTGCTGTGTTTGCTGTAGTCAGTGTCGTGTTTGCTCCCACAGGAGAGGGGAGCGCTGGGCTTCGAGCGGCACTACCACGTCACCGACCCCTTCATCCGCCGCCTGGGGCTGGAGGCTGAGCTGCAGGTGAGTGTCCAGAGAGCACACCAGCTCCGTGGTGTGCACCTTACTGCAGGAGGGTGTGACGTTCTCTCTTTTGAGGTAAATGCCGATTTCTTAGTCCCCCAAACTGTGTTAGAGCCAGAAGTAGCTCAGTGAGAACTTGCATGAGCTTTCTGCACTCCCTGGTGCACCTACAGGAGAACCTTGAACAGGGTGGGCACCACCTAATCCCAGCACTGATGCCTGAGGAAGACAATTGTCAGCTGTCCAACATACTCAGCTGTAGTGGGATCCCTAAGGAACAGGTTGTGTTGCACTCTGACGTATCTTAGAAATGATTTTAAGATTATACAGAATATTGTGAATATTGTCGCTTCCAAGGGACCCACAGGGATCATTGAGGCCAAGTCTTAAGTGAACAGCTCATCTGGGGGTCAGACCCACACAACCGTGGCATTATCAACACCCTGCCCTACCCAACCTCTGAGCCAACCTCTAACACATCAATTATCTTTGTCTGGGGGAGAAAAGGATTTTTTTGTCCCCCTTTTCAGTCACACCTCCCACATCAAATGCTGCTCAATGCTCCCCCACTTTGTGGTGCAGTCGATGGTTAATGTGGATGAAGATGGATGATGTAGTCACCCGGCAGCAAGGTGCTGCTAACAGAGCTATGAAAAGTGCATTTTCCCTGTGTTCCCAGAGTGCCTGTACACGTAATTTGTCAGCCTAGCCAAGGGCTTTGGAAGCAAAGTCACCTTTCTGTGTGTACAGCAGGATTTCAGCTGTAGCCTCTGAGACTAAACTGCCATTTTATTCAACACTACCTCTTTTTATTTGTTTCATTTTGCCTTTTCTACCCCAACTGCTCTAGCATGTCTCTCTTTTCTGGAGGTGCTTATCTACCAAGTGGAGTTCTTTGCAGGGTTGGACTAAAACGATAAAAAAACCTGCTTTTATTGGAATAAGTTGTTATGTGTGGGGAGCTCACTGTGTCCTTGTCTTAGGACAGCTCTGATAAATCTGAAGTTTGAGTAATACCATCTTCCCGTGTCTCCTTCCCTCAGGGTCACTCTGGGTGTGTCAACTGTCTGGAATGGAATGAAAAAGGAGAGTAAGTATGTGGCTTCGTTTGGGGGATCAACAAAGCCATAACCCCAGGTTGTCCCAAGAGTAGGATGTAGGTCATCTTATCATAAGCAGCTGCTTCCCATTTCTAGTAAACTGGAGCTCAAGCTCAAAGTTCGAGCTGTAGTAGAGCTCACGCTTCTAAAGAAGCTTTATTTTGTTAAATATATCTGGATATTATTAGAAATGCCCCTTTAGTGAGTTCAGATGGGAAATGGTCAGACTGAGAAGTGGAGATTGAAGGCTGCTTCCCTTCTCTTAAGTGGTATTATGGATTATAATGGATCTTTAGGATTTGCCCAGCTGGTGGTGACATTTCCCCACCCCCTTCACCATGCTGTTAAAAGCTGCTGCTGGGGGACAAATATCGAAGGGAAGGAGGTAGAGACTTCACCCCTCTGCAATTTGAGAGGGAAGCTGAAGAGCAAGTTCCATTAACCAAGTGGAATGAAGAGTTTCGGCATGAGAAATGAGTGGATGGATGGAAGAGTGGATATTTCTGGATGTGCCTCTTACGACATCTAAAGTCTGCTCTCTGATACTCTTCAGAATTATTTACCAGTGAGAATTTCATGTGCTTGAAAGAGAATGGCTACAACGAAATCTTAAGTTTAAAGGAGCTGAGAGTTGCAGATGTGAGATTCCTTTGGTTCAGATGCAGATGGATGAACAAGGCCAGGAGCACTTTGCAATGACTTTACACTTTAAAAGCAGTTTGTGGTTCACCCCATGAGCCCTGGGACTGCCTGGGCACATCCAGAGCCTGGGAGTGAAGGCCTTGGCTGGGCTTCAGGGATGATGTGGAGCAGTTAACACAGCCAGGGCAGTAAGGAACGCAGAGGCCCTGCATTTTGTTGTTGACCAAACATTCCTGTTTTCCCATCGGAATCCAGGTGAGGTGCTTCAGTCAGCTGTGCCTGCCCTGGAACTGCTGTTTGTCTGCTTTAGCTCCTTGACCTGGCTGTAGGGATGGGTGCACGGCAAGCAGCAAGAGCAGAGAGCTGAGGGAGGAGAGGAAATGGGCTGATTGGGGCTGAATTGACTTAATGGATGTCTGTGGTCAAACAGCTCCATGGCCCGGGCATGGTGTGGAACAGAAGACTTCATGGTGCATATTTGTCTTCTGTTCCTTTTAGCTTGTTGGCCTCTGGCTCTGATGACCAGCATACCATTGTGTGGGATCCTCTGCACCACAAGAAACTCCTTTCTATGCACACAGGACACACCGCAAACATCTTTTCTGTCAAGGTATGTGGTTAGAAGGAATGAGCAGCTAACAGAAGCAGCAACCTGAGCAGCAAAAAGATAAATCCTTGCTGGAAAACAGTTTCCTGCAAGCAGTTTTCTGCCTAAAAAGTTTTAATATTTCTAATTATGGGGGAAAAGGGATTAAATCTAACATTGCACTTAGTTTCTGCAGATCCCAGGCTTATTCTCTGTGTGAATTGAAAGGAAATTGTTGTAGCAAATTGGGATGTGTGATGAAGACACTCTGGTATGTCCTGGTGTAGCTGGTGACTCTTGGGTGTGCACACTGACCTGCGTACTAGGGAATAACATGGCTTAGCCCGTGTTCCTGGGGCAGAATTCCTGCTCCGTGGCTGCCGGGGTGTCCATGTGAGCAGCCCCAGCGCTGCTCCAGCCTGAGCGTCCAACCCCTGTCCGCAGTTCCTGCCGCACTCGGGGGATCGGATCCTCATCACGGGAGCTGCCGATTCCAAGGTGCACGTCCATGACCTGACTGTCAAGGAGACCGTGCACATGTTTGGAGACCACACCAACAGAGTGAAGCGGATTGCCACGGCTCCCATGTGGCCAAACACCTTCTGGAGTGCGGCAGAAGATGGCTTAATCAGGTACAGAATTCCAGTTGGTTTGGTTTTGGGAACCATCACAATGTGTGCTGTGCACAGACCTGAAGAGAGGCTGTCTCTGCTAAACAGCTTAAACTCATCTGTCCCTTTCCTAAAACTGGAAAGATTTATCTTGTAGAGTCATAAATATCTCCTCGGCTCCTCCATTTTCCTCACTGCGGGAAAAGGAGGCCAGGAAAGGAACAGGTCATGACTTGGGAATTCAATTTGGAACTTGAGTAAATCTGTGCACATTATAGATCTGCTTTTAATGATTATCCTGGTACTGAGGCCTAGTGTGTGTTGAACTGAGGTGCTACCAGTAACCTGTGGCACAACTGACTGTTGTTCATGTCCTTGGTGTTGTCTCTCTCAGCTGTGTCGGGAGAGGGTTAGGCTGGATATGGGGAAAAGGTTCTTCCCCCAGAGGGTGCTGGGCACTGCCCAGGTTCCCCAGGGAATGGGCACGGCCCCAAAGCTGCCAGAGCTCCAGGAGTGTTTGGACAGCACTTTCAGGGACAGGATGGGATTGTTGGGGTGTCTGTGCGGTTGGACTGGATGATCCCTGTGGGTCCTTCCCAGCTCAGGACATTCCATGAGTCTCTCCCTGTTATCCCCTGACACGTCTGTCCCTTTGCAGGCAGTACGACCTGCGGGAGAACAGCAAACGTTCCGAGGTGCTGATAGACCTGACTGAGTACTGTGGGCAGCTGGTGGAGGCCAAGTGCCTGACAGTGAACCCCCAGGACAACAATTACCTGGCCGTGGGGGCCAGTGGGCCCTTTGTGCGTCTCTACGACATCCGCATGATCCACAACCACAGGTGACAGCACCTGGGGCGGTTTCTGGTACAGGAATCTGGTCAGGGCTCTGGTGGGAAGAGGGACTTGAAGGGATTCAGCACTCACCTGTTTCTGGGAAGTTTTGCTCTATTTTTTCTATCACCCAAAGCCTTTTGGATGAGTACACTGGGGTGGTGTGAGGCTGGTGACCCCAGAGCTGTGTGGGCAGGAGGCCTTGCCCTTGTGGGTGGACAAGAAAAGCCAGTGTAGATCAGGCTTCCAGCAATTGAATGCTGTGGTTTTAATAAGGCTGTTCTTCTGTCTGGGTAGGAAAAGCATGAAGCAGAGTCCTTCAGCTGGAGTGCACACGTTCTGTGACCGGCAGAAACCCCTCCCGGACGGGGCAGCTCAGTACTATGTGGCAGGTATGGGCACTGCACTGGGGGGACTGGGGGAACTTCACTGTCTGAAGAAACAGAGTTCTACCCATCACACACAAACTCCCTGCTCAGAGGATCTCTGCCATGGGCTGTTCCATGGAATTGCAGGTTATTTCACTGGGATGGTGAGCTAGCCTTGCTGCTTCTTGTCCAGCATAAATGTGTTTTTGTCACTCTTACTGGAAAGTCAAGGACTGGATATAACCTGGACTCTATAGGCTTTCCTGGAATTGGTCCATCAAAGCTGCTGTTCAAAATCTTTTTGGCACAGAAGTGGCTTGTCCTCATCCTGCAGATGAAGAATCAGTGATGCAGTATCTGAGCAATCTAGATGACATTCTTTTCCAGTGCTCATTATTTACTATCTTCTACCCCAAAATGTTTGGGTTTTTTTTAAGTATCTCAGACCAACATGTTCAGCAGACCAGTTCTGACAGTCCTGCTCCTGATGAGTCCCACTAGAGGATTCCTCAGGTCCCCTGAATTGGTCATGCAACACGTCTGCTGTCTGAAGAACAGAACCTGTGTGTGAGCTGAATATTGAGGAGCTTTGGTTTTGTTGTGCTGAGGGCTTTGTTAAGGAAACGTAATTAGGGGGTTGAGGATGGAGGTGTTTGCAGATGGCCACAAATCACAAAAGCCAAATCCTAGTGAATCCCTAAAACAGAGATTTACTTGGTTTTGCAGGCTCTTTGTTAACAAGGCCGTTATAATTCCTGTCTTCATGAGGAGGTGGCTGTGCAAAATTGGAATCATGGAATCCCAGAATGGTTTGGGTTGGAAGGGGCCTTAAAGCACATCTTGTTCCACCCCCTGCCATGGACAGGGGCACCTTCCACTATTTCAGATTGCTCCAAGCCCTGTCCAGCCTGGCCTTGGATGCTTCCAGGGATGGGGCATCAATCCCCAGGACCTGTGAAAAGGCACCTGTGCATGTTTTGGCAGGATCCTCATGGAAGGATCCCATAAACAGTGGGAAATGGAAAATCCTGTAGGTGCTTGTGCTCCGTGGCTTTGCTCTTGGAAAAGGGAGCATCTGGGGTAGGACAAAGACAACAGTTAGGAGCTAAGCCAATAATTATGGACTTGTCCTCTCCACAGGGCACCTCCCGGTGAAGCTTCCAGACTACAACAACCGACTGAGGGTCCTGGTGGCCACGTACGTCACCTTCAGCCCCGACGGCACCGAGCTCCTGGTCAACATGGGAGGGGAGCAGGTAAGGAGGCAGAACAGCTTCACGTTGGGTCACTGGACATTGTTGTGTGCTCTTGAAAATAGGTACAACAACTTCTCTGTGGGTAATGTGATTGATTTTAAACTGCTTTCTGATTAATTCAGGCTAAATACTTGGAATTAGGGATATATTTGTTACGCTCTCACTGATCAAAGTTAAACCACGTTCTATTGTGGTTTGCCAATTCACAGTTCACTCTCTGGAAGAGGAGAAAGAAAATAAACAAAACCAGTTCTGGAACTGACCTTTGTTGACCTAGAAAGGATTTCATAACTCATTCTTGAAACATCAAACTGCTTCTGTAATAGAATGCAGTGAATAAGGAACTCGGAGAAGCAAAGGCCTTCACCTGGAATATTGATTGCTTTAATTTTAAGCTCTGGGTGATATTCATGGATCTTTTGTAAAGCCTATCAATGGAATGAGAAAATCCTCCTGACAGCATTAATCAGTGTGGATTAAACAGGACCTTTGCTTGTGGGCAGGTTGCACTGTGCTTATCTTCTACAGCTCTTCCTCACCTGTGCACTCACTCCCTTTAGGAGAAGGTGAACCACGGGTCTAGCCTGGGCTGTCCACTCCTGTCCCAGTGCAGCTGTAAACTAAGATTTCACAGGGCTGCCTTGGGAGTTTCTCAGGAAGTACTGGTTTCATCTTAGAGAGACTCTTCCTTACTTCAGTGTCCCACCTCTTTTCTGTCAATAAGTGTTTGGTTCCCTCATTATCACTGTGTTAATTAAAATATCTTAGTTACTTAATTGAAATGTGAAGCTTTCTGAGCAGGTTAGTCAATGGTCAGATCATCTTTTCAGTTCTGCAGGGGTTGAGTAGGACCGGGATCCTGTTTCTCAGTGTAATCTCTCTGAACCCAGTGCTGGACTGGGACGTGCTCCAGTTACTGCTGCCATCCCTTGTGTGTCCATCTATAAACAAGATTCCCAGTGAGAAAATTTGAAACAGCAAACACAAACAAACATGGAACTGTGCGCCTACTGAGCCCTCTTTTATTTCTGACTTGAGCATCTCTGTTTTGCAGACTTAGCTCATGCTCTTTTTTCCTTTCCTAAGGTCTATTTGTTTGATCTGACATACAAACAGCGACCATACACTTTTCTCCTCCCAAAGAAGTGCCACACTTCAGGGGGTAAGTGAGATGCTGTCACAAAGGGAGTGAACAGCAGAGTGAGGTTCTGTACTACACAACTCATTTTCAGGAGGAAAATGAAGCAGGGTGTGGGTGTTGCTGGGCTGTTCCTGCAGTGCAGTTCATACCCTGAGTTCCAAAATCCTTCTGCAGAGGGACAAAACATGTCTGGAGGGCAGAAGTGACCTGTGGAGGGTGGGGTGTGTGGGTTGAGAGTGCTCAAGGATTAAGCAGACTTGGTCAGTGGTTGAGGTTCTGGTGTCCTCCCAGGCCATTCCAGGAGTCCATGATACTCCAGCTATGGCCTGAAAACAGTCGAAGGTAATTCCCTTCAAGCTGCCCTCGCTGTGTGTGAGCACTTAGTTCTGTGTGTGTCTGGTTTTCTGATCTAGAATTATGTTGCAAATTATACTGCAGAGATTTGTAAATATAAGAAGTAGTAAATATAAGAGGACAAATCAAATCCAGGTGGCTGGAGCAGGTGGAGTCGTGGAATTTTTGTTTCTGCTCTGAATGGGGCTGTCGTGTTAGCTTGGCCCTGCTGTAAAATAAACCCTGGTTTTGTATAATCTCCATTGATACTTACCATGGTTGTATATATCTTTTTCTAACCTTCAGAAATGCAGAATGGAAAAACCTCTACCAATGGAGTGTCCAATGGGATCCATCTCCACAGCAACGGCTTCCGCTTGTCTGAGGGAAGGGCACACGTGAGGTGAGGGCACAGCTGCCCCTCCAGGGGCTTCTGTGGCTTTGTCCTTGTCCTTTGCCTCTCCAGGGTGAAGTGCTGCCAAAAAGGTGTGAAGTGCAAGTCTCCTTGTCCTGTTCCTGGGTTGCCAAGTGGCCTTCGTCCTTGGGGCTGTAACTGGCCTCTGGTGCCTGGGCTGTGAACAGGAGTCAGACCAGCAAGAGCATCCTGGGAGAAATTGTCCATGAGCCTTTTTCCTCTCTTAGGATGAATTAAGGTGGACAAAACTAAGAAATGATTTTCCAGGCCTGAAAGCAAAGTGTTCTGAGTGGTTGTTGCTTCCTGGCCTGCAGGAACTGTGTTGATGGTGGCAGAGGCTGCCAGGTGAAGGAACCTTGCTCCCCTTTGCCATTTTTTGGGCTCTTGCCTGCTGCAGACTGAACTAAAGCAGCCAAACTTGTTCTGTGACAACAACACTGGAATCACTACTCCCATTCCTAGCATAGGAGCTGGGACTGGGTGGAGCGTCTTGCATTGCTCCTGCTGATTTCTTTCTCTAAGAGCAAAATGCAACTGGAGCGAAGCAGCAGCAGCACATCTTGGTGGCTGTTTTTCTTCCAGCTGATGAGACTTGGTTCTAAGTCAAGACACTTATTTTATACCATATATGGGTAGTCTGGGTTCCTCCAAAGTCACTTTGTGGAATGTTTCAGCTCCTCTCCTCTAGATGGCCCCTCCACTGCGGCAGCAGGAATGGGGCTGGAATTTTAGGTTGTGGAGCACGGGCCTGGTGAGCTCAGATGCTTCTACATTTGCATTGTTGTGCACTGCTAAAAGAGGATTGGAAATGTTGTTTATGCAGTCGAAACAAAGATGTATTGGTGAAGTCTGATGCTTAAAATACCCACTGCTCAAGTTGGAGTGTGTCTGTGTAGATGAAAAAAAAATGGAAACGGTCAAATAAATGATGGTCACACTCGTGGTGAGACTGCCAGAGGGTGGGGAGGCCGTGGCACAGGGTGCCCAGAGAAGCTGGGTCTGCCCTGGAAGTGTCCAAGGCCAGGTTGGACAGGGCTTAGAGCAACCTGGGGTAGTGGAAGGTGTCCCTGCCCATGGCAGGGGGTGGGGTGAGATGGGCTTTAAAGTCTCTTCCAACCCAAACTATTCTGGGATTCTGTGGTCAAAACCAAACTTCTCTCTTAAACTCAGATTCTTCAGATGCAGAGTCTCTTTTGACTTTTCCTGATTCTTCTATTATCAAGTCCAGCAAGCATTAGCTAAGCTGGAACTCAACCTGGAGTTAAGGATGTACAACTCACCTGTGCTGCTCCTTCTTCCCCTGCAGCCCCCAAGTGGAGTTGCCCCCATACCTGGAGAGAATCAAGCAACAAGCCAACGAGGCCTTTGCCTGCCAGCTGTGGACCCAGGCCATCCAGCTGTACAGCAAGGCTGTGCAGAAGGCCCCCAACAATGCCATGCTCTATGGGAACAGAGCTGCTGCCTACATGAAGCGCAAGTGGTAAGGGGGCAGTGGCACTGTAGGGGACTCCCAAGGGCCTCCTTGTTGAAGGACCTGGTTTCCCTCTGTGTGGGCAGGGTTGGGGTTATCAGATTGAGCCATAATTGGGCACCTCTGGCACAAAGGGATGGCGCAGCAGTCTGTGCTGGAGAAATTCTGGCGAGGCACAGCTGGTAGCAACCCATTGTTCCACCTACTGATGTGCCGACTGAAATCCTGATCCTTTCCTGTTTAAAAAGAAACCCAAAATCCACATCTGATTCGCAGCATTCTGGGTGTCTCCAAGGGTGTTTGTGTTTCTTTGGGTGGTTCTGATCTGCATTAAAGAAGGGCTCTTAAATCTGCTGTCAACACATGACGTAATGGTGACTGTGCTTTATAACATCTCATGACAGAAGGTTGTTTCAGGGCTGCTGGGGTGGCTTTGGTTGCTGCTTTCTCCAAGTACCTCACTCTGCAGACACTCAGACCTGGTGGTTCCTGTGTTACCCCAGTTAACCCACACTCCCCTTAACTGGAAACAAATCTCTGGGAGGGATCTGGGGAGGTGGCAAATCCTTGCAGTCTGGAGGGGATTCTGCCCTGGTGGTTGCAAAACACCCCCTCAGCCTCTGCAGTAGATAATGTCTGCTCTGACTGGTGGCCAGAGCTGCATCTGCAAGATGCAGCTGAGTTATTTTAGCGCCTGTCCCCTTGAGCAGAGTAAGACTGAGTAGCATGACTTGCCATTAACATATTTAAAATAGCTGTGGTCCTTCATCTCCGTTTGCTTTGTGAGGATATCCTTCTCCTCTCCCTGCTGAAATCCCCAGTATGAATTCTCCTCTCTTCTTGCCAAGATAAAGAGCAGCCAGCAGTTGTTGTGACTGTTGGTAACTGGCCTACTGGCTGTTTTGCAATAGCAGAGATTTGGGAGCTGCCTCAAAAAGACCTCAGTATTCAGAGGGAGAAGAACAATAGGTTAGGATTAAGGGATGGAACACAGAAGCTGAGTGCTGATCTCATGAATGACTTTTTCTTATAGGAATCGTTTTTCCCGAAGGGTGTTGGCACATCTGAACCTTTCACTGTGTCAGCTACTGCTTTGCCACAGGTTTGGGTAGCAGGAAGATGTGAAAAACATACACACAGTGGGTTTCTGTGGCATGCAGGGGGTAGGATTTAAATAGCTCCGAGCTGATACCTTCCAGGTGCAGAAAAGGGTCACTTTCCTGCTAGAAACAGTTTGTGGTGTGTGGAGAAGGTGGCTGGGATTTCACTGAGCAGGAGGAGAGGCAGACAGTGACCCAGGCTGAACCACCACGTGTCTCTGAGGTGTTCTTGATGTCTGGAGCAGGAACAGGTACAGGCCACCCTCAGAACCCTGCAGGTCCTGCTTTGGCCTCATTCTCTGAATAAGAGAGAGCACGAAAAAAGGAAGGTCTGTAATTTCCTAACCTCCCCTTGCTCATCTCCCTTAAGATGCTGCTCATATTTTCCAGCACTTCCAAGGCTGTCCTTTGAAATTTTGCTCCTAAAAACCAACTGCATCCCCCTCTGGATTGCTTTCAGCAGTCCACGTTGGCAGTACTGAGCTGATTTCTAGGTTTGCACAAGCTGACTGTATCCTGTAACAAGGGGAGAAGTCAGAGCCTGCTTTACATCCCACCATGTCCGTTTTCACACCAGTCTGTTGGACTGCCAACACGGGTAGTTGAGCTTGAAGGATGTTTGAGGGTGGCAAAGCAGTTTAAAAGCCCAGTCAGGTGTGCAAATGCAAGACACCTGTCTGTCATCCTAACAGGTAACCTGTATTCCCTCTTCCTTTGTGTCCTGAATTAACCCTGGCAGTGCTGCAGAGGCAGGGACACGTTCCTGCTGCAGAGCTCAGGGACAGGGCATTCCACCCTCTGCTGTGCTGGGGAGTGGCCAGTACCCACCTGCACAGGAGGGAGCTGCAGGGTGAATGGTTTGCAAAACGTGCTCCTGCAGGATTTGGAGCTCCTCTTAATAAGTCCAGACACTGGGACACCTCTTCCCTGTTCCACCTGAGCACGAGGAGGAGCTTCTTTACTGTGAGGGTGACAGAGCACTGGGACAGGCTGCCCACAGAGGGTGTGGAGTCTCCTTTACTGGAGATACTCAGAAACTGCCTGGACGCAGTCCTGAGGAGTGTGCTGTAGGGAGCCCTGTTGGAACAGGGAGGGCATCCTGCATGACCTCCAGTGCTCCCTTCCAACCTGAGCCTTCCTGTGGTTCCCTGACAGAGGTTTCACGTGTTCTAAAACTGTTGTTCTGTGAATTCATCATCTCCTTGGGAGTGTTTTGGACTTTGGTCCGTGCAGTGCACGGAATCCTGGAATGGTTTGGGTTGGAAGGGTCCTTAAAACCCATCTAATTCCATCCCCTGCCATGGACAGGGACACCTTCCACTAGACCAGGTGGCTCCAAGCCCTGTCCAGGGATGGAGCAGTCATGGTGGGGCATGTAGGTTACAGGTATGGAACATTTTTAAAATTATTATTGTTGTTTTTGTTTTTATTGTTATTATTAACCATCAAATGGAGCCGTGGCACTCTGTTTAGGCAGCTTGTGATGTCCCTGAGCAGCTGAGGCTCAGAGCTGGTAGCCCAGGTGTGTCTGCCTTGCCAGCCTGAGCTGAGCACCACACAAGGCTCAACAAGTCCGTCCTGCTTCCAGAGCACAGCCAGAGCCCCCCTCATTCCCACAGAGCTCAGGGAGATCAGGCTGTAAACAGGATACAAACACCCAGTGCAGCCCAGCCTGCTCTAATGCTCACTTTTAAAACTCCAAGGTTTTTTCCCATAAAGGTGAGGAAAGGTTCCTGCTTGAGACATTTGTCCATTTGTGGTGGGAGCAGCTCCCGGCCGGGGGCTCTGTGGGCCGGAGCTGTGCCGTGTGTCCACACAGGGGCACGATTGAGCTGTGACAGGGAGCCCTCCTGGCACGGGAGGGCTGTGCTGCCTGGCCAGAGGGCTGCTGCATCCTCCATCTTCAAAGGACTTCCCGAAATGTGCTGCAGCAGGGAGCTCTGCTCTCTCGGATTTAAAATGGCAGGTCAGGGCTGGCGGGGCAGCCTGGTGTGGTCACATCCCAGAGCTGCCTGTGGGCGTCTGCAGAGGCCCTGGGGAGGCTGGGCTGGGTCAGGTGGTGCCCCCGAGTCACAGCAAATGCTGTTAGTGAGCTCCTGGGGTGTGGGATTGTGTAGAGAGCTGGAAACAACAAGCTGTGGAGTGAAATGAGGGCTGGGAAACAGCAGTGGAAAATGTTTGCTGTCGCTGCTTGGGCTGGCTAATCCACCACTCCCTTTTCCTCAGGGATGGGGACCATTACGATGCTCTGAGGGATTGCTTGAAGGCCATATCCCTAAATCCATGCCACCTGAAGGCCCATTTCCGCCTCGCCCGCTGTCTCTTTGAACTCAAGTACGTGGCAGAAGCACTGGAGTGTCTGGATGACTTTAAAGGGAAGTTTCCAGAACAAGCACACAGCAGTGCCTGCGATGCACTAGACAGGGACATCAACGCTGCCCTGTTCTCCAAGAGTGACAATGGTGAGTGCTGCTGCTCCTGGGCTTCTCCAAGGTTACACTGAAATCTAATGAGCACACAAGGACTTTCCTCCTTAAACTGCCCCTCTGAAGTAAAGCTCCAACTTCTGAGAGAGATTGATTGTTGCTGTGCACAAAAACTGGCCTGAGCCTATTCTTTCCTTGTGCCTGGTCCTGGTTTGCTCTTGAGTGAGAGTGTGATGAAAGGAGTCTGATGTAGCCAGGAGATAATCTGGAAGGAAGGAAGCTTGTGCTCTGAGCCCTGCTCCCTGCTGGAATTGTCCTTAACTCTTCTCTAAGGCTGCTGGGGTCTCCTGGGGAGCTTTTTGCTTAGAACTCCCCCAGTGGTGCTGAGGGAAATGTGTTGTCCTTGCAGCTGAAGACAAGAAGGGGGGTGGCCCCATCCGGCTGCGAGCCACGGGCCGCAAGGACTCCATCTCCGAGGACGAGATGGTGCTGAGGGAGCGCAGCTATGACTACAAGTTCCGATACTGCGGCCACTGTAACACCACCACAGACATCAAAGAGGCCAATTTCTTTGGCAGGTATGCTGGCAGATGGTAGCAGGGGTGCAGGGCAGGAGTGAGCAGCAGCGGGGTGCTCTGTTCCGTGGAATAAAGCCTCATGTTACTGTTCATAAAATAAAGCCCCATGTTACTGTTCATAAAATGACACAGGCTCTGGTTTAGAGGGTTGGGAAAAGCTGACAGGAGCCCTCCTCCCATGTGGCTGCATGAGCAGCTGATGAGGAGCAGATCCACAGAGGACCTGGTTGGGCTAGCATTTCAGAAATCCATTTGGGATTGAAAACGGGGCTCCTGGGGATGCAGGGAACCAGCATGGGGAGCTTTATCTGGATCTGTGAGTGTGAGGGGTGTCAGCCTGCTGCTGATAGAAGCTGTGTGAGATTCTCAGCCTGCTGGAGCCTGGCTGTCGAGTGTGACCCCAGGCTCTGCTCCTGTGGCCTAGCAATGCCCAGTACATCGTCAGCGGCTCGGACGACGGCTCCTTCTTCATCTGGGAGAAGGAAACCACCAACCTGGTGCGTGTGCTGCAGGGAGACGAGTCCATTGTGAACTGTCTCCAGCCTCACCCCAGCTACTGCTTCTTGGCCACCAGCGGCATCGACCCGGTCGTGCGACTCTGGAACCCCAGGCCGGAGGTAAGAGCTGCAGTCACAGCCTCCCTGCTGTCGGCTGGTGTTTCCTGCTGGGATCTCCCGCTGCAGCAGCAGTCACAGCCCCTCTCTGGTCCTGAGTGCTCTCCCTTGGTGTCTTGCAGAGCGAGACCCTCAACGGCCGTGTGGTCGTGGACATGGAAGGCGCTTCCCAGGCCAACCAGAGGCGGATGAACGCGGACCCGCTGGAGGTGATGTTGCTGAACATGGGGTACCGGATCACAGGACTGACCAGTGGTGGGGCTGGAGGCTCAGATGATGAAGACAGCTCAGAGGGGCAAGTGCAGTGCCGGCCCAGCTAAAACAGAACTGCCTCTCCTTCCTCTAATTGTTTGGCTGAAAGGGAACCGAGTTTCCTTGGTCCTGGACTTTCTCTGGTGAATGACTGCACTGTTTCGCACTATGCACAGGGTAGGACAAGCTGGCAGGGGCAGGAGCGGCCGTCTCTAAACCATCACCTCCTCCTCCTCCTCCTCCTCCATGGCAGTGCAGTCCAGGGTTTGCCTTTAGTGGAATTTAGTCCCAACAGGGGTCTTTGAGTTGTCTGTGAGCAGTGTAACTGGTGATTATTTTTCCAGAGCTGCTGTATGATCTGGTACAGGGGCTGTTGCCTGCATTGCAGGGGGGATGTTAAATTCCTGAATAAAATACAAACCTAGGGCAGGGGTTATGGAATGAATTTACTGCAGTGATTTTGAAAGCTTGACTGTTCTACCAGCCTGTCTACAGGCCCCCAGTTTACGGTTGTTGGCCATGAAACACCTGTTTTGTCCCATAACATCTTTCTTCTGGCTTCCATCTCAGACACGTCCGCAGATGTAGCTGTGCTGTATTGAGGACTGGAGGTTGCCTGTCTTGTCCCCCTGTCTTAGCTGAGGGATCAGTGAAGGCACTGGGTGTGTGCAGCTCCACGGGGTAGCGGAGCCTGCCCAGTTCTGATGCTCCCTCCTGTGGTCCCTGAGCCCATGGAGGGAGGTGGCAGCGATGGGCACAGGTTGGATCAGAGGCCTAGGACTTGTGTAGCTAAAGCTGCTGAGGAAAGGGGCAGGTGACAGCACCTCTCCATTGCCCCAGGTGTGTGGCTGCATTTGCCTTCTCTTCTCCGCATCACCTGTGCAGGAGCTGAGAACACTGTCACCATGTGAATGATACAGCTGCAGTCTGGAGTTGTCAAAAGCAGCGTTTTTGTGCAGCCAGCTGCTCTGTCTTGGCCAAGGCGGGCCTTCCCTGCCTCCTTGTTGGTGTAACATCGGATGGATTCGTGGTCCTCTCAGGAACCCTCCTTCCTCTTCCCACTCTCCACGCCCTGACTGGCTGCAGAGCCAGGAGCACACCTGGAAACACAGCACTGTACTTCCATTGCTTCCCCCTCCTGGAACACACAGCCCTCTTTTCCCCTCTTGCAGTTGCCAAACACTAAATGCCCCACAGATCTTGCACAGCTGTGCTACAACCACCTCTGGAGGTTGTTTTTTCTAGGACTATCAACTAAGACCAAAGAGCCCCTGGAGATCTGAACCGCTGTGTGCTGTCTCGTGTCTCTTCCTTCCGAAGGTCTGAACATGTTAGCCTTGGTCCCAGGGGTGTGAGGTGTGTGTCTGGGAGCGTGTGCGCATGTGTGTGTGCTGTTCTTCCATGTGGTGCAATCCCTGGTCTTCCTGTTGCTGCCGTGGAAAGATGAGAGGCCTCCCTTTCCTCCCCTGGCTGCCTCTGAGCGCGGCTGCGCGGGGCTGCCGGAGCCAGGGCTGCCTCTGCCTTCCAGAACAGTCCTGGAGACGAGTGGGGAGAGAGGTCAGCTGGCAGCATCTCTCCAAGGACACTGTTCCCTGCAGAGAGAGAGAAAACTGGGACCTGAGGGTGCCCCTCAGACAGAGACCCCCCTGCTCTGTCCTGGGGTGAAGCCCAAGCTCGCCCCAGTGCTGTGGGAGCCCCTCAGAGGGACCAGCTCCCCGTGTGCTCTGCCCAGCTGCCATGGCAGGATCAGCCTCCCCTCTCCTGCTCAGGCAGGACTCACCTGGGCCAGGTGTCCCTCAGCTCCTGGGGCAGGTTTGTTTGTTTTCACACAGTACCTGTGACTGTTGAGTTCACCTGGCTGGGGGTGTAGCCAGGTGCACCCCTGGCACTTGCTGCTCTTCCAAAGCCAGAGGCAGCAGAAAATTCTCCTCACTTGGGTGGCTTTCTGACATGGTCTGCCCTTTTCTTTTTTTGCTTAAGGCTTCCTATTAGATGCATTCTCTTCTTTTTTTTTTTTTTCCCCCTCTTCTCCTCCCACTCAAACTTTTTTTTCAGCTTTCAGTAGACGTCTGCAGACTTTGATTTTTAAACTGAGAGACTGAGATGGAAAGCTCTGAAGAGAACAGACCTCTCCCTCCCCATTCACCTTTTGCTGTGGCAGCTATTTTTTGGTTTTTTTACCCTTGTGAGACAGTGCAGCTCTTTTACCTGCCAGTTGCAGTGTGAAAGCAACCAGATTCCCTGCCTCTGCAGTGAGTTGCTGTTTTTAATGGCTGCTTTGGTTAAAAAAAAAAGAAGATTAATAATAATAGGAAAGAAGGGGAAAGAAAAATCTTTCTGCCTCTAGCCCCTTTTCCCCTTGCTGTGGGCAGATTACCTGCTTGTCGCTTGTTAACGAGGAATTTGTATTTATTGGTGAAGGAAAAAAAACATGCTGGGGAAGTCAGGAGAAGATGTTGCTTTATTGACCTCTGCTGTTTACTTCAACCCCCTCTTTGGGAAAGCTTCTTCCTGCTTTTTCTGGTTAACTCTTTCTAGCCTGGGATATGCAGGGATGCCTCCTTTATTTTTGTATTCTAGCAATGGGCTCTCCGTTAGGAGACTCTAGGATTCTCTTAGTGTTGCAGTGACCATTGCTTCTCGCTTTTTCGAGTACTAAAGATGATCATCTCGTAAACTTTGCCCCTGCGGTTGTAGAGGTAACACACGAGCCTTACTGCCCTCATTAGAAGGAGCAGAAAACTTGTTTCTCTGGTCCCTGGAAGAGAAAGGGTTAAGCGATTAAACAATTCTTTGTTCTAGTTCTTTCTCGGTGTGGTTTTATTTGGGGGATCGTTGTGGCTTTGTTCTGCCTTTCTCCTCTGGGAGGGTGGGTGGTGGGTGGCCTGGTTGGGCCAGGTGCTGTCTGTCCTTCAGAGAATAGAGGCTCCAAAGACTTGAGTGGGAAGGGGGCTGGGGAGCCCAAAACGTGGCCCATAAGCTGTGTTGGCCATGGAGTCAGTGCTGAGTGAATTTATCCAGGTTTGGGAGCTCGGAGCTGTCAGTGGAGCGAGGGTTTGGAGCTGCCATTGTTGGGGTGGGGAAGGAGGGGAGGGAAGCACATCCTGCAGAGCTTTGTCAGAGACAGTGAAACTGTAAAATCCTGGTGAGGGCCCTGCCCAACGCAAGAGCCAGTGGGGGGCGAGTGGAGGCACAAAGCTGCGGAGCCCATCCTGCCCTGTAGCTGCTCTGAGAGAGTCCCTGGGCCTGAGCAGCGGAGCCCTGGTGGCTCGGGCAGACCCAGGGTCACCTGCCCGGGTCACCCTGGGACTGAGGGACCTCCCGCGATGTTCCTGTGGCAGCAGCAGCACATTCCCTGCCTTACATGGTGCGTCCAACACCACCCTTTGGACACAGAGATGCTCCTTTGCTAAAGGATCTCACAAGCTCACTTTTGCGTCTGGGTTCCTGCTGCAAAACCTCCCAAATATTTCCTTGCTCTCCAAGCTGCAGACCTCAAGGGAGAGTTGGAAAACCAGGCTGTTATTTGCAGAATCCATTTGAACTCTTCTCTTAAAAATTCCTGTTGGACACCTTTCAGCCGAAGGTCTTTTGAGGCCTCTTCATTTCAAATCCTGTCTGATATAAATTATTGCTTTAAAAGGCAGCTCTGCTGTAACAAAGCAGCAATGAGCATCCATAGCTGGAATTGGCAATCAGCTAATTGGGTCAGCTTTTGGAGTGAGTGGTTGGAAGCTGAGTGTTTGAATTGTGGGTGGAAATGGGTAGAAGGACCGAGAAAATGAGTTTTATTTGTCATTTGGATGAGAGGATTGGGTTGAGGAGGCAGAGGAGGGATATGCTCTGGGATGTGAGGGGAGGAACAGTTGCAGCCTGACTGACAAATTCACTTTTCTCTGATGGAATTGTTGGCAGTGCCAGCAACAAAACTGCAAAGGGCTCAAGATGGGTCCTGTGTCTGAGCAAAATGGGAGCAGGATGTCAGGAATATGCCTGCTGTGGGTGCTGGGAGGAGTTCAGTCCTTGTAGCTGGTTCAGGCCTTGCTGCTGCAGGAGAGGAGACTGATGGGGACCCCTTTAGGACTGGCCTGGAGAGGAGCTGGGTCTTGTCCTGGATTTCATGGCTGAGAAATCACCATGACCAGCACTTGGCTCTCACTTGTGCCCCTTGTCCCTGAGAAACTGGTGGCTTTTCCTTTAGCCATGAAGGTTGCCCTGTGGTTTGGCTGTGCCAGTTGGAGAGGGAGAGAGAGAGGAGGAAATGCAGCTTCCCAGTGACAGGGGAAGAGAAAAGCCCCAGAGGTTGGAGCTGAGGGCCAAGGTGGCTCAGGGCCACTTTTGGGGAGGGTGGCTGAGCCTGGCATGTCCCGTGGGGGTGTGTGAGTGGCACCAGCAGAGCCCCGGGGGATGTTTGTGCCTCACACTGAGCCAGGAGAGGCTCTCAGGCTGCACAGACCAGAGCAGGGGAACAACAAAAACCCAGCCCAGCCCAGCCTCCTCTGCGGGGCCAGAGAAGGACACGGGGCCGGTGTCCTCCATCAGCCCAGCCTCGGTGACATTTCCAGTCAGCTCTTGCTGCCGCCTCGGCTGTCAATGTCAGGAGGGGGAGGGGATCTCCTCCTGGAGTGCTTTGGTTCTGGCAGTCCCTCTAATGTTCGAGCTGTCACAACAGGGAAGGTTCCCAAGGAAGCGCTGCTGAACAGGAGCTGGCTGGGCGCCTGCTGCTTCCAGGCTCTGCCCTGAGCCAGCCTGGGAACGGGAGGTACCGAATCCTGGCCGGGCTGGGCTCCAGGCTGGGCTGGGACCAACCCACAACACTCCCTCCTCTCCCCTCAGGAAGGTTCTGGGTCACCAGGGGCCGAGGAGCACAGTGGCACCTGCGGGACATGGACACGGCCCCGCAGTCCTGAGGAGGTTCTGGCTGAGGGGAGGCAGAGGAGCCATTGGTGGCGAGTCCCTGGCAAACCCTTTTGTTTCTCCTCAAACGAGAGCTTGCACAAACAATGATGGCACCATTCCTGCTCTGCACATCGATCCAGTGCTGTAGTCAGGCAAGAGAGCTGCAATAAAACCCTGGCCTTTAATTTTATGCATGGAGAACTTCTTACCTGCTCTCCCCTCCCTGTCCTCCCCCCCACAGTTCCTTTTCCAACTGCAGCTATTTTTCCCTGCTGACTTCAGGTGTTTTGTATTCTGCTTAGATCAATAGCAGCACAACAGCAGCAGCTTTCCAGTTGTCACTAGGAAGACCCTGCTGTCAGCTCCAGCTCAGCCGTGCTCAGCTGGGGCTGCAGAGCCCTTGCGCTTCCCTGACAGACACAAAGAGCTGCACAGCAAACCAGTGCTCTATTGATTTTGGTTTTAATTATTTTTTTTTAATCCAGCCTGGGGAAAGCTGTGTTCTTCCCGAGCTCCAGCAGCTGGGTTTGCCTTCCTGCGCTTGGTTTACGAGGGAGTGAAGTGTCTGAGCTGCCCCTTGCCCAGGCGGGAGGTGGCACTGCGGGGACACGTCCTGCTGAGGCTGTCAGTGTCGTCCCTGCTGTGTGGCTCTGCCAAGGAGCTGCTCCCTGGTGATATCCTGCTTAGCAGCCTTCCAGCCATGAGCAGGAAGAGCAAATCCATTGCCTAATCCGACAAACGTGCCAGGACCACATTAGCTGATGTGAACATTGGCCCTCATTCATGGCTTTTTCACAATCTCTGATATTTATGTTGGCCTGGAGCAAATCAGTGCCAGGATTTTTTTCTTCGTTGAACAAAAAGTATTCACTGAAACACAACCTTTGTGTGCATCTTCCACCCCAAGTGCCAGAATGGAATCATAGAATGTTAAGGGTTGGAAGGGACCTTAAAGAGCATCTCATTCCACCCCCTGCCATGGGCAGGGACACCTTCCCTTGGTTGCTCCAAGCCCTGTCCAACCTGGCTGTGGACACTTCCAGGGATGGGGCAGCCACAGCTTCTCTGGGCACCCTGTGCCAGGGCCTCCCCACCCTCACAGGGAAGGATTTCTTCCTCTTATCCAATCTAAATTTCCCCTCTCACAGTTTATACCCATTACTCTTTGTCCTAAAAGAGGAAATCAGAAACCAAAGCACCAGCCATGGCTTCGCTCTCAAGAGTGTTTGAATTCTCAGCTCTCTCTCTTTTGGAGACTATTCTGTGACTTCCTTTTCCATCAGACTCCAAGGAGCATGGCTGGAGGCTGTTGCTCAGCTCCTGGCACAGTGACAGGTCCTGCAGGGACCCTGCCCATGCTGCAGCTCCACGTGAGCTCTGGGCAGAGGGCTCTCAGTCCATCCCAACACCCCTGGAGCAGCTTTCACAGGATCTTGGAATTTTAGGGTTGGAAGGGATCTCTGGAGGTCACCCAGTCCAACCCCCTGCCCAGGCAGGGTGACCCAGAGCAGGGGACACAGGAACAGCTCCAGGTGGGTTTGGCATGTCTCCAGAGAGGGAAACTCCAGCCCTCCCTGGGCAGCTGTTCCAGAGCTCTGCCACCCTCATGGGAAGAAGTTCTTCCCCCATCTTCTTGTGTTTTAATTTATGGCCATTGCTCCTTGTCCTGTCTCTGGGCACCACTGACCAGAGTCTGGCACTGCCTTGGAGATATTTTCCTCTTGGAAAGGCTTTCCTAAACCATGGTCTAGGAAATCAGGTGGGATGTTAGATAAAGTCTTGAGGGTTTGGCAAAGGTGAAAAGAGGTGTTGGGTGTTACTGAGCCACTTGTGTTGACAGCTGAGTGCTCAGGGGGAGCTGCTGTGGCTCGAGGAGGGAGAGGCCACCTTGACGTGAGACTTCAGTGACATTTTCTGCTGCCACAGCAGCCCCTCCAAATGAGAGGACCCCAAATGGTGGCCATCTGAGGTGGGCAGAGGTCACCCATCTCCTGGGCTTTCCCAGGAAGTCTCGGGAGTCTGAAGCTCGGTGTGTAAGCGCTGTTCTGTCCTTGAACGGAGAACATCCACGGCAGTGGAAGGCTGGACTCAGCCTAACGAGTGGGAAAAGGCAGGGAAGGGAAAGCAGGACACACAGGAGGGAGAAGCCTTTGGTGGAGAGGAATGTTGGTATAAAGTGGGAGCTGTAAGTTTGTGATGAGTGTTGGGAAAGGGGTTTGTTAATCCCAAAATCCAAGGCCACCTTGGCTCTGTGCTGCCTCTGTGCCACGTGCAGGAAGGGGCCAAGACTGTTTGTTTTTATTCCCAACCCCCTGGCACAGCAGTGACACCACGGGCTGTCCCAGAGAGCCTCGGCCACTCCGGGCCTTGACAGGAAACACAGCTCCGGCCTCTGTGTGAGGAGGAAATGAGCAGCTTCCAAGGAAAACGTGGGAGAATGCAGAGGCTGGAAGGTGAACACTGGCAGTTCTCCTGCACCCCTGGGGCAGAACATCCCCGTCCTGGGCTGGGCTGGGGCAGCCCTGACCTCCTTGAGCTTCCCTCCAGCCCCGTGGGCCTCACTCCGTGTTCCGAGCATGTTGTGGTGGGTGGAAATCTCGAATAAACACATTTCTCCAGCTTCCTCATGTAGTTTGAATTTAACTTCGTAATAAAGCGATTGTTATTTTTCTAACCCTCCTTCTCACCCTCTGTTCTCCCTCTGTGAACGCTGTTGCCTGTCCCGGGAGGCTCCATGGGATGTTCTCTCTGCTCCTGCGCTTCCCTGAGGGGTTTTACGGGGGCTCCTCCAGCTCCTGGCCTGGGGAGCGGGGACGGCGGCGAGGGGTGGAGGGACCTGTCCGGAGGGGCCGTCCCGGGGGGCCTGGCCCGGGCTTGGGGCCAGACCGGGGGGTGCGGGG
>VZTJ01001837.1:451400-469301 GCA_013397795.1 Orthonyx spaldingii
GGGACGGGCCCCCTCGCCTGTCCCGGGGCCTCCCCTCACCTGTCCCGGAAGCCCCCGCGCTTCTCTGGGGGCCCCTCGCCCCTCTCGGTCCCGTTTCGCCCCTCCCGGGGCCCCCTGGCCTCTGTCGGGACCCTCTCCCGGCTTCTCCCCTTGCCCTTCCCGGTTCTCCCCTCTCTTCCCGGAGCCCCCTCCCCTCCCGGGATCCCTTCTCGCCCTTCCTGGCCCCTCCTCGCTTCGCTTGGCCCCCTCACCTCGCCCATCCCGGGTTCCCGTTGCCTCTCCTGAGCCCCCCACCTTTCTCTCCTTCTGGGCCGTTCCACGTCCCCCTCCCCGGGTTCCTCCCTGCCCTCCCCGGCCCCCGCTGCCCTTCCCGGGCTGCTCGGCTGCCGCGGGACCCTGCCCAGGGAGGGGCTCGTTCCTGCAGCTGAAGCGAGTGTGGGGAAGGCTGAACGGGCTTGTCCCTGCAGGAGCGGGAGTGGAGGGATCCAGGGAACGTGGGAAGGATTTTTTGGAGCAAAGGTTTGGCCGCCGGGATCTGAGACCACCCCGTGCCCCGAGGGGAGTCTCGGCGCGTTGCTTTTCATGAGTTGGGGCTGGTTTTGCCTTCCCAGGCTCGCCAGCCAAGTGTGAGCAGGCTCTGGGGAGAACTTGGGAGCTTTCCTCTGCTCGTGGAAACGTGGGAAGCTGTGGCTGTGAGAGTTGTCTGGGCACAGCGAGGCTTGTTTTTCCACCTTCGTCTTCCCCTCGGGTTCCCATCAGGTGATGTTTACTGAGCCGGGGCTCAAAGGCAGGTAGAAGATGTGGCGTTGGGTGTGCCGGGATCGGGAACGGCCCGGAGCTCTCCTACCCAGGAGAGGCTGCCCTTCCCCTCTTGCCATCTCTTTTATCTCTTTTCTTTTTTGATTCCTTAAAATTTTCACCTCAGCCTTTTCCCGCAGGATTTTCCAGAGCTTTTTAACATTCCTAACCCCAGCTGGAAGTGCTGAAGGGAGCTGCCAGAGCCACTCAGTCCCTCAGGGGCAGAGGAGAGAGAAATCAGAGGGAGATCAGCAAACCTGAGGGTGCTGGAGCATGTGGGAGAGGGCTGGAACGTGACCTGCAGTATTTACTTCTGCAGGATAACGAGATGGCAGGAGGCTGGCATGTAGGTCTGATAATGGAGGGGTTTGGGATATAGATCTGATGATGGAAGGGGGTTGGGATATAGATCTGCTGCTCCCTGGGGCTGTAAATATCCCTCAGGGAGAAGGTCTGTGAAACAATGGGATCATTTAGGGGAGGGAATGTTCTTCCTAGAGCCAGGAACTCTCTTTTCTGTCTGGAGAGCTCAAATCTAGGTTGCTGTGGAGAGCTGCAGCATGATGGGAAGGTGGGCAGGGTGACCTGATTTTTGGTTGCTGGAGTGGAAAGTCCAGTTTTTTCCCAAGGCAGTTCCTCCAGGATCTAATCTTTGTGCTTGGCTGCACAAAGGGGTTTGTCAGGGAGAGCAGGGCTCGCCCTTCCCTGCCCCGATGCGTGCAGGACACTTTGGAGTGTGGTGTTCTCCTCCCGCCCTCCTGCCAGCGCCCTTGGGGCTGTTCCCTCGCTGGTTTTCTGTGTCATTTCCAGCCTTTGCCTCCCGCAGTTCCCCTCCCAGCCGTGTCCTAGGCTCCCTGTGCCTGGGCAGGTGTGAGCAGGGGCAGATCTCCCTCCTGACGGGTCCCTGTTGCCTCGGCAGGTGGCTGTTCCCGATCATCGGCCACATGGGCATCTGCACCTCTGCTGGCGTCATCCGCGACTTCGCGGGGCCCTACTTCGTCTCCGTGAGTAGATCCTGGGTCCAGGAGCAGAATCCCTGCTTCCTCTGCTCTCCCCTGCCTTGGCAACCTCTGAGCCAGCCCTGCCTTCTCCAGCTCAAAATAACAGCTTTAGGTGTTTTTAGTGATCTGGGATCATTTTAGGGATCATTTGGGGGTGTGATAAATAATGGCTGATTTGGTGAGGAGAAGGGGAAAAAATCTTATAATCCAAGCTCTAAATTAGGAGTTTTGGACTTAAATTCTCTTAGTTCTGAGTAGCAGAAGTGCCTTCAGCTTCCTCAGCGTGGTTGTTTCTGTCGTGCTGCTCAGCATCAGATGTGTGCCAGTCCTCTCAAGCTGCTGAGGGTCCAGGGGTTTCTGAAGGTAAAGAGAGTTTTAATTTGGGATGATTAATGCTCCTAATAGACTGGGACATTTACACCTGAGAGTTAAAAAAAAGGAGGGGAACAAGGCACTTGTAAGTGGATGATGTCACCGTGTGTGGAGGATAAATCTGCCCGTGCCCAGATCAGGAGTGTGGAAACAGCGGGAACCACCCCAGGCACAGCCGGGACCAGTGTCACTCAGCCACCCAACTCTGAGACCTCCAGCACCATCCATGCCCTGAGTATTGCACTGGGCTTCATCTTCTGAGACAGTTTTCCTTTTTTTTTGTAGGAAGACAACATGGCCTTTGGGAAACCTGTGAAGTAAGTGCTGCTTGTTTGTGTTCAACTGCCCAACTGCCCTGCGAGTCCTGGGCACAGATGTGCTGTGACCTTGCCTTTCCCGGTGCTCAGCTGCCCTCATTCACCTTGGTGGCTGCTGTGTCCCCTCTTTTCAGGAAACCACATTAAATTAAATCTTTTTAGCAGCATGACAGCACCGTGGTGGTGTTAATAACCAGAGCTGTGTGGAGCCTTTGTTAGGGAAAAGGAAAAGAAAAAGCTGAACTGTTCTAAGATGATGTTAACAAGTGCTCTGAGTAAACACTGCCTGGCTGTGCTGATGAACTGCTGTCACTCACATCCCGTCAGTGGTTTGGGGGAGAAGGGCCTGGGTTTGTGTCTCCCGGGTCGGGTTTGTGTCTCCCAGGTCAGGTTTGTGCTCGGAATGGCCAGGAGGTTCCTTTGGGGTGTGGGAGCAGTTCAGGGCTGTGACCCTGAGCTCTGTGATTTCTCTCTCTGGGGTGCTGAGCAGCCTTTCTGCTGCCTCTGCTTGTCTCCAAGAGCTGGGCTCCGTGCAGTTCAGAGGCACTGGATTCATCCCAGTCCTTTCAGCATGGGCAGGGCCAGGGGTTGGACTCGATGATCCTGGTGGGTCCGTTCCGACTCAGGAGACTGTGATTCCACAATCCCCCTGGGAGGAGCAAGCAGTGGGAAAGGTGCAGCAGCAGAACTGTGCAAAGGAAGCTCTTCTCATCCTTGCAGGTACTGGAAACTGGATCCCAGCAAAGTCTACGCCACTGGTCCCAACGCCTGGGACACGGCCGTGCACGACGCGTCCGAGGAGTACAAACACCGCATGGTACAGCCCTGCCCTGGCTGGGGGGGAGGGAGGGAGTGTCCCCCAGAGGCTTCAGGGAGTTCCCAGAGGCATTCTGGATACCGCGTCCCTGGAAGTGTTCAAGGCCAGGTTGGAGCAAGGGGCGTTAAAGTCCATCCAACCCAAAGCCCCCCACGGTTCCGTGTCCCTGCAGTGGTTCCAAGGGACACCTCCCCAGCACTTGGCTCCTCACCATGGCAGTGGGACCTGTGGCTCTCCACCAGGACTGGGGAGCCTCAGGGACAGGATTTCTAATCCCTTGTTGTGTTCCAGCACAACCTTTGCTGTGACAACTGCCACTCCCACGTGGCTCTGGCCTTAAACCTGATGAGATACGATAACAGCACCTCCTGGAACATGGTGAAACTGTGCTTCTTCACACTCCTCTATGGGAAGTACGTCAGGTGAGCTGAGGGACAGCCTGGGTTCGGCAGCACAAGGGGCTCTTGCCTTCTCCTGAGCCCTCTGAAGCATCCGCCTGTCCGTTGGAGAAGGGGGAAACGTCCCCCCAGGCCGTGGGTGTGCTGCTGTCACTGCCTGTGCTCAGCAAGAGAACCAGGAGTGCTTGCTGGGCTGCACTAGATGCTGCTCCCAAAATACTGTTTCTGGCTGCTGATTTGGAGTGCCTGGAATTTGGGAAATGCTGGCTACAGCAAATGTCACTCTGTGTTGTCTTCTGGCTGGGTTAGGTCAGAACATAAGGTCACAGGATGGCTTCTCTCCAAGGATTACTGGTTTCCCTCCTCTCTGTCAAATCTTGTTTACATAAAAACTGGTCTGATTTCCAGCTGCTGTGGAGCTTCCAGCTGGAGTGGGGAGGGAAACCCCAAGCTTTCCTTAAGGAAAAGGTTTTGAATCTCCATTTCAGCTCCTTGCACCTGAAGAGGAGATTCTGTGAGGACTGCCCTGCATACAGTTCCACTTCTGTGGAGTCTTCCCTGTTCTGGAGAAGCTTCTTTACCTGCTTTTGGGCAAGGGTAGCTCCTGCTGTCTTGGTTAAACCCGCCAGCAGTCGGAATAACAAGCCCTGTGGTAATGGGGTTTCATTTTTGGTGGTCTCCTGTCACCATTCCTGTCTGTGCAGGTATAAAATGGGCTTGTCTTTGACTTAATTTAAGCTGGAAGGAGACTGCAGCCCTGTTGTTTGTGATATATTTATTGTGCTCCTGATTGAGTCTCAGTTTTGAACTCTGAGTCTCCAGGATGGGAGGTGTGGCAGTGCCAGCAATAGGAAACAGTCAGAAAGGCATCTGTCTCCCTCTGATTTGTCCAGTTACTCTCCCATCCTTTTGTGTCTGCTGATTTCTCACATTTAAACCTTTCCCACTTTCCCTCCTGCAGCATAGGGGGGTTTGTGAAGACCTGGCTGCCCTTCGTCCTCCTCCTGGGGGTGATTGTGACCGTGGTCCTCACCCTACACCTGCGGTGATGGCAGCCCTGAACCCCCCAATCCCTGAGCACACAAAGGAAGAAACTGTGACCGATCCAGCGGGATGGAGGCACCCCGGGAGCCCTTCTCCAGGGAAGGTGGCAGCCCCACTCCATCCTAACAGCTCGTCCTCGTCTCCTGGAGTTGGCTTCTTTTCCTCCTGTCTCTGTGCTGTCGATGGTGTCTCCTGGTGTCAGGGGTCTGGAGGCTTCTGCTCTCTCCCTCTCTGCAGCTGGGGAGGTGGGAATGGGATCAGGAAAGGAGAGGGGTGGGCGCCTTTGCTTTCAGTGCCAAGAAGAGCCTCAAGGCAAACTCTGCCTGCTGTGGTGGCACAGGCAGACACACCTTGGGAGGGTCTCTCTGATCTGCTTTCCTCCTCCTCACCAGACGCTGCCTCCAGTTCCCTGGGTCTGCAGTTTGGAGTTGCTGTTTTCCCCATGGCTCATCTCTCCAGCAGCGCACATTCCAGAGTGGGAGTGTAGGGTTCTTCCCGGGGGGATGGGGTGCCCCAGGACTCAGCGATGGCCCCCAGCAGTGGCAGGAGGGGCTTGAGAGAGGTGGGACACTCCTGAGGGACGCTCTGTGGCAGGGCCAGCTCCCCTGGTCCTGCTGCTGAGCCTGGAAAGGCAGGGAAGCTGAGGGGCTGGCTTGGGAACAGCTCACGGCAGGGGCACCCCTTCAGGAGCCTGCTGCAGCCTTGGGAGGCAGCTGCTTTATCCCTCTCAGCTTGTGCCAGAGAAAATATCACTCCCTGCTTCTCCTTGGGCTCTGAATTGCTGAATCTGGTGCTGCAGTTGTCACAAGCCACTTGTTTCCCTTTGATCCCTGTGCTCTGTGTCTCACAGGCAGCAGCTGGGGCAGAGGGGCTGAGCCTGGGCTTGGAAAACTTCCATGGGAGCAGCATCTGAGCTCAGAGCTGAAAAGAGGAGGTGAAGGGACTGGAAGTTGCTCATCTGGCTGGGCTTTGCAGCAGCAAACTGGGGCAGTGGCTTTCTCCTGGCTGGTCCCAGGGTGGTGATTGAGGAGTGGCTTAGGGAGCTCTGGAGAGCACAGCTGGGCACAGGGGTTGGTGTGAGGAGCACAACTCGGGCAGGATGGGCCGTGGGAGGGGGGCTGTTCCTGAGTGCCAGGCAGGGAGGGAGTTTGCATGTGGCCTGGAGCCCCTTCTCCAGCTGGGTCTGCCCTGCAGGGGCTGATTTTGGACGGCTCAGAGTCAGGGGATTTTAAAACTAAGCCTGGCTGAAGGGTCATGTGCAGCTGAGTGGGTCCCTGCTGACTGCAGAGGGGGGAGAAGAGCTTTCCCCCTCACACCTGACAAACCAGCTCATTCCTCCTGTACCTGACGGGTTCCAAGGAATCCATTTCAAGGAGTGCTTGTGGCCAGCAGGAAAGCTTTTCTGGAGTCCCTGCCATGTCTGCAGCTCCTGACTGGGGAGCCCAGTCACTGCCAACCCTCTGGACTTCAGACCCCTCCCCATGTGCCTCTCCCACTTCCCCGACTCCTCCAGCCCTATGGGAGGGTGGGACCCTCCTCTTGGGCTCATTTCTGTGTTTTCCCCTTTTCCTCAGCCACTTTTAAACTACCCCTTAAGCCTCCTGCTCATTGTTGTCCCTCTGTCACCCCATTCTGACCTTCCCCACCAACCTGGAGCTGAAACGTTCTGGTGGCTGCTCTGCAGAGTCGTTCCCTTCCTGTGTGGAGAGCACAGGACGGAGGCTGCTGGGCCTGGGGCTGCTCAGAAAGCCCAAATCCGGATCAAAGAGAGCCTGAATGAAAGGACGGAGTGTTTCCAGCTCTGTTCTCCGCCGAGCAGCCACTGCCCAGCGTGCCCGGGGCAGCCGGGTGGGAGAGGGGAGGGCTTTCCCTGCGTGTCGATTTCCGTGTGATTGCTTGCAGTGACGGGCCCCGGGGCTCGATCCACCCTCAGCAATAACGTCGAGCGCCTCGGCCCATCCCGTCCATGTTTTATCCACGAGCTCTACGAGAATTGCCAAAGCTGAGACTTGGGGGTGTCAGGGGGCCCCTGGACTTCCAAAACCCCACTGTAAAACTCCCCCTCGTTTGCTCCTGATGCTTTTTACCAGAGCGGAGTTTGGAATGGCGAGGGCGAGCCCCATCCCTCATCCTTTGTTCCCTTCATCTCTGCGGGGCGCTGGATTTCTTTGTAAATATTTAAACTCTGCTTCTGTGGTTTCACAGTCCCGACGGCAGGGAAATAAACTGATTTCCGTGGATATCTCCAAGAGCTGCATCTCTTCCCTCCCCCCAGCCCTCAGCCAAGAGTGGGGTTGGGATCGGGATCTCCCCTGCCCCCCTGAGCCCCGGCGCCGCTCCTGCCCAAAGGAGCCGAATCCTGGAGCTCCCACACCTTTTGGCTTTATGAACTCGCCCTTTGCCCTGCTCCAGGGAAAACTCACAACCCTGCTGCTGGGAAGGCGGTCTGGGGGGCAGGAGAATCCCCATCCCTGCAGTGCAGGAGGAGTTTGTGGAGTCTAATGCCGAGTCTCAAGGCCTGGGCGGGTGCAGCCAAGTGTTCTGGGGTGGGAGATGCTTTTTTCCAAGGTTGATTCCCTTCAGCTGTGAACAGCTTCCCTTTTGTCTGTGCCGTGTCTCATTTTCCGGGAGGCACCGCTTTCCCGGCTCCTTTCCCTCTCCAGCCCGGAGCCCCCCGTCTTCCCTGGGGAGGGGCCGTCTGTCCTGGCCCTGGGGCTGCCGCAAGCAAAGAGCCAGACTCGAATTCCCCTCTCCCAGCAGGATCTGCTGCCTGAACTGGGAGCAGGGAGAGCTGTGCCTGCTGACTGCAGATGCAGGCACTGATTCTCCGTTCCATCTGATACCCAGAGGCTGGAGCTGGGCTGGGGGGAGTGCATCAGCCCTAAAATGAGGCTCTGTCCGAGGCCGGGGGATTTCATGGTGCAGCCATTTTATGGAAAACCAGCTGGATCCTCCTGCTCGGCGCCTCCAGGCAGGCACCCTCAGCTCCTGCGGGATGGCTCCGAGGCCTTTATCCCACACACATCTGTCGCTGCGATGTGAGGTGAGGTGAGGATGCCAAAGCCCCCGGCGCCACAGGGCTCCCTCCTCGCCTCCCCAGCCTGGCAGGATTTTCGTGCCATCTCCGCTGCCCGGGAGCTGCAGGGACTCTGACTGGGCTGTGTGGGAGCTGAGCCGCGTGGTTCGGGCCCTGGAATGCGGGATTGTAGCGAAGCAGCCGCTCTGAGGGTGCCCAGATGGTCCCACTCGGATGCCCGGGATGCTCCCAGCTCCCTGCCCAGGGCACGGGGCTGCGGTGCGAGCCCTGCTGCCCTCATCTTCCTCCCCAAGCTCTCAGCGCGGCCAGCCCAGCCCCGGGAGCCGGGAATGCTGCAGGGTGGAACGTCAGCACCGTCCCAGCTGCCGCATGGCCCGAACCCTCCCGGAGTGACGCCGCCGCTTCCCTGCGCCCCCGGCCTCGCCTGGGGTGGCCGAATGTGACCGACCCCCCTCCCCTGCCCAGACACCACCGGGGGGAGCAGGGCTGGGGCCCCCCAACCCCCTCCCCACGGGGAGCCGGGAATGTCACCACCGTGGGGTCGGGAATGTCACTGCAGTGGGGCTGAGAATGTCACCGCCGTGGGGCCGGAAGTGTCACCACTTTGGGGTCGGGAATGTCACTGCAGTGGGGCCGGGAATGTCACCACCAGGGAGCCGCCTTTGAAGTGGGGTCACTTTGCTGCAGCTGGACGGAGGGGAGGGGTCCCAGGGGTCACCCCCTTTGCGGGGAGCATCAAAGAGCTCCCCCAGGAGCAACATCCCCTCGCACTGGGGCACACCGGGAGCGCTGGAAGCTGCCGGGGCTGTGGTGTCTCCCAGGCTGTGGATCCCTCCTCACCCTCACGCGGTGTTTCCCAGGCAGCGGGGAAGGGGAGGGGGTGTCAGATCCAACACTACCTTCCCAGCCAGACCCTGCACGTCATTCCCAGCCAGAGCCACAGCTGGAAACGCCTCGAGGTCTCTGCTCTGGTGTGGGGATTGGAAATAAAAACGAAGGTGCCAGCAAAGGCACCCCAGTCCGTGGGAGTTGGGGTCTGTCACTGTGAGAGCTGGGGTCCATCCCTGGGGGCACTGGGGTCTGTCCCTGGGGCATCTGGCACCACTCCTGTGTGTCCAGGGAGCGCTTGAGTGTCACATCAAAGGCTCTGGGAGGGCAGAGGGCACAGGGAGCCGACACCCCAGGTGGCCCCATGGCTTTGGGGGGACAGGTCGCAGTGTAAAAGCCTCGGTGCTGTGCTGCGAGGGATTCCCACTGCCCCAAATCCACGGGTGGGTCTCTGCCCATGCTCCAGCTCATGCTCCTGCCTCAGTTTCCCCCAGGAGAACCAGACTTGCCAGCACCTCCCGGACCCGAGGAACAAGTCCTGGAGGGGGAGAGGGCTGGGAGCAGGCCGGGACTTGCTCCTCGCCGGAACTGGCCCGGGGCTGCCCACGCGGTGCCCAAATGAGACCGAACCTGCTCTGAGTGGCCCCGGCAGCGCGGCTGCTCCCCCGACGCTGCTGCAGAGCTGCCTGGAAGGAAAACTATCCCCGAGGGCACCTGGCTCAGGTGTGCTGGTGGCCAGGCTGCTCCTGGGTGTCACCGGCTGTCACTGGGTGGATGCAGCCTCTGTCCCCACGAGCCGAGGCTGTGGCTGAGACCCAGCAAAGTCGCTGCACCCCTGGGTCACCAGGGACGGGGTGGGACCCTGCAGGATATGCCCCATTTCTCCCCACACCCTTTTCTATCCCATAAATGTTTCTCACTCTGGATGTCGAGGAACAAAGGCTCCAGGATGCCCAGAACAGACTTGGTGCCACCCCGGGGTGACCCAAAGCTGAGCCCCTAGCCCACGAGAAGCCCTGCGGGGACACAACTCTGCTCACATCACTGTTCCCCTGCAGAGACCTGGCTGCATTCCCAGGACGCCCCTGCAGGGATCCCGTTCCCCCGGGACCGCCCCCCCCCGGAGCTGAGCTGCGAGCGCCCTGCAAGGGGAGAGAGAGGAGGGTGGCCCACGGACAGACACACGAAGCCACTGCTGAAGTCTCATTTCCTGAGACACCAGGCTAAAAATAATCCCCTTTTCTTGTGGTCCTGTGCTCGGTAAGTGCTGCCATCTCGCATTAAAGCTGGGGGGGAGCCTGACCCCACCCCCAGCCAGCTGCTCTCCCCCGGCAGCGAGGGAAACTGAGGCACAGGTCCCGCTGTGCCAAGCAGAGGTTCTCCTGCCCAGGGTTTGTCCCTGCCTGGCACTGCCGGCCCGGTCCTGCGTGGGGCTGAGCACCAGGGTGGTCCTGGCTGGTCGGGACCCCCGGCCATTCACAGCACGATGGGATTGTTCCCGGCAGGGTGGGAGCTGTGGGGTTGGAAATATCCATGGAATGGGGAACGTGGGGCTGGGGGGAGCCATGGCGTGGGGGGNCGGGGGGGAGCCATGGCGTGGGGGGACCGGGGGGTGAGGAGGGGGCCAGGGCCGTCCCACGGGAAAGGAGCCGTGGGCTGGGAATCATTTTGGGATGGGGGCCGTGGAGCCGAGGACACCCCGGGGGATGGGGATCCTGCAAAGCCCCAGGGAGCCGATGCTGCTCCACGCTGGGATTTTGGGGTGGGGGCTTCAGGGAGCTGCAGGGGGCAGATGCGCTGCTCCCCCCATGCCCAGCACAGCCCAGTCCCCCCAGCTCCCCCAGTGCAGCCCCGGCTCTCTCAGGACCCCCAGAAGCACATCCTGCCCCCAACCCCCCGTGCAGCACTCGGGCGGGACATCCCCACCCCATCCCCTGTCCCACACCCTCGGCCTCGAGTCTCTGCCAGCCTTGGGGTCCCCCTGTCCCAGGGCGCATCCCCTCTGCGCCACCCCTTCCCAGGCGCCTGACGCCTCCCAGTTCAGCCCAGTTCAGCCCAGTTCAGTCCCGTCCGGCGGGTGCTGCTGGCTCCAGTCCCTGCTTTCGTGCCGCCAGGCGCGGAGGCGCTCGCAGGGCTGCGGTTGAGTCACCCCGGGCAGAGCACCCAGCCGGGGGTGGGACCGGGGGCACCGCGCACCCGCGAGGGTCCCGTGGGGTGCTGGGGGGGCCACGAGCCACCGAGACCCCCCAGCTGGGCAGGTAAGGGAAGCGCGGGGCTGGACCCCCTGTAGGGGGGCTGCACCGGCACCCTGGGGGGGTGCGGGGTGTGTCTGGCTCCTCCCGCCCCGCGGGGGCTGCACACCCCCCCGCTCTGCGCCCCGAGGAGAAGGGTGGGCTGGGGGCTCCGGGTCACGCACCTGAGGGGGGATTTTTCTTGTCCCCACGCTGTGACAGAGGCCTGGGGCTGGCCGGGGTCTGAGGCGGGGGTGTCCCGGGTGTCGGGCAACCCTGGGCTGTGCTGGAGGCGACTGGGACCTGCCAGTCCCTGGGGGGCTGTGGGGGTCACCCAGGAAGGGCTGGGCGTGGGTGCATTTTGGGGAGGGGGTGCCGAGGGTGTCTCACGCCGTCCGGACCCCCCCCTCCATCTTGTCAGGCTGCCTGGAATGAAAAAGGGGGACGTGCACCCCCCCAGTTGTGTCTTACTGGGGAGGTTTAACTGGTTTGACTGGTCCCCCGTGCAGGGTGGGTGCCCAGCACCCCTCTGCGCACCGGCGGGGCTCTGGTGCTTCTTCACGGCTCGGTTTTGGGGCACCACAGCAGCGCCTGGCTCAGACCTGGGTGACATTTTTAGGTGGTGGCTCTGTTCCGGGGTGGGGGCACCCCCCCGAGTGCCGGCGGTAAACAGGATACGAGCGGCTGCGGCGGGGAGAGAGCGGCAGCATCGCCCCAGCCCCGGGAGAGCCGGTTCGTGTTCCCCAGACCCCCCGCCAGACCCCCCCAGTCCCGGGGGGAGCCAGTTCGTGTCCCCCGACCCTCGCTCCCAGGCCGGTGCTGGGGGCAGGGGACCGGTGGGTGTCACAGGTTCCCCCCGAGGGGGCCGGGTGGTGTCGGGGTTCCCCTGGGTGTGACGGGGGGGTCCCCGGTGCTGGTTTGGTGCGGGCTGAGTTGGGGTTGGCACTCACTGTGGGGAACGTCTGACACCCCCGGGGCTGGGACAGGGCACCTGTGGGGCAGGGACAGGACCCTCCGAGGGGCTGGGGACAGGCTGGGACAGGGCCACCCACGGGGCAGAGTCACCTTTGAGATTGGGGACACGGCCACTGGTGGAGGTGGCACCCCCCGGCCGTACCAGGGCTTGGCTCTGTGGGTGCTCAGGAACCCGGGGGGCGTCTGGGGGTGCCCGGGGGGGCTCCAGGCTGGTCCTGCCCCACGGCTGCTGCAATTTCCTGCCCGCGGTGACAGCGGGCAGCGCTTTCCCAACAGCGGGGACAGGAAGGGCCGTGGTGAGGCAGCGCCGGGCATGGGGCAAGATCCCCTGGGAGATGTGATGGGCTAAGTACGGGCTCAGCCCATCGTGGGGGCAGCCAAGCCCCCTCCTGCCATCTGCCCGTGTGCCCTGGCAGCCGGTGAATGCCATGGGAAAGCGGGCAGGGGCAGAGCCGGCCCTGAGCAAACACGCTGGGCAAACACGGGCCGCGGGCAGGATCCCGGCAGGGGCAGGGCTGGGCTGGCACCGAGCCCCGGCAGGAGGAGCGGCGCGATCCCCGGGCCCGCCTCGGGCTGCCTGTGCCCTCCCTCGGCGTCCCCGGCACCCTCCCGCTCCTCGCTTCTGGAGGAAGCGGGGGTGTTCGGGGGGTGTGGGCTGAGCTGCTCCCCCCTTGTCTTTCCAGCAGGATGAGCGGGGGGGACCCTCCCCGGCGGCCCCGAGGTGCCCCTGCAGATGTTGGCATCGTTGGTGCACGCCCGGCACGCTGAGCACCCCCTGTCCCCGCCGCCAGCCGGGCCAGGCCCTCGGGGTGTCCCCGGGCTGTCCCCAGGCCCCGCCATGGAGCCCGAGGCGCTGCTGGACCTGAGCTTCCTGACGGACGAGGAGCGGAGCTGCATCGCCGCGGTTCTGCACCGGGACTGGCAGCTCCGGCGGCGAGAGGAGGGGCGCATCAGGTGGGCTGGGGGTCCCTGCCCGGCCTCACCCTCAGGGACAGCGCGGACCCCCAGGAGCAGCCGGTGTGGGGTCTGTCACCCTTGGGGACAGCGCGGACCCCCCGGAGCAGCCGGTGTGGGGTCTGTCACCCTTGGGGACAGCGCGGACCCCCCGGAGCAGTCAGCTCCCCTTGGGGACAGGCTGAGCGTCCCTTTTCACCCGGCCGTGGGATCACCCACGGAGCTCAGCCAGGGGGAAGCCCCCGGTTTGTCACAGCAGCACCGAGGGTCCCAAACCCCCCGGGAGGTGGGACTGGGGTCCCCCAGGCCGTGTTGGGCGGCTCCATCGGCTGGGAGGGCTCTGGGGCAGTGGCCCAGGGGCCGATGGCGGTGCCGGGGGCGGTTCCAGCGCCACCCTCCCGCCCACCAGCAAACTCCGCAAGTCGGTGTCGGACCCGGCGCGGCTGCGGAGCCTCACCGGGGACTGGTTCTGCGACGCCCGCGCCCAGCGCCACCGGCACCACCTGGGCTCCGACCTCGTCCGAGCCTCCATCCGCCGCAGGAGGCGGCCCCGGGGTAGGCGGGGGATGGGCGACGGGGGGACAGGGGACGCAGGGCGGCGGCTTGGCCCGCTGAGCCCGCGGTGTCCCCAGGAACGGGGGACCTGGAACGTGGCCCCAGCCTGGGCGAGCTGGAGGTCATTGATGAGCCGCTGGCAGAGGAGAAGGAGGAGGAGGAGGAGGCCGGTGCCTTGGAGACGGACGAGAGGTGAGGGAAGGGAGGCTGCCGTCCCACAGGTGCCCCGGGACTGGGGGCATCTCCCTGGCGCCCACTGGGGGTGGCACAAGGGGGCTGGAGGGGGAGCAGACCCCGTGGGGAGGGGAGGGTGCAGCCAGGGCTGGTGTCTGCCCATCATTCCAGGGCCTGCTTTTCCACCGTCTGTCCACCACTGTCTCCCACCGACCCCCTGTCCATCTGTCCATTATCCCAGTATCTCCCACTGTCCCTCTGTCTGGCTGTCCCCCATCTAAACCAAACTAACAGTGCTCTCCTCCCGCAGCTCCCCCACCAAGGAGGTGCAGGAGGTCCCTGAGCTCCAGGTGGGTCCCTGGGGTGGGGGTTGAGCAGTACCTGACATCGCAGTGGTGTGTGGGGTTCACCCTGCAGCACCCCCAGCGCCATCCCAAGATTGTTCTGTGCTTGGAGTGATCCTGAACCCTGGGAGCGATGGGAAATGTCCCATGGGGTGTCCCGTGGCTGATCCCTCACCCTGTCCCCCAGGAACACCGAGGGGCTGGACTGGGGGAACAGTTGGGGGAGGAGGGGGAGCCCGGGGTCCCTTTCTCACCCTTTCCCTCTCAGCCCAGCCCCCTCGCTCCAGCTGTGGAGGGGACCCCGATGTCACAGCCCCTGCTGCAGGGTGACATCCCGGTGAGGGAGCAGGACAGCCCGGCCCAGCCAGGTAACTGGGATAGGGGATTGGTTCTGGGGTGATCTGGGGGGCTGGAGCCCTCCAGCACTGCTGACCAGCCTCCTCCTGGCCCCCACTGTGGCCCTTCCTCTCACTACTCTGGCCAAAAAAGGGATTCCCCCCTCCTACCCACTCTTGCTGGGTCGGGACCCCCACGCACCCCCTGTCCTTGCAGGTGACACGGGAGGTGGGAACTCCTTGGGCTCATCCAGCACGGAGGAGGACGAGGAGGAGCCGGACTCTGCACGCAGCAGCCACGATGCTGGGCAGGTGGGATGGGGACTGGGGGGAGCTGTAGGGGCTGGCGGGGCTGGAGAGGGCTGTAAGGGGTTTTGGAGGCGGTGTATGGGGTTTTATAGGGCTGTAGGGTCTTGAGGGGGCTCTGTGGGGTTGGGTGGATTGAAGGGGCTGTATGAGTTTGGGGGACTGGAGGGGTCTTGTCCAAGGTTGAAGGGGGCTGTAAGTTTTGGGGGTCTGGAGGTGGCTGTTTGTGGTTTTGGGGACCTGGGAGGACTGAGCACAGCCAGCACAGCATGGGCTGTACCCAAGCACCAGACCCTGCTGGGAGCTGGGTGCCCTCGGTGGGGCTGGAGGCCCAAGGGGATGCTGACCCCTCTCTGCCTTTGCAGAGACCAGAGACCCCCCAGACGGATCAGAGCCCCCCGGACCCGCTGTCCCCTCAGAACGGCTGCAGCGCCCCGAGCCTGCTGAGCACCAGCTCGTCCGTGTCCAGCCTCAGCTCCTCCACGGTGCGGGCCCGGGGCAGGGCGGGGCGGGCGGGGGCCCCTCCCCAGCCCCCCTGACTGTGCCGCCCCCGCAGCTGAGCGGGAGCCTGATGAGCCTGTACAGCGAGGGGGAGCTGGGCAGGGTGGCCGTGCGGGGCTGCGTCCAGTTCTCCCTGCGCTACGAGCCGGCCAAGAAGGAGCTGCAGGTGCACGTCCTGCGCTGCCGGGAGCTGGCCGAGGCCAAGAAGCAGCGCTCGGACCCGTGAGTGCCCCAGCCCCGGTGGCGCTGCCCAGGAGACCCCACCCCGGCCCCACTGCCCCCAGCCCTTTTCTCGGCCCCAGGTACATCAAGACGTACCTGCTGCCGGACAAGTCCAACCGCAGCAAGCGCAAGACCGCGGTGAGGAAGAGGAGCCTGGATCCCGTCTTCAACGAGACCCTCAAGGTTTCTAACCCTGAGGGGTTCTGACCCTCGGGGGTGGGTTTGGAGGGTCCCCATGGTTCAAAGTGGATGGGTGGGGGTGGATAATCTCACGCTGTGTCCCCTCCCCACCAGTACAAGCTGGAGAAGAGGGATCTGCAGGGCCGGACCCTGAACCTCTCTGTGTGGCACCACGACAGCCTGGGCAGGAACCTCTTCCTGGGGGAGGTGGAGGTGGCGCTGGGCGCCTGGGACTGGGCCAACACACGCCCCGAGTGGTTCAGTCTCCAGCCACGGGTGAGCTCCTGGCCTCCCCTGCCCCTGCTCCTGCACTGCCCCCGTAACTCCCTGTCCTCCGCAGATGCCCATCCCCTCGGATGGCCTTGCCAGCCGGGGCAGCCTCAACCTGGCGCTGAAGTTCATCCCCGCCGGCTCGGAAGGTGAGAGGGGCCTGTGGGCAGTGGGGCTGTGGCCTGGCAGGGTGCCCTGACCCCTCTGGCCCGCAGGAGGGGGGACGCCGCCCACGGGTGAGCTGCACATCTGGGTGAAGGATGCTCAGAGCCTTGTCCCACTGCAGAGCGGCACCGTGGACGCCTTCGTGCAGTGGTAAGGGGGGGTGACACCCCGGGGGGACCCAGAGGGGCTGCTGGGAGTCCCATGCTCACCCCAGTGCCCCCCTAGCTACGTGCTGCCTGATGACAGCAAGGCCAGCCGGCAGAAGACGCGGGTGGTGAAGCGGAGCCTGAACCCCCTCTTTAACCACACCATGGTGTACGACGGCTTCCAGGCCAAGGACTTGGCCGAGGCCTGCGCCGAGTTCACCCTCTGGCACCATGAAGCCTTCTCCAAACGCCAGCTGGGCGGCATCCGGCTCAGCCTGGGCACGGGTGAGGAGGAGGAGGGACCCCCAGCTCCTCGGGGTGTCCCCAGAGCCGCGGCTCAGGGGTGACAGGGTGCTCTCTCCACAGGGAGCAGCTACGGGCTGCCCGTGGGCTGGATGGACTCGACGGCGGAGGAGCAGGGGGTGTGGAAGCGGCTGCTCCAGCAGCCCGGGCACTGGGTGGAAGCACTGCTGCCCCTGAGGACCAACCTGGTCCCCCGGGCGTAGCCCCCAGGCCCCCAGGGACCAGCTGGTGCCAGCGGGACTGTGGGATCTGAGGGGTGGAGACCTGGGGCATCACTGTGCGGGCTGGGGTCTGTGCCCTCCCCTTCCAGCAGCAATGAAGTGGCACCAGAGGGCACATCTGGCAGCTTTTTATTGCTGTGGGCACATCTGGTGGCTGTTTGTTGCTCCGGCAGCCACACCCCGACTTTTGCCTCCGCTGTGGGGCTGCAGTTGCTGCTCCCAGTGTGGGGCTGTGCCCTTCATCGCTGTCCTTCCATCCCCTGGGGTGGCAGCCCCGGGGCTCCAGCGGCCTTGTCACAGCCCTGGGTGGGGTGGGGGGGTCACAAAGGGAAAGGACGCCCCTTTCCTCACTGGGATTCCCCACACTGGGCTGCCCTGTCCCACAGGCAGACCCTCACGGGTTCCCCTTCCCCGGTCACTGGGAGGACTGGAGTCACTTGGGGCCACCCACCAACACCACCCCGTGGGCAGGAACAGCCAAATCCCCAAACGTTTTTTTGCAACCAAATTCTCCCAGGACAGCACCTACTGCTGGGACTCTGGGGTGACAGGAGACAGGTGACAATGACACAGACAGCAGCAATTACAGGAAAATCCTTTATTGGTTTCTGTGCCCCCTGTTCCAGCTCGGGCTCTGCCTGGCTTGGGGCTGGGGCCAGCAAAGAGCCCCCACTGCCGCCCATGGCCACGTGTCCTCTGATTCCTGGGTGCCCCGGGTCCCCTGGGCATCTGGCAAGCCCCGGGTGGGGGGCCCAAGGTGGAACTCGGGGCTTGGTGGGCCCCTCCCTGGGAGCACCTGGAGGGTTCAAACCCCCGGAGCATCCCCAGGCAGCGCGCTGGGGACAGAGACAGGGGCAGGGCTGGGTGACCTGTCCCACCCTGGTGTCCCAGCTTTGCATAGTCGTGGTGTGGGGGGCCCGTGCAGGGGGGACAGTCCAGGGTGGCACCAGCAGCGGTGGCCTCTTCACCTGGGGAGGGCGGGGACAGCGTCCCCCCCCTGGAGGCGCAGGGCCCTCAGATCCTGGTGCATTGGACAGAGGAGAGACGTAGCAGGAAAGGTCCTGGGGGGCTTCACCCGGGGGTCCCAGCCCCTCCAGCCCCCCAGGGAGGGGGTGCAGGGGGTGTCCCAGTGCCCACCCACACCAGGGGAAGGATTGGACTGTGCTGGACTCCCCCTGCACCCCCCAGGCACAGGAACCCCCCAACACAACACAGACACCACCTCGAGAGTTTAATGGGGGCAGCCCGAGCTACAAGTGTCACCCCACAGCACACAACACGCAGCCCCCTCCCCAGAACAGCACACAGAAAGGGGGTGCGGGAGAGGGAACCCCCCAGGCCCCCCCAGAGCACACAAGGCACAGCAAAAGCACACAGCAAGGCCCTGGCTCCGCTCCTGCGGCGGGC
>VZTJ01001838.1:0-18131 GCA_013397795.1 Orthonyx spaldingii
TCCCCTCCACGTGGGATGTGTCCCACACATCCTAAATCCCTTCCCTGTGGCTCCCGGAGCACGGGCAGGGATTTGATGGCTCCTGTGGTGCTCCCGCCACAGGAAAAGGGAGAAAGGGAAGTGATTCAGGGATGGGAGAAGTCATCACAGGCAAATCTCATCTTGGAATTACACCAGGGAAAATCCCTGGGGAAGGAACTCAGAGCAGATCCATGGCCCAGGGTTTTTCGCTCTCCTTTACTCCAGAGAAAGGACCCTGCTGGGTTTTGGAAGTCACAATATTCCCAGAGCTGGCAGGATTTGAGCTGCCCTCTTCCCAAACTTTTCCAGGATGTGTTTTATGGGATCAAAACTCCAGCGGGATAATTTCACACGGAACCCTCTTCTCCCCACAGCGTTCAAACCTCACCACAGCCCAATTTTGGGCTCTCCCAAGGGAACAAAAGGGATCAGAGGAGCCCCAAACCCACCCTGAGCATTCCTGGGATGCAACACCCAGCCCCGAAGGCCCAGGGGATCCCACAGGGACCTTCACCCTGGAAAGAAAACAGGGAGAAGCTCCTTCCCTGGAAAACAGAGCTGGGGAAGAACTTCAAGGGGAAAAATTCATCTCTGCCTTCCCCAGGAGACAAAATCCAGACCATCGCTTTTATGGCTGCGCCAGAAATCTGTGCCTGGCCCCAGATCCCCGCAGGGATTCCGGGATGGGGAGGATGGGCCGGCACGAGCAGCATCGCCTCGGGTTGGGGTTCATCCCCCGCAGCATTTTCCCTTTAATTAACATTTATTTGTTCAAATGGCAGCGCTCGTTAAGGAAGAGAGCAGGGACGGTGCTGCTAATTGTGGAGAAGGGTGAGAGTTCCCTCCCGGACCAGGAAATTGGGAATTTGGGATGTTTGGGGAGCCTGGAGCAGCTCTTTGAGCAAAACCACCAGAACATGGGAGCAATCCAGGGCTGCTCCTTCTGGATTTTGGGATTTATGTGCTAATCCAGGGAAAGGCACGGCTTCTCCGGCTCCGTGGGATTACAGGGGCAGGGAGGAAAGCTGGGATATTCCCGTGGGTGAGGGGGCATGACATCTGCACTTGCTGGAATATCTGCACTTCCCAGAATACCTGCACTTCCTGGGATATTGGCACTTCCCGGGATATCGGCTCTTCCCGGGATATCGGCACTTCCTGGAATATCTGCACTTCCCAGGATATCTGCACTTCCTGGAATATCTGCACTGCCTGGAATATTGGCACTTCCCAGGATATCTGCACTTCCTGGAATACCTGCATTTCCCGGGATATCTGCACTTCCTGGAATATCTGCACTGCCTGGAATATCGGCACTTCCTGGGATATCTGCTCTTCCTGGAATATCTGCACTTCCCGGGATACCTGCACTTCCCGGGGTACCTGCCCTTCCTGGAATACCTGCACTTCCCGGGGTACCTGCACTTCCCGGGATATCTGCACTTCCAGGAATACCTGGACTTCCCGGAATATCGGCACTTCCTGGAATACCTGCACTTCCCGGGATATCTGCACTTCCTGGAATACCTGCATTTCCCGGCATATCTGCACTTCCCGAGATATCGGCACTTCCCGGGATATCGGCACTTCCCGGGATATCTGCTCTTCCTGCAATATCGGCACTTCCCGGGATATCTGCACTTCCCGGGATATCTGCTCTTCCTGCAATATCGGCACTTCCCGGGGTACCTGCACTTCCCGGGATATCGGCACTTCCTGGAATATCTGCACTTCCCGGGGTACCTGCACTTCCCGGGATATCTGCTCTTCCTGCAATATCGGCACTTCCCGGGGTACCTGCGCTTCCCGGGGTACCTGCACTTCCCGGGATATCTGCACTTCCCGGGCTATCTGCACTTCCCGGGATATCTGCTCTTCCTGGAATATCTGCACTTCCCGGGGTACCTGCGCTTCCCGGGGTACCTGCGCTTCCCGGGGTACCTGCGCTTCCCGGGATATCGGCACTTCCCGGGGTACCTGCGCTGCCCGGCCACGCGGATCCCGCTGGGGCAGGGTGGCCGGGGCAGGAGCTGTCACACCGCGGTGCCAAAGGAAAGCGCAGCCCTGCGGCCGCTCCAGCAGCGCTCCCTGGAGCCGTGGGGCCCTGCAGCAATTAACGCTCCCCTCATTAAACCCCTCCGGGTCACTTCCCCGCCCGCCCGCGCTGCTCGGGGATTTATTGCTCACGGGGGCAGCCAGGTCCCCGCACAGGGGAGGGGAGCAGAGCGGGATCCGGCGGGGTCTCCCCCATCTTGCAGCAGCTTCCCTGTCTGGATTTGTTTCCGTGTCTCCTCGCTTCCCCTGGGATAACGCCATCCCTCAATCTGCTCTGACACATTCTTTTCCCGAGGGCAATTTAAGCGGAGAATGATTCCCTGATTGTTCACTTTGCCTTCTCCTCTCTTATTCTGCAGGGTTGGGGTTTGGTGGGGTTTTTGGTTTTTTGTTTTCTTTTTTTTTTTTTTTCGTTCCTGAAGGAACATAAAATAACGAGTTTAGCAATAATTGCGTGCTGGGGATGTTTTGCTGCCAGGGGAGTGCTGCTCCGTTCCTCCCCAGGCTCTGTTTGCTCAGCACGGGTGGGTTCGGGGTTCCCCTGTACCTGCCAGGACCTGGAGGGGCTGCTGCCACCTCAGAGGGGACGTTTGGGACCTGCCTGCCCTAAGGAAAACCCCACAGCCCAGGCAGGGCAGGGATGGAGATTTGGGATGGGATTTGAGCCATTTAACCCCAAGCACAGGATTATCCCACAATGGTTTGGGGGGGAAGGGACCTCAAATCCCACCCGGGGCACCCCCGGGACAGCTCCCACCATCCCAGGATGCTCCAAACCCCGTCCAGCCTGGCCTTGGACACGTCCGGGGGTTAAAAGCATCCAAACCCCAAAGTGTGGTGAGCTTTGAACGCTGTGGGGAGAAGAGGGTTCCGTGTGAAATTATCCCGCTGGAGTTTTGATCCCATAAAATAATTCCTGGAAAAGCTTGGGAACAGGGCGGCTCAGATCCTCCTGCCAGCGCTGGGAATCAGGGATATCACCCCTGACTTCCAAAATCCAGCAGGGTCCTTTCTCTGGAGGAAAGGAGCACAAAAAACCCTGGGCCATGGATCTGCTCTGAATTCCTTCCCCCGGGATTTTCCCTGGTGTAATTCCAATTTGCCTGTGATGACTTCTCCCATCCCCGAATCACTTCCCTTTCCTCTCTTTTCCCGTGCCGGGAGTGCCGGATTCCCAAAGGAATTCCCAGCAGGAGCAGGGAGCTGTGCCCGGATAAGGCCCAGCACATCCCCAAATCCAAGGGGATTCCTGGAAGTGCCGGAGCTCCCCGGGCTCAGCCCCCGCTCACTTCGGCACCGCCCCAGTCCCGCTCAGGAGCCCCGGGGAGTTTCTCTTCAGCTGAAATTTATCTCTATTACATTATCCAGTGCAAGTGCAAATAAATTCCCTGTATTTCCCAAATCCACTCAATTCCGGCCTCTATAACGAGCGGGGGCAATTCCCACGCCTGGAAACAGGAATTATCTACAGGGCTGGGCTTTCCCTGAGCCTTTTTAAAAAATTTTAACCTTTTCCAAGCCGTCTGGTTCCCACCACATCCCAAAAATGCCTCCTGACACTGCCGTGGTGGGGCTCCTTAGGGATCCGTGCCACAGGAATCTGCGGATCGGGCTCAGGTGGCTGGGAAGGTGTTTATGAAGGCGTTTATGAGGATATTTATGAGGATATTTATGAGGATATTTATAGGATATTTACGGCAGGTCCCGCTGCTCCTCGGCGAAATATTGATTTGTAAACAAAGGAATGTCCCTGTGACCGTTAAATCAGCCCGAGCCACGGCAAAGGACGGAATCACCGAAAAAAATGGGTTTGATTTTCACATTTCTGCGTCTGTTTTGTTTGCAAACCAGACGGAAACGGGAACAGAATGTCCACGGAGCTGCTCGGTGCTCCTGGAGCTGCAGAGCCTCATCCCAGACCTGTCCGTGGCTTCTACAGCCGAGCAGGGAGTGATTATTTTGCTCCTTGAGCCAGGAGAGAGTGTCCCCAGCCGGGACTGGGACAGCCTTTGGAGCACCCCTGATTTCCCAGACTTATGGCTGGAAGAGAGGCAGGAATCTTTCCAACCCAGGTGGGGACAGCCCGGGAATGGCAGCGGCATCCCAGGACTTTGGAGCTGCTAAAATGGGATTTTCCACTCCTTATCCCAGTGCTGAGGCCTCGGGAACCAGCGCAGGCAGCCACGGTCGGGGTGGTTTTTTTTTAAAAAAGAAATCCAACTTTCTCCTTTCATTGGAGGTTTGCTCCTCGTTTTCTATCCTTTGCCTTTGCCTGGGAGGAGAAAAATGAGGCTCTAAACTTTCCCCGCCCTCGCTGTCGCCTCCCTCACCTAAAGGCAGCGCTGAGATTGTGCCACAAAACCCGAGATCAGGGCAGGGAAAACCAGGAAACCCCTGATTTCCCTCCCTCCCTCCCGCCCCTTCCAAGGCAGCCTTTCCATCACTCCCTCGCTGCTCTGGGAATGCCTTCCCTTAAAATTCGATGGCAGAGCCCGCGTTTTCCTTTGGAGATTGGGCTGAAATAACACAAAAGGGGTGAAAGGAGAGGGGAGCAGGGCCGGGGTTTGGGAAAAGCAGCAGCAGCCTCAGGCTTGATCCCGATCCATGGGGCTCCTTTCCATGACTTTATTCCATGGCTGGTGGGAATAATCCGGCCGAGGAGCATCAGCGACTCCAGCAAACATCACAGGCTGTTCATTGATCTCTTTGTCCTCAAATCTAATTGCTCACCCTGATTAAGGATTTGGGTGCCCAAAGATTTTGGATTAAGGATTTGCATGGAAGGCAACCACCCCATGGGCATTAATCCCACAGGAACCCCATTGCCTGAGGAAATTGTGGAGATTTTTAGGTTGGAAAAGACATTTAAGATCAGGAAGGATCCTGCAGGAGGAAATGGAGCAGGATCAGCCCGGGAAGGATCCTGCAGGAGGAGATGGAGCGGGATCAGCTCAGGAAGGATCCTGCAGGAGGAAATGGAGCGGGATCAGGCCGGGAAGGATCCTGCAGGAGGAGATGGAGCGGGATCAGCTCAGGAAGGATCCTGCAGGAGGAAATGGAGCGGGATCAGCCCGGGAAGGATCCTGCAGGAGGAGATGGAGCGGGATCAGGCCAGGAAGGATCCTGCAGGAGGAAATGGAGCGGGATCAGCCCGGGAAGGATCCTGCAGGAGGAGATGGAGCGGGATCAGGCCAGGAAGGATCCTGCAGGAGGAAATGGAGCGGGATCAGCCCGGGAAGGATCCTGCAGGAGGAGATGGAGCGGGATCAGGCCAGGAAGGATCCTGCAGGAGGAAATGGAGCGGGATCAGCCCGGGAAGGATCCTGCAGGAGGAGATGGAGCGGGATCAGGCCAGGAAGGATCCTGCAGGAGGAAATGGAGCGGGATCAGCCCGGGAAGGATCCTGCAGGAGGAGATGGAGCGGGATCAGGCCAGGAAGGATCCTGCAGGAGGAAATGGAGCGGGATCAGCCCGGGAAGGATCCTGCAGGAGGAGATGGAGCGGGATCAGGCCAGGAAGGATCCTGCAGGAGGAAATGGAGCGGGATCAGCCCGGGAAGGATCCTGCAGGAGGAGATGGAGCGGGATCAGGCCAGGAAGGATCCTGCAGGAGGAAATGGAGCGGGATCAGCCCGGGAAGGATCCTGCAGGAGGAGATGGAGCGGGATCAGGCCAGGAAGGATCCTGCAGGAGGAAATGGAGCGGGATCAGCCCGGGAAGGATCCTGCAGGAGGAGATGGAGCGGGATCAGCTCAGGAAGGATCCTGCAGGAGGAAATGGAGCGGGATCAGCTCAGGAAGGATCCTGCAGGAGGAAATGGAGCGGGATCAGCTCAGCAAGGATCCTGCAGGAGGAGATGGAGTGGGATCAGCTCAGGAAGGATCCTGCAGGAGGAAATGGAGCGGGATCAGCTCAGGAAGGATCCTGCAGGAGGAGATGGAGCGGGATCAGCCCGGGAAGGATCCTGCAGGAGGAAATGGAGCGGGATCAGCCCAGGAAGGATCCTGCAGGAGGAAATGGAGCGGGATCAGCTCAGGAAAGGCCCTGCAGAGCCTGTCCCTGTCACCGGAGCTGCCGGTGCCGCAGGGAAGCGCGGCGCTCACACCCGGCACAGGTGCTCGGGAGTCTGTGCAGGCCCAGCCCCATCCCACCCCTGCTGCCCTTGGAAAACGCCTTTCCGCCACCCTTGGGAATGTCTGGTTGCCGAGAGCGGCTCGTTCCCTCACCGGGAGCAAGAGGCCGGGCTGGGCCAGAGCTCCGTGCCAGCCTCAGGGTCGCTTCACCCATCCCGACCCTGCCAGGGCCAGGGCCAGCGTTCCAAGGATCCCAGGCTCCGGCGCATTCCCGAAATGCGGGGCTGCGGCACAGATGAGCATTGCCACCTCTGCCCCCGCCAATGCCACCCTCGCCCCGGGCCCACCCTGGCACCGCTCCCGAGGGATGGGATTTGCCGGAGCAGGGATTTGGGAACGCCGGTGCTCTGTCCCTGCTCAGCCCCGGGATGCTGCCGGAGCCCGGAGTGAACCCTCAGAGGGTTTTTGTGCTTCTGTCGCTCTTCACAAGTTGTTTTCCACACAAAATCCCCCTTTTTTTTCGCCCTCCTTTGAGCAGAGAGGGAGCAGCAAAGGTCAGGCTTTGCCCTGGGCGCCGGAGCCGGGCCGAACACGCAGACACCTTCGGATTCCGGGGAAAAAAGGCAGCTCTGAGTGAAACTCGGGGCTGCCAGACACGAACTGCCCTCCCCGGGGCACCGGGGGCACCATTCAAAGCGTCCCTTCAGCCGCCAGCGCTCGGGTAACAAAGGCCTCATGCAGCAGGGCGGGATCCTGGCGCAGACTGAGGCTCAGAAAAAAGGGAATAACTCATCCAAGGGTCAGAAAAAAGGGAATAACCCATCCAAGGACACAAGAGACAAGGCCACATCATGTCCTAACACCACTCCGAGACAAAAACACACCACAGGATGCGGAGGTGAGACAACACCATCCCAAACCCCGGATCTGGGGTGCCCAGGGGGAAGTTGTGCCATCCCCCCATCCCATAATTTCGTGTGGATAAACAGCTTTTCTTCACAGAGCTGCAAAAACAAAGCCTGGCCGGGCGCTGGGCACTCGAGGAAGCCGCAATAAATGTTTCAGCAAAGGCGGGGAGGAGAGGCAGCGCAGGAGAAGTCTCTGATCGCCGTCCAGCTCCCTCTAAATCATTCATGGCCCTCCCTGCCTGCTCCAGGAAGGCCCAATTATCCCCATTTTCTTCTAAACATTGAGATTCCTGGAAGTTTTCGTGGGAAGGAGGGGAGGAGCCGGGTGTTTGCGGCGTTCCCAGGTGAGGCCACACCTGGCTCGGCTTGGAGAGGGCAGAGCTGGGGCCCCGGGGGTCGCAGCCGCACCTGGATCATCCAGGGGAAGGGCACGGAGTGGAAAATCCCAGCAGATCTTCCCCAGAGCCAGCTGGAACACACCAGCAGCGTCAGCAGCGCTCGGAATCGAAATTTTCCAAATGCGCCTTTAATTCGGAATTAATGGGATGATTTTTTTTCTCCCCCCTGCGATAATTGAAAGTGGGGAGGGAAAAAAAAATGATTATTAAACACAGCTTTGTGTCTGAGCCCTGACAGCGAGGTGGGAAATATCCATCCGGCACATGGCTGCTAATTCCCAATAAATATGTTTCTTCCAATAACCAGCTGGTTTTAATTTAACAAACAAAGGGCTGTCTGCTAAAATCGGAATTAATTGAGTGTTTAGAGCCCTTGATGGAAAGCAGCACTCGCGTCGCTGGCTGGTGCAGCATCCCCATCCCGGAGCAGTGGGAATGTGAGGATGGATGTTGGGAATGTTTGGTGGTGCCTAAATCCCGAATTTCTGGCTGCTTTGTTTACATTAAATAAATTAAATTCTTTTTTTTTTTTTNTTTAAATTTTTTTTTTTTTTTTTTTTTTTTTTGGCACTTTCCCTGCTTTGGATGCAAGAGCTTCAACCAAAAAGAAATAAAAAGCAAACCAGGGACCGAGGTTTTAACCCAAATCCGCCTTTTCCAGCCTTTTCCCTTCATCTCTCCCATGGAGCAGAAAATCCCACGGAGCCTTTTTCCTTCTGTTTCCTCCGAGAGTTGGGAAACAGCCACGGAGCTGCCCAGGAGGGGATTGGCAGGGAATTCCAGCAGGAGAAATGATCTGGGAATGCGAAAATCCAGCGGGATTGATCCGTGTCGGACAAAACACCAACCAATTCCTCTCCCGGGTATTTCTTGGAAGCTGGAAGTGCTCCCAGCAGCCAGATTGAGCTGTTTGGCCCCAAAAAATTCCCATACCCATGGCTTTGGGAAGCTGAAATCTGGGAGAGGCCCCCAGATTTTAATTCTCTCTCATTTCACAGCTGCACTCCATCCCTTAATGAACAGGTTGCATGAGCCGGGAACAGATTTCCTTAATTTTCCTGGGGAAAATTGAGTTTTCCCGACCCCTTTTTTTTGGCAGAAATGCTCATCAGGACAATTAGAACAAATTGGGGAGAAATTGGAAACATCTGCACTGAAGAAAGACAACTTTGGGACAGAAGGACAGCGGAGCTGGGCAAGCCCAAAATGTGATTTTTCAGCAATGGGAGATGCCCCGAATTGGTTTTTTTCCCCTCAAAATAAACATTGGGTGAAGGTGGCTCCTAATGGGCTCGTTTTAGATGGATTTAAGTGTATGGAAATCAGCTTTTCTTCCCATTTGGGTGTATTGACAGTCAAGGAGGCAGGGAATTATTTAAAATAGGAAGGAAAAAAAAACCCTAAAAAGGATAAAAATGCATTTCTATGAGAAACATTCACTGGGAGAAAACTGAATTTAATTCCTATTTAATGTTGGACAGCGCCCTTGGGGAAAATAATTCCAACATGCTCCAAATTAGGCGCTTTTTTCCTATAAAACTTGAGTTTTCTTCTTTTTTCCTGGAAGATTTGGGGCTGCCCATGTGTGGGTGCCACACCAGCACCACAAGGCCTTCCCAGGGATGGGTCTGGGGTTAATTATAATAAAATTAACTCAAAATAATCACTTGGCCCCTCTTGGAGCTCTCGCTGTGACCAGTTGGGGAGTTGCAGGAATGGTATTTCCACCCATTTTTCCATGAGAACCAGGATATTAAAAAAAAAAAAAAAATCTCAATTCTACATCAAAACATGAAATACTTGGATAAAAGTGGTGTTTTGATGTGGTTCCCATGGGATTTCCTGCAGTTCTGGTGTCTGGTCCAGGCTGCAAGGAGTTGAAGTTCCTGTTGGCACCGCTTTGGGGTCACGGCATTTTGGGGTTCAGCGCAGCATCCCAAATCCGAAATCCCACATCCTAAATCCCAAATCCCATATCCTGCATCCCGCATCCTGCATCCAAAATCCCACATCCCACATCCCAAATCCCTCGTCCCAAATCCTGCACGCTGCAACTCACACACCACGTCCCAAATCCCACACCCCATATCCCAAATTCCCATCCTGCACCCCAAATCCCACATCCTGCAACTCACACCCCACATCCCAAATCCCACACCCCACATCCCAAATTCCCATCCTGCATCCCAAATCCCACATCCTGCATCCTGTATCCCAAATCCCACATCCCACATCCCGCATCCCAAATCCCACATCCCTCATCCCACATTCCATATCCCAAATCCCACATCCCTCATTCCACGTTCCACATCCCAAATCCCAGATCCCACATCCCTCATCCCACATTCCACATCCCAAATCCCACATCCCAAATCCCACATTCCACATCCCAAATCCCACATCCCAAATCCCACATTCCATGTCCCAAATCCCACATCCCACATCCCAAATCCCACACCTCACATCACACACCTCACGTCCCAAATCCAACATCCCAAATGCCAAATCCCACATCCCAAATCCCACATTCCATGTCCCAAATCCCGCATCCCAAATCCCACACCCCACGCCCCAAATCCCGCATCCCCGGGGAGCCGCATCCCCCCAGCTGCCGCTCTCTCTCCAGCAGCTGCCGCACCACTCATTAGCGTCTCCTCATTTCCATGAATTCCCCGGGAACGGGATTCAAACAGAGCCCGGCTCGCAGCGATCAAAACAAATCAGCCGCGACATGAAAGCAGAAAGGTTGAGGCAGAGGTGAGGAGCTACAGGAGCGATTTTCATACTTTCATCCTTCTTTTTTTTTTTTCCTTTTTTCCCCCCTTCCTCTCCATCATTTCTTGCGGAACGGTGAAGTTCAGGCGGGGATTTGATGGCTCGGAGATCTGAGGGCTCGGCTGTCAGGGGATGTTCCGCGTTTAGCATCGATAATCACTCCCAGCTCTGCTGCTTCCCCTCGCTCCGAGTCCCCAAAATCCCTCCCAAAACGTGGCAAACACCCCAAAACCGCGGCCACATCGGCATGGACCGGGAGTGACCCTCACCCTGAGCTCCGGGACACTGGGAAGGGCTGGAATTTGGGATTCGCATCACGGAAAACCAAAGTGAGATCCTGACTCACAGCACGGAGCTGGGATTGGCCTCTTTTGGGTGTGAATTCCATGCTGGCAAAAGTCCAACAGTCCATGTAAATTTTTTTTTTCTGGCAGTCAAACCTTTTCCCAGTGGTTTAAATCCCAGGAAGAGATTTTTAAATGCGTTTCTGCCAATTTAAAAAGGCCCATTCCCCCCACTGCTGCTGGAATTGTTTCCTTGAACCCACGGAAGTGCTTCCCACCAGGAGAAGCTGCGACAGAAAAGCAGCTGAAGGGAAAGAAGGAACAGTGGGAATATTTTATCACGGAATTCCCAATTGGTTTGGGTGGGAAGGGACCTTAAAATCATCTCATGGGCAGCGACACCTTCCACCATCCCAGGTTATCCCAACCTGGCCTTGGACACTTCCAGGGATAGGGCAGCTTCTCTGGGAATTCCATCCCAGCCCCTCCCCACGCTCACAGGGAACAATTCCTCCCCAATATCCCACCTAAACCTCCCTTTTTTCAGCTTAAACCCATTAAAGTTGGAATTTTAAGCACATCCCAAGTGTGACACTCAAATCCTTCCCTCCTCGCACCTCCAAGATCCCAAAACAATCCCAAAACGCCTCTTGGCTGCAGGGGGAATTTTATGGAGCCGACCACTCCAGCTGGAATCCCATTTCTTGCTGGAATTGCCCTGATGGTGCAGGAGGACACCTGACGGGGGCCTTTCCTTAATTTCCTTAATTCCTTTAATTCCGCTTAATTGGTCGTGGCTTCATCATCCCCTCTGCGATGAGCGCTCGTTAGGGTGGCTCTGGAACAGGAGGGGAGGGAGGAAGCGAGAGCAGAGCGAGCGAAGGGACTCGTGGAGAGGCTCCGGGAGCGGAGATTGGCACCTGGGCGCTCATTCCGGCACGGAAAACTCCGGGAATGATGGATGGAGGCACTTACGAGCACCTTGACAGCAATAAAGGGGATGATCCATCCCGGCGCTGGCGGAATTCCAGCAGCTTGGCCTCGTTCTGCCTCTTCCCGGCGCGGGAAGCTCCGTGGGAAAGGCTCGGAGGGATCGGGCCTGCTCTGGGAAGCACAGTGGGAATTGTGAGCCCAAAGGCCTGGATCCTGCTCCCGTTGAAGCCATTCCATGGGAGCGATGTTTTGGGAAGTGGGGTGGGAATTGTGAGCCCAAAGGCCTGGATTCTGATCCCGTTAAAGCCATTCCATGGGATCGATGTTTTGGGAAATGCAGTGGGAATTGTGAGCCCAAAGGCCTGGATTCTGATCCCGTTAAAGCCATTCCGTGGGATCGATGTTTCGGGAACCATTGGGATCTCAGCACAGCCGAACCTGAGCCAGCGGCTGCTCGGGGTGGGTGACAAACATCGCTCCGAGCTCATTCCAGGGAAAATGCCAGATCCCAGCCTCTGGAAAAGCTCAGGAGAGGCTCAGCAGGGCAAAGTGAGGGCACGGGCACTGGCAGGGGGTGCAGGGGGCAGAAGAGCAGCTCAGCACCGCGGTTTGGGGCTGAATCTGCTGATTTCTGCCAGAACGAGAGGGAACGGCCTCAGCTGTGCCAGGGGAGGGTCAGGTGGGACATCCGCAGGAATTTCTCCATGGAAAAGGTTGTTCAACCCTGCCCCAGGAGGTTTGGAGACCCCACCCCTGGGGATGTCCTGGGTGTGGCACTCAGAGCTCCGGGCTGGGGACAGAGTGGGGATTGGGGTTGCACTCGGTGACCTTGGAGCTTTTTCCAACCTCGGCGATTCCACAATTCCCTCCCGGAATTCCACAGTCCTCCCCTCCCGGAGCTGTGCAGTAACCCCGGGCGGTGCCCAGGAGCAGGGGTGAGCCCAGCAGGTGTCAGGGCACCCACAGTGCCCTTCCCAGCCTCCCTTCCCCGGCCGCGGCTCCGTTGGAACGCGGCTCCGCCGTTCCATCTCCGCACCCACCTCCCGCTAAAACCCGCGCGCTCCTCTCCGCCGCGCTCCCAGGTACAAAGCAGCACAAGTGCTTTGTAATTTAGTTGAAAGGAAGGAGGAATTTTCTTTTTAATCCCCTAAACAGCACCTTTTCATTTTTTTCCCCTTTCTGCAAAGTGCCAAATCTCACGGATTTTTTTTTTTAATTTTAGAGGAGAAATTAATGCATGGAACAAAACAGCGGCAGAGAACAAAGCAGAGGAGGTTTGTTTGTCCCCAGCAGATGACAGACAGACACCCGGCCAGCGCAGATACGGCGCCAGATTCGCACGGCTTTGTCTCCTGCCTTTGATGCCTCAAATTAAAATGTGCCGGAGGATGGTAATTAAAAAAAACCAACCCTGAGAACCACTTGGCTTTTTGCATTCAGATCCCTCCTGCCTCGAGGTTTAACCCTGCGAAGGATCTCTCCCTGCGGGAATGGGTTTTCCAGAGCTGCTCCATCCCTGGAAGTGTCCAAGGCCCGGTCAGAGCAACCTGGGACGGTGGGAGGTGTCCTTGGGGTGGCTCCCTCCCAACCCAAACCTTTCCAGGATTCTGTGATCAAGGGAACAGGGCATGGACTGAGCCCATTTCCAGCAGAATTCCCACTCTCCAGGTCACCCCATGGCCATGGAGCTGCCGTGGGCACCCTGGGATCCCTCCCAGTGTCACCTCCGCTCCTCTCCTCCTCCTGGAAACCACCTGGGACAAAGATCAGGATCCAAAGAGCCCCGTTTTGGGGCAATTCCCTGTGGGAATTTCAGCAGGAAATCAAAGCACACAGGGATTGGGGGTCTGGGAGTGCTGCAGGAGGGATGGGGGTGCAGGACCAGGTCCAGCTCACGGGGAAAGGACCCCCAAAGAGCTCATTAAAGCCCCTCTGACTCGTGGGAACAGCGGCTCCAGGTCAGGCCTAAAAGGGAAATCAGATTCCCAGGGCAAAAATGGGAACCAGCTTCCCAACCCAAAATCCCGGCAGCTCGGGATGAGCCAGAGGGGAAATTTCCCCATCAGCAACTGAGAGAAAAAGGGAATCAAGGCCCAAATCTGTGTCCTGATGCTCCAGACAGGGACCTGGGGATGGGAAAAATCCCACAAATCCCATCCCAGGGGAGCAGGGAGCTGTTGTTAATCAGAGCAGGGTGAACAGATGCATTTGCATCCATTCCCAGCCCCAATTCCTGCTCAGGACAAACGGCTCCAGCCTGGATCCCAATTCCTGCTCAGAGCAAACGGCTCCAGCCCTGATCCTGATTCCTGATCAGGACAAACGGCTCCCGCCCAGATCTCAATTCCTGCTCAGAGCATATGGCTCCAGCTCTGATCCCAATTCCTGCTCAGGACAAACGTCTCCAGCCCCGATCCCAATTCCTGCTCAGGACAAACGGCTCCAGGCCGGATCTCGGGCAGCTAATTCGGATCTCAGCTAAGGAGGGTGAGCAAACAGGACCAATCCACCGGGAAATCCCAGAGCCTGAACCCGGAGCGGAGCAGGGATCAGCCCCTTCTCTCCCCTCAGTAAATCGATCATCTGACAGATCCAGGGGGGTCCAGGCCAGCTCGGGGGATGTGGCAGCACCTCCTGGCACCTCCCGGAGCACAGCACCAGCCTCTTCCCTAATTATGCCCCCAGGGAAAGCGCCGGAGCGAACGCTCGAACTGCACACGGTAATTTATGCCGGCTGCTGCCTTTGTGTTTCCGAACAAGCTGGGCCCTTTTTTGTTGGTTTTGTTTTTTTTTTAATTTAATTGCCTGATGAAAAGTCCCATCAGCGCCGTCAGCACGGATGATGTCACCAAAGCAGGGGTGCCCAGCGGGCACCCGGGAATCAGAGCCCAAAGGGGCAGGGGGAGGGTGGGGCACGAGTGACCCCCAGAGCCACTCCCAGTGCTGGGAAAGGGCCGGGCTGGTGCCAAACGGTGCCATCCCCGCCCTTGGCAGCGACTCCAGAGCCTCCCCAGCTCCCCAGGGATCTGTGTCAGCCCAGCCACGGGACAGGGTGTCCTGCCAGGCTGGCAAATGTCACAAATGTCGCAAATGTCACAAATATCACAAATGTCACAAATGTCACAAATATCACAAATACCACAGCACCCTCGACCCCTCCCCAGCTCCCCAAAACCGAGCCCTGGCTCAGAGCTGAGCTCCGTGCTCTGGGAACAGATCCCAGGCCCAAACTTTTCTTCCCAGCCAAGCTCACAGCAAAAAAAAAAAAGATGTAAAAAGAGCCAAAATCTCTTAATAAAATCTAATAAACCCCAAGAAGCATTCTGGGTTTGTTTCCCTTCTGTGCTGCACCAGCAGCAGGATGAGGATTCATTAATTTGCTGTCTCTGTGCTTGGATTATTCCCGAATTTCTTTGGCTGCGTTGCTGGAGGTGGTTTTTGGCAGCACGGGTTTGGTGCTTTTCGGAACAGGTGGATCCTCCTCATGGCAGCCCCGGTAATTGATTTGTCATCATTAGGGAGATAATTTACCCAAACTCGGTATCAGGCCCAGACTCCAGCCTGCGGTTGGTGCAGCCCGATCAGATTAGCGGGGACTCTGCCAGGCCTGGGTGCTCCCAGCCCAGCGGGGAGCTGGGGCCTCGGAGCAAAAGGTTTTGTGTAAAAACGCTGGCATGGAATGTCCCAAAAATCAGCCCAGAGTGCGGAGTGATTCCCCAGCTGCTCCCTGCTCACCCCTGGGTGGCTGCCGGGAGGGTTCCTCCTTGAACTGAGCACCCTCGTTCTCCCCCAATGCTCCAAATCCCAAAGGGGTGACCTAAAACTGGGTTTTGTGGAGTTTTACTCGATTCTGGTCGTTTTGCGGCTTCACTCACAGAACTGTGCGGGTGCTCGGTGCCTGTAGCCCCCTGTTATTTATCACAGCCCCCAACCGAGGCCAATTTCCATCCCTCAGCCCCTTCGAAAACGCCTCTGGAGGGGCAGAACGGGCCCTGGAGGCAGAAGGGGCTGCTCGGGAGCGGCGGCGCGGTCAGAGGGATGCGCAGCAAGGGATGCTCGGTAGAAACAACCACAGCCACCTCCTTCTTCTCCTCCTCCTCCTCCTCCTCCTCCTCCTCCTCACCTGCGCCTCCCCCGCCGCCCGCGGGGAGCCCCGGGCCGCCCGGCGCTAACAAAGACGTTGTTTAGCAGCTTGTCAGAGCTGTAAATTGGCCGAGCAGCGGAGCCGTTTGCATTCTCCACGGGGCTTGAACTGAGAATTAAACAGCGGCAGCCGCCGCCGCCGCTGCCTGATGGAGCGAATCGATTCTGCCTCGCTCCCTCCTCCTGCTCCCGGCCCGGGTCCAGACGCGGTGCCCGCGGAGGGCACGATTTGCCAGGCAGTCCTTGAGGGCCGGAGCGAAAAGGCAGCGAGAGATCGGGGCAATTAACCTGAAAGGGCCCTGGAGAGCGAGGGAGGAGGAGATCGGGGGGAAAACTCAGGATCCGAGCCCTCCATCTGCCCGCGCGCTGCTTTAATTGATCCGCGAGTCAATCAAAGCAGCGGCGGCTTTTCCTCGGCTGCTCCGAGCCCCGGGCAGAGCAAACACGGGCAGAGCGAACACGGATCCTCCGGCACGGCTGCGAGGTGACACGGACACCTCGGGCAGGGACAGCCAGGCCTCCAGCACAGGTGGCCCCGCGGTGTTTTGGGCGGCGACCGCAGAGAAATTCAGGGACAGGCTCCGGTGAGGAGCACCCGGCCCCGCAGCGGCCCCGAGCTGCTGTCCCTGGCCTGGGGACACCCGCTTGGCTTTGGTGACCTCCCGAGAGCTCCCCAGCCCGCCCCGCCGGCTGTTTGCCGGGCCCGGGGGTGAATCAGGAGGGAAGGGCTGCACCGGCCCGTCCATCGCCCCTTAACCCGCTCCTCTGGGGCAGCAGAGCACGGACCGGGGGCTCCCGCAGCTCCTGCACCGCCCCCGAGCCCGGGCAGCCCTGAGGACCTCCCCAGACATCGGCGACACCTCCCTGAGCGCCCGTGGCTCGCGGCTTCTCCTCCCCTGCTCGGCTCCCTCTGCCCGTTTCACCCCCGCTTTTACAGTCCCGGCCCCTCCGGTGAGGCAGAGCAGCAGATCCGGGTGGGAGGAGCCGGGGGGTTCCCACATCCCGATATTCCCGGCGTCTATCCTGCCAAATCCCAGGGATGGACACCAGACCCACCCGAGCCGCGGCCGCCCCGTCCCTGGAGGTGCCCAAGGCCGGGCTGGAGCAACCCGGGACAGCGGCAGGGGTGGGATGAGGTGATCCTCGAGGTCTCTCCCATCCCAAACCATCCCAGGATTCTCCTTCCCTCCCCTCAAACCCCCGGGCTCACACCCCCCGGGTCCACTGCCGCCCTCCCTCCTTCCCCTCCGCCCGTTTTTGGGGTGCAGCCGCCCCTGCCCGCGCCCCAGAGCCCTCCCAGCCCCCAGCAGCACCATTCACTCAGCCCTGCCGCCCTTTTCACGCGGCGACATCTGTTTTGCATGGGCGAGGGCGAAGCAGGGGAGCAGCAAACATCATCTTTATTTTAAAAAGGCAGAAAAACATCCAAAGGCTGCGCGCCGCCCTTTGCAGAGCCCTCTGGCTCTCTGATTTCCCTTCAGAAGACAGTTCTGTTATTGCAGCCGGCTCCGGGGAGCTGTTTTGTTCTTCTGAGTGCTGCACACGCGGAGAAATTGCTGCTCCTGGAGAGCCCTGACAAGCGCGGGGATGCTCTGACAATGCCCGGCCCGGGCGGTTCAGCCGCGGCTCCGCCGGGGAGGGGCTGCGCGGGCGGCGGCTTCGCCCCGCTCCGGGATGCGCCAGACCCAGACGCTTCCACTCCTTTTGGGGTCCTCTCCAGCCCTTCCAACCCCGGGTGCCGGGGGATGGGGTTGTGGGATGGGGCTGCATCCCAAAAAACCTGTTTTGCACCTTTTATCCCGTGGATAAAAACGCACCCGGCTAATTGTAACAATATTTCCTGATTTAAAGGCATTCCAGTGCATCCCTGGGGCTGGAGAAGGGTGGGAGGGGAAGCCTCCAGTTGTCCTTGTTCGTCTGCGGGATTTGTGGCCGCACATCCCGGATCCAGAGGGGGAGCTTTTCCAGGGTCTGAGCCAGATGTTCCGTGCCGCCCCTGCCCAGATGTTCTCCAGTCCCCCCCACCCTCCCCGAGGGCCGGGCTGCAGCCGCATCCCCACATCCCCGATCCTGCCGGGAAGCTCCGTGTCTGCCCCTCACAGCGCTCAGGGGGGGCCTTTGGGATAAAGTTTTATGTGAAATGAGCAGTTCCGTGGCTGCTCCCCGATTTTCCGTCACCCCGTGACCGGAGCAGCACACGGAGCTTCTGATCTCGTGGGGGAACAGCGGAGTCAATATTTTGTGGGAATATCAGTGCCCAGGAGATCTGGGGGAAGCTGGAACGGCTGGGTCGGGTACCAGGTGTTGGGTGAGGCTCTGGTGTAAAATCTGGGAATTTAGGAAGGGTTTGGAGCGATGGAAGGTGGCGCTGCCTCAGCTGGGAACTGGGAATATCCTGTTCTACCATCACCAGACAGCGTCCAGCAGGGCTCTGAGCCCAGACTGGGAGCACTGGGATATTCCCAGGGCTGGGAGGAGAGGCCAGACTGGGAGCACTGGGATATTCCCGGAGCTGGGAGGAGAGGCCGGACTGGGAGCACTG
>VZTJ01001838.1:18584-37978 GCA_013397795.1 Orthonyx spaldingii
AGAGGCCGGACTGGGAGCACTGGGATATTCCCGGGGCTGGGAGGAGAGGCTGGACTGGGAGCACTGGGATATTCCTGGGGCTGGGAGGAGGGGATGGACTGGGATCACTGGGGTATTCCCGGGGCTGGGAGCAGAGGCCGGATCCGACCCCGAGCGATGCTCTGCGGCTGAAAGGAGCAATCAGCGGCTGAAAGGAGCAATCACCGCCTGGTGCCTCCTCTGCGCCATCGCGGCCTCCTGGAGCGGCTCCGTGAGCTTTGTTCTGCCCCAGACCCCTCTCCCCGCCTCCCTCACCCTCCAATTTCAACAACCCCTCGTCTCCATGCCGGGAGAGATTCCCCAGGCGAGGAATCGGAGCGCGAATCGTTTCCTCTGCTGTCGCTACAACGTTTGGCACCGACCTGCTCCGTCTCTCAGGTGCTCCAGGGACTGATTTTGCATCAGCGGCCTCTCGCTCCGCTCCGGGGCCCAAAACATCGCGGAGACACCGCGGAGAGCTCGGCAGCGGCCCCGGGCTCGGGAGGGAGCTGCTCCAGCAGCCCGGAGAGCCGAGCCTCAGCCCGATCAAAGTCCTACCAAGGCTCAGAGGGGTGGAAATGTTTCCCTGTGCTGCTCTCGAATGGATGCTCGGCTGAGCCGTGGGGCTGGGCCGGGCTGGGAGGGAAAGGGAACGGGCTGAGGACGCCTCAGACGCGCTCTGGCTCTTCCATCCCGCTTGGAACAGGGAGAGCTGAGTCCCTGAATTTATGGGGTGGGCACAGAAGGACAGCCCGGTGGAGGTGTCTGGAAATCCGGGCGATTCCAGCCCTCAGGGATGCCCGGGCGAGGCTCTGCAGGGATTCCCAGCCACGGATCTCGACTGAAACATCCCCGGGATAAATCCCAGAGATCCCAAACTCTCAGCACCCCCAGCCCAACCCTCGGCCCGAGCCCGGCCCGAGTCCGAGCCCGGATTCTCGGCGCGGACACAGCCCCGGCTGGCAAAGCCTCCCAAATCCCCCCAAATCCCCCCAAATCCCCCCCACCCGAGCGGGTCGCGCCGGGATTGAGGCAAAGGCGGGATGCGGAGCCCGGTTCTGGCTGGGGGAGGGGTTTTGGCCTCCTGAGCGCATCCTGGCAGTGAGTTGGCAGAATTCCACCCCGGAGCGGTTCCAGGGGCGGCCGGAGCGCATCGCTCCCTGTGCGCGACTGACTCCTGCCACCTAGCGCTGCTCCCGCCCGAAATTCCCCAAATTCCCGCAATTCCGGGCTCCCCAAAAACCCTCGGGCCGAGCGCCAGCGCTGCCCGGAGACCCCCGGGAAGGCTTTTCCCGACCGGGGGGGCTTCGGGGAGAAACGCAGGGGAGGGCAGAGGGGAGGGAGGAGGGAGAGGGGATGGAGGGGCCCCGGGGGGATGGAGAGCGAGGGGTTCGCTCTGCCCGGCACAGAGGGCACGGCGACCCCAGACCGGCTGGGTGGCCCCAGACTCGGATTGGTGACCCCCAAACCCGGCTGGGTGACCTCAAACCCGGCTGGGTGACCTCAAACCCGGCTGGGTGACTCCCAAACCCATCTGGGTGACCCCAAACTCAGCGGGGTGACCCCTAAACCTGGCTGTGTGACCCCAGACTCAGATTGGTGACCCCCAAATCCACCTGAGTGACCCCTAAACCTGGCTGAGTGGTCCCCAAACCCGGCTGGGTGACCCCTAAACCCAGCGGGATGGCCCCTAAACCTGGCTGGGTGACCCCAGACTTGACTGGGTGACCCCAGAGCCAGCGAGGTGACCCCAAACCTGGCTGGGTGACTCCAGACCTGTCTGAGTGACCCCAAATCCACCTGGGTGACCCCAAACCTGGCTGGGTGACCCCAAACTCAGCGGGGTGACTCCTAAACCTGGCTGTGTGACCCCAGACTCAGATTGGTCACCCCCAAACCCGTCTGGGCGACCCCAAACCCGTCTGGATGATCCCAAACGCAGCTGGATGACCCCAGACCTGGCTGGGTGACCCCAAACCCATCTGAGTGCCCCCCAAACCCAGTGGCACTCCCAAATCCCACCCGTGTGCCACTCCCACCCTCGGGATGCTCCTCCCCATCCTAACAAATCCCTTTCCAAGAGCTTTCCACGGCAAGTGGCACCATTAGGCAAATTCGTTGCTGACTGCGTCACGTTAGGCCACGTTTTTTTCGGACTTTCATGGCAACGGGAATAATAAAAATGCACTTTATCCTCCTGGATTGATGGGTTTGTAAAGCTGCTTTCGTGCCCCCCTGGGAACCCAGGGATTAGAGGGGCATTAAACACCTCCAGCGAAAATTCCACTCAGGTGGAAAGGGGGGAATTCAAGGGCGAGGAGTGAGCAGAAGCAGAAATGGGAGTTTAATTTATTACCGAAGGAATAAAAGCCTCATAAAAAAGAAAAAAAAAAAAGAAAAAAACCCCAAACTTCTCGCCAGGCAGGAGGAATCCATAATCCCACTGCTCGTGGGTTCTGCCCAGGAATCCACAATATTCTGGAGATAAGAGGCACAGAGGAAAAGCGGGATCCCAATGTGCGGGTTGGAGAGAAAAGGGCAGAAAATCGGTGGAAAACTCATTAAACACCGATCCCTGCTCCCTCTGCAGCAAAACTGATGTTAGTCCAAAGCAGGAGAGGATTCCAGCCAGGAAATTCCCAGATTTCCAGGATTCCCAGCCAGGAAATTCCCAGATTTCCAGGACGGGGGCGGAGTTTGTGCTTCCCCCAAGGGGCGGCCTTGCCCAGCTCCGGGTGTCACCAGGGGTCACCTCGGCCACGCCTCGATCCCCTCTGAGGCCTGCTCTGGCACCGAGGTCATTTCCCTGCTATAAACCATCCCAACTTCGGGAATTTGGGGCAAAAATATCAGGATGAGAGCAAAGCGCCGAGGGAGTTCCCGTTTTGTCCCCGTAAGGAGTCGCTTCCCGCGGGAGCTGATCCCCAAATCCCCGTTCTCTGCACGGAGCCTGCCCTGGGCTCTGAAATCCCCGTCCCTGCAGCTGCTGATCCCAGCCCCAATCCCGAGGAGTTATTTGGGATTTGTGGAGCAGCGAGAGGTGAATCCCCAGCGTTCCGCACAAAGCGCCTCAGGATCCGCCGCTCCCACCCGAGCCAAGGCGTTCAATTCCACTTTCCCAAGATTTTCAGCAAAATTAATTGGGGGTTTTTTCCCATCCACCACTTCCAGGACCGAATCCTGCCGGTGTCACCGCCTGGAATTCATCCCTCATTCCCCCTGGACACCCCAGAGCAGAGACCAGCAGCGTTTCGATGCCGTTTTTTCTCCTCTCCTTTGGCGAGGAGCCCTTGGAGAAGTTTCCCCACAACAAAGCCGCGGCTTGGCCAGAGGGGGAAACATTCCCTAATTAATCCTCGGAGGGCATTAATGGCACAGACAGCGCTCCCGAGCAGCTGGAGTTATCCCAGGAAAAGCCAATAAACACCCCGGGGATGGCCAGGGCTGTCAAACATCCCCTAAATCCCCTGCAGGAACATTCCCGGCCTCTCCCGAACCTTCCCGCAGCTCCTCCAGGCTGGGATTCCTCAGGGCAGGATCCCCCTCCCCGGGCCAGGCTGGTTGTCCCCAAAATATGGAGATTTCTGCCCAAAATCCCTGCTCTGCTCCTGGCCAGGGGCTGGACAACAAGAAGTTTTTCCCAAATTTATCCCCAGCTGAAGGCAGGCACTGTTTTGGGGAGCATCCCTGGATCTGGGTTCCTGGGGCTGGGAATGCCCCTGCTTGGGTCCGGGGTATTTTCCCTCCTCTTTTCCACACCCTGAGCATGGCTGGAGCCCGCAGGGATTTCCAGAGGCTCCTTCCCGAAGCTGGATTTCCATGGATCCTTCCCTTGGCCTCGCCCCAAGGCTCCGACCCTGTCCCAGGCCGGGATGTGGGGACAGCTCCCTCCCCCGAGGAGGTTTGGGGGTTTTATCTTCCTGAAAATCCCGGGAAAAGTGGGGTCAGTGTTCATCAGGGCAGCTTTAAAATGTTTTTCACCAAATGGAATTCCCTGCCAGGAAAGGGGGTTTTAATGATAATTATTTTAATTAACAGCAAACCCGGACTGGTGAAAGGCAGGAGGTGGAACGAGATGGGATTTCATTCCCTTCCCACCCAAACCTTTCCGTGATTCCAGGACTGCTTGACTCCTCCCAGCCCCTTTTCCCAGCCCTCCAGGAGAGGCTTTTCCTGCTGTCTCCGTCCCTCAGCAGGCCAGGGAACGTTTCCATCACCGAGGTTTAATCGCCGCTTGTGAAAGGTTTATTGGGAGTGAAACCTCTGCCGGTGCCGATAAAACCACGGAGCTGGAAATGCGACCTGTGGGAGCGAGGAGGAGAAGGAGGAGGAGGCGGAGCTGGGGAGACCCTGAGGGCAGCAGGAGAAACACCAGGAAATCCGGAGAGTTGGTTTCCGATGGAACTCACCTGGAATTCTCAGGAATTTTGGGGTCTGGGAGGTTCCGCCATGAACTCCACGGGCAGCAGGGCAGGGAGGCTCTGCCGGGCTCTCCGGGATCACAGAACCCCTGAGGCTGGGAAAGAACTCCAGGATCACCAAATCAAACCTGTGATCCCAGCCTTTTCCCAGCCCAGAGCATGGAGTGTCCATCCAGGGGGTCCTGGGACACCTCCGGGTTCCTCGGACGCCTCCAGGCCCCTTCCAGAGCCTGGCCACTCTTTCCACGGAGAAATTCCTCCTCCTTCTGTCTCCTGGATATGCTCGAGTGGTTCTGTTCGGAAATCGTCTCAAACCACACAACTCCCCCTTTCCTCTGCTGCAGGGGGAGGCAGGAAGGGCAGCTGGATTTCCATGGATCCTGGAAAATTCCTGCCATTCCAGAGGCCTGGTAACACCCCCCACCTGCTCCACACCTTCCTTTTCCCACAAAACCAGCTGTTCCTGGTTTCATCCCCTTCCACGAGCCCTGCCGGACACTGATCCCACTTTTTCTATGTTTTTTGGGAAGATAAAACTCCCAAACCTCCACGGGGACCTTTCCCCAAGGGTTTAACCAGTGCAAGGGGGCAGAACGAAGGTTCAGGAAGTCATTCCAGGGGTTTCAAATCCAAAATGTCCTCAGGCACCCAAAATCTCCTCAGACACCCAAAATCTCCTCAGAAACCCAAAATTTTCTCAGAAACTCAAAATCTCCTCAGACACCCAAAATATTCTCAGACACCCAAGATCTCCTCAGACACCCAAAATCTCCTCAGAAACCCAAAATTTTCTCAGAAACTCAAAATCTCCTCAGACACCCAAAATATCCTCAGACACCCAAGATATCCTCAGACACCCAAAATCTCCTCAGACACCCAAGATCTCCTCAGAAACCCAAAATCTCGTCAGACATGGACTCGAGGAGCCACCAGTGAGCCCCCAAAGAGCCGTGACAGAAATTCCAGAGCTTCTTCACAGCTCCTTCCCTCCCCTCTGGAGCAAGGTGCTCCCGGAGCGTTGGGAGGGATTGGGAAGGAGCGGACCAGGAGCACCCGGGCTGCAGCGCGGAGGTTTTGGTATGAAAAAGGCCTCACTGGTAACTTTCCCTCATTATTCCCGCGTTATTGTAATTTCACGCCGCCTCCTCCTCGCCGGCGCTGCTCTACGCTTGTTCCGGGCTGGATTTGCCCCCCAGCGACGCCGGTCATGGCTCAGGGATGATTTTTATTCATTTTCCGTCTCACTCCCAGGGGTTTTTGTGACTCCTGTCTCCCCCCGAGCTCCCGTCGGAGCTGCGGGGCGAGCGGCGGGTTTGACATTCTGCCTCCTCCTGCCCCTCTCCAAACCAAAGCTCATTGAACTCGGAATCGCATCAGCACTGACATTTTCCTGCTAAATTACCCCCGGCTGCTCCGGGGCTGAAAGGAAACCAACCCCTGTTAACTCGCCGGGGGTTCTCAGGTGCTGAGGGTGAGCGGGGTCGGAGCGCTGCCCAGAGCCCCGAATTCCATCCGGGATGGGCTCCAGGTGCCAGCCAGGATGGTTCTCCGGGATGGATTTGCCTCTCTGGGGTCTCCACGGCCCCACAGCCCTGGTGGTCACTGCAGGGTGAGGGACGGGAGCACCTCGGAGGTTTTGGGGCTGCATCTCCGGAGGGAAAATCTCCCTGTTCCCGGCTTTGGGATGCTGATGAGGGATGCAGGATGCTGCTGGGATCCAAGGGGGTTTTGGTGTCTTTTGGTGTCATTTTAGTGTCATTTTGGTGTCTTTTGGTGTAATTTTGGTGGTTTTTGATGTTTTCTGGGGTTGTTTTGGTGTCATTTTGGTGTTTTTTGGTGTCACTTTGGTGTCATTTTGGTGTCTTTTGGTGTCGTTTTGGTGTCTTTTGGTGTCGTTTTGGTGTTTTTTGGTGTCACTTTGGTGTCACTTTGGTGTCACTTTGGTGTCGTTTTGTTCACACAACCCCAGGACGGTTTGGGTTGGGAGGGATTTTAAAGCCCATCCAGTGCCACCCCCAGGGACACCTCCCACTGTCCCAGGGTGCTCCAGCCTGGCCTTGGACACTTCCAGGGATCCAGGGGCAGCCCCAGCTCCTCTGGGAATTCCATCCCAGCCCCTCCCCACCCTCAGCCTAAAGAATTCCTTCCCATACCCCACCTAATCCTCCTTTTCCCGTTCCCAGCTGCCCCACCTCGTCCTTGGCGGGATTTGCTTGGTTTGGGTTTATTTGGGAGGCACCAACACGCACCAGGGATTTCAGGCCTGGAAAAACACCGGAGCTGGGTTTTCCCTGCTCCCCCTCCTCCCACAGCCTCATTTCCCCATCCCTGGTTTCACTCAGGCACCTGAACACCGCATTTCCCATCGGAGCCGCTTTTCCCCTCCCTGGCTCCCATCAGGATCAATCACTGAATTCCAACAGGATGAATCCCTGGCTCCCATCGGGATCAATCCCTGGCTCTTCAGGATGAATCCCAGACTCCCTTCCCGATCAATCCCTGGCTCCCATTGGGATGAATCCCTGGTTCCCACCAGGATGGATCCTTGGCTCCCCTCAGGATGAATCCCTGAATTCCATCAGGAGGAATCCCTGGCTTCTCAGGATCAATCCCTGGCTTCTCAGGATCAATCCCTGGCTCATGAGGATGAATCCCTGGCTCCCCTCAGGATGAATCCCTGGCTCCCACTGGGATGAATCCCTGGCTCCTATCAGCATGAATCCCTTGTTCCCTCCAGGATGAATCCCTGGCTCCCTTCAGGATGAATCCCTTGTTCCCATCAGGATGAATCCCTGGCTCCCACCAGAATGAATCCCTGACTTCTCAGGATCAATCCCTGGCTCATGAGGATGAATCCCTGGCTCCCCTCAGGAGGAATCCCTGATTTCCATCAGGTTGAATCCCTGGCTCATGAGGATGAATCCCTGTCTCCTTTCAGCATGAATCCCTGACTCCTATCGGGATCAATCCCTGGCTCCCCTCAGGATGAATCCCTGGCTCTCCAGGATGACTCCCGGACTCCCTTCAGGATCAGTCCCTCGGTCCCAGCAGGATGAATCCCTGATTCCCATCAGGAGGAATCCCTGGCTTCTCAGGATGAATCTTTGGCTGGGCAGCCACAATCCAGCAGCATTTGGAATTCTTTGGGCTCCCCGTTTTTGCCGGATGCTGATGGATGGGTTGCCATGGTTACCCCAGCCCTGACCAGCTGGGGATCCTGGAATGGTTGGGAAGGGCCTTAAAACGGCTCCAGTTCCAGCCCAGGGACACCTCCCGCGGTCCCAGGGTGCTCCAAGCTGGCCTTGGGCTCTCCAGGGATCCCGGGGCAGCCCCAGCTGGGTACAAATCCCTTCCTGACAAAGGGACTCCACCCCCTGTGCCCCGCTGGAATTTCCTGGGAAACCCCGGGAGTTTTTCCCTCTTCGGGGGTGTCAGGGAACCCCAGCCCCGCTGACCCAAAACAAAAGTTGTGCCAAGGGATTCCAGGCTCCAGGGATTTTCCTGCTCTTTTTCTTTTTGGCTTCTCCAGGGAAACCTCCCAACCGCAGCGAAGTTTTTCCCAAACCACCCAGGGATCATCGCCCGCGAGATTCCGTTTGGAAATTCCATCTTCTCGCACTCCTGAACTTTTTTTTCTGGCGGTTCTGGCCTCGTTTCGCCGCTGTGAATCCCTGGGAATGAGAACTGGGGAGAGGATGAGGCTGGGATTGGGATAAATGCGAACGGCACCAGCAGCCTCTGGCGGGCGAGGCGGCTCCTACAGCGGAGACTCCGCACCGCAGCGCTCCCGGAGCTCATTCCAGCCGGGAAACACCGGGACAGGGAACGGCAGCGCGGTCAGAGCCTCGGCTCAGCCTCCTTCCAGGTGTACAAGGCAAAAAACCGCTTAGCCACAGGAAAAAATCCCCACTTTTCCAAAGGAAAAAAATTCCACTTTTCCAAAGGAAAAAACCCCCACTTTTCTAAAGGAAAAAAAAAAGCTTATTCAGAGTAAAAACTGCTTATCCAAAGGAAAAATCCACTTTTCCAAAGGAAAAAAAATCCACTTTTCCAAAGGAAAAAAAAAAAGCGTATTCAGAGTAAAACCACTTTCCCTGATTTAAAAAATCCAACTTATCCAGAGCAAAAACCACTTATCCAGAGGAAAGCATCCACTTTTCCAAAGGAAAAAAAAAAAAAAGAAAAAGAAAAAAACACTTTCAGAGTAAAACCACTTTCCCTGATNCAGAGTAAAAACCGCTTATCCAGAGGAAAATTTCACTTTTCCAAAGGAAAAAAAAAGCTTATACAGAGTACAAACACTTTCCCTGATTAAAAAAACAAACAAACAAAACAAAAACAACAACAAAAAAACCCCAAAACAAACCAACCAACCAACCAAACAAACAAAAAACAAAACAAAACAAAAAAAACCCCATAAAACCCAACCAACCAAAAAACCCCTAAACAACAACAATGACAAAAAAAAAAACAAAAAAAACCAAAAAAACAAAAAAAAAACCACAAAAAAAACCTTGTCCAGAGTAAAAGCAGGTGGCTCCAGGGCTGGGGACAAATTCCCAAATCCCCGTTTTCGCACCACCCCGAGCGGATCGCGGCTCCTGGACACATCCCTGGGCCGCTTCTCCCTTCTCCCCCTGAATCCAAACCCTCGGTGCCCTCCAGGAGCTTTTTATGGGATCATCCCCGTCCCTAGGGATGAATCCAGGCTCCAGGAATTCCCTCCTTGCCCTGACCCCTCCCGGTTCTGCGGGGGGCACCGCCACCCCAAAAAACGGCTCTAGGCCTCCTGCCCCGCAGCTGGGATGGGATTTTTGGGGGAAAACGGCATTTCCTTGGAAGATTTTGGGAGGATAAAGGTGCAGCTCCAGGTGTGCGTTGGGGTCGGGCTGGGTCAGGAACCTTTGGAGCTGCCGGGGGATCCCAGGGATGGGAATGTCGGGGATCCCAGGGATGGGAATGTCGGGTCTCCCGCATTTCCCAGGCCAGGCTGGGCTTAAATCGAGCTGAGCGCGGTTTAGCGGGCTCTGGAGAACCGGCGGGGAGGGAAACGCGCCCGGGGTTCTGCTCTGATTTACCGAGCCCGGCTCAGAGCCGTGTTTGTGCCGCCCCCGGCTCCATAAATCCCGGGATTACTGCTCCCGTTTAGGAGTGATTTAAGTCGCTTTCAGGGTTCTGGGTTTGCAGCAGGGCAGCCAGACGGGTTTTCCACACCCGGGGGAGGTGAATAATCCAAGCCTGGAGTCTCCCAGACCCCCCTGAGCCCCCTCCCGGTTCTCCCGCAGGAAACTCGGGATGCTGCAGCCCCCAAACCCTCCCCGTGGGGCCTTTTAACTCAATTCCAGCATCCTGGGTCTGAGCTGGAAGCTTATTCCCAAAGCCCCAGGGTGCTGCCGGGGCTGGGTCTGCCTGGCTGAGCAGCACCGGGATTTCATCCCGCACGGAGAGAGCCGGGAATGCTGGAACGGGGTGGGAAGGACCCTAAAACTCATCCAGTTCCCACCCAGGAACACATCCCACTGTCCCAGGGTGCTCCAGCCTGGCCTTGGGCACTCCCAGGGATCCAGGGGCAGCCAGAGCTGCTCTGGGAATTCCATCCCAGCCCCTCATCACCCTCACAGCCAGGAATTCCTTCCCAATATCCCATCCAAACCTGCCCTCTGGCAGTGGGAAGCCATTCCCTGTGTCCTGTCCCTCCATCCCTTGGGAATCCTCTCTCTCCATCTTCCCTGCAGCTCCTTCAGGCACTGGAAGGCCACAATGGGATCATCCCAAAATTCCTCCAGGTGAAGAATCCCAGCTCTCCTGGCCTTTCCTCCCAGCAGAGCAGCTCCATCCCCCTGATTCCATCCCGGAGCCCCCTCCGGGCTCTCTCCAGCAGCTCCATCTCCCTGATCCCATCCCGGAGCCCCCTCCGGGCTCTCTCCAGCAGCTCCATCCCCCTGATCCCATCCCGGAGCCCCCTCTGGGCTCTCTCCAGCAGCTCCATCCCCCTGATCCCATCCCGGAGCCCCCTCTGGGCTCTCTCCAGCAGCTCCATCCCTCCCAGGGCTGCGGCCGCTCTGCAGTGGGGTCTCCCCTGAGGGGTGAGGGACACGATCCCAATCCCGATCCGTCTCCTGCTGCCCGCGGGGCTCTGGGAGCAGTCGGAGTTAATCTGATTCCCAGAATGTGCCGGGAGCTCCTGGACGCCGGGCAGGACTCAGCCACGGGGGAAAAGGTTTGGGGTTTTTTTGGTGTGACCGATTTCTGAGCTCCCCCGGGCGGTGCCAGCGATTCCCCCGGGGCGGAGCCGAGGGACGCGCCAAGGCTGAAAACCCCACAATTCCCTAAAAATCCGTCCTGGCGTCCCCTCCCGGCCTCCTGCCCTGCACCAACCCCCCGGCGTGGGGAAAGAACCCCGCAGCCACGGGCCTGGCCCCAAACCCGGCCCCATTTCCCAGCCCAGACTTCCCCCGAGCTCCTCCTCCCACCGGGCTGCATCCCCCGAGCCTCTCCCGCTGCTCCCATCCCACATTTTGGGCTGGGAAGCGGGATAGGCACAGCCAGGGGGGTCACGGAGAGCGTGTGGGGTCACTCCGGGCAGGAGCTGATCCTTTGTGGGGTTTGGGACACACGAGGCACCTTTGGGTTCCGTGGGAGCCCTGGGAGGGCTGCGGGGCCGGAGGGCGTCGGATCCGTGGGGGATCCAAAAACTGGGATTTGTCCAAGACTTTCTGCCTCGCCTGGAATGTCCTGCACAGGGGTTTTGGGCAGCAGCAGCCCCCTCCTGCCTCCCCGATCCCATCCCTGCCGGGGGGCCTGTCCCACTTTTATCCCAGTGCAGAGCAGGAAGGGAGCTTTTCCTGGGTTTTTTGGGAATATTCCAATGAACAGGGCAGGACTCACACGCACCCAGAGGGACGTTTTCCACGGTTTTTTGGGAAAATTCCCCAGGGAAGGGCTCACACACACCCAGAGGGACATTTTTCCATTGTTTTTTTGGGAATATTCCCCAGGGCAGGGCTCACACACACCCAGAGGGACGTTTTCCATGGTTTTTTTGGGAATGTTCCCCAGGGCAGGGCTCACACACTCCCAGCACCCCCTGAGCCCCGGGTGGGTCTGGGCCCAGCTGCCGCCGGCTCCGCTGGGCCGCAAATCCCGGCTTTTCTTGTGGAAATTGCCGGCGCTGAAAATCAAATTATCCCGGCCCAGATCAGGCCCAGGCCCAGGCGCAGGTCGGGCAGGGAGGATTTGGGAAAGGAGATCTTTATCCCAGGGGTGCAGGGGAGGGGGGAGGAGGGCAGTTGGGATTTGGGTGGGTTTGTGTGGATTTGGGTGGGTTTTGGTGGAATTTGGATGGGATTTGGGTGGGTTTGTGCAGATTTGGGTGGGTTTGTGCAGATTTGGGTGGGTTTGTGCGGATTTGGGTGGGTTTGTGCAGATTTGGGTGGTTTTGTGTGGATTTGGGTGGGTTTGGGTGGATTTGGGTGGGTTTGTCCGGCCTGCGGAAAGGGGAATTACAGCTCGGGGAAACAAAGAGGGCCCGGGCACTGCAAGGGCAGAATCAGCTTTATTCTCATTTTCCACCCCCATTTTCTCCGCTCCCGGCCTGGTGGGAACCTCCAGCTGCATTCCTCACCCTCCCTGAGCCGGGAGGATCCGGGATCAAACCGGGAAATGGGTTTGGGGTCTGGGGCCTGCACGGGACAGGGAGAACCTCTGGCGCTGTGGGGCTGCTGTCGCTGGTCCCCGGCCCCACAGACGCCTGGCAGGGCACACATCGCCCCCAGGATGTCCCCAGAGTGTCCCCTCCAGCCCATCCTGCACCCCTGGAAGGGGCTGAGCTGCTCCTGGAGGGATCCACAAATACTGAAGGGAAATGCTCCCGGCGGGAGCTGCTCACACCCAGCCCCGGGAGTGACACGGGGACACCTCAGTGGGGTGGCCCTGGCCACCAGCGGGGATTTGGGGTTCAGGGAGAGCAAAGGGAGGAAGTCAGCTGGTTCCTGCCAGGAGCTGCTCCACCCTTCCCTGCTGCCGGAGAAAGGGACTGGAAAACACCAAAAAAATTCCCATTGGGAAAAAACCATTGGGGGTTTCACACAGCCCTGACCCCCCCTCCATGGTCGCCCTGTCCCCTCTCCTCCCCAGAAATCTTCCCCTGGCCCTGCCCAGGCCGCCTCACCCACGGCAGGATCCCGAATATCCCCAGGGAAAACGGGAGGATGGGGAATCCGGACTGTCCTGGAGCGATGCCCTCGCTCCTGGGGCACATCCCGCCCACACATCACCCCCCGTGCTTCCCCTTCGCCCTCCTGCCCTGGAATTCCTGGCTTTTCCCGATCCGCCTTGGGGCAAGGGCGGAGTGAGGGACCCTTCCGAGCCCCCAGCGCGGCAGCGATTCCCACCAGGAGCATCCCGGCCGCGTCCGAGGGGAGCTGTGCCCTGGGAGGGGCTGGAGGAGCCCGCGGCTCTGCTCCGGAGGGCGATGTAACCACAGCTCCCAACTCCAGCGTGAATTATTTAGTCCTGGAGTGCAGCGGCTCTGCTGAATTATTGAGGAGGATTTGGATCTGGAGGCAGATGAAGCAGAAGGAAACAGAGCTGAGCAGAGCACTGAGCATCCCAGGGGAAAGCCAGGCCCTTGCTCCACTCCCCTTTCCCCCGGAGAAGGAGCAGCGGGAGAGCAGCCTGTGCCCTCCTGGGGGTGAACACCGCAGTCACTGACATGTTCTGCCAGCAGAATATTTTTTGCTGCCCAACTGGTTGGGAGATAAGAGTTGCATAAGTGGTGAGTAACGCCGAGGAGGAGGAGGAGGAGGAGGAGGAGNCTGAGCACTCTCTGCCAGGCGGGCAGCACCGGGCTGCGCTGGCAGCCGTAGGAGGAGGAGGAGGAGAAGGAGGAGGAGGAGGAGGAGGAGGGGGAGGGGGAGAAGCAGCAGCAGGAAAAGGCTGCAGGAGAGAAAACTTCTGCTCCAGAGCCCCTGGACTGGAACAGCACCGGGGCTGGGATAATCCATCAAGGTTGATATTCCTGATTCTGGCCCCAGATGTGACACCTGGATTGGGCCAGCTCAGAGTTTGGGATGTTCCATCTGCTGATATTCCCGTTTCTCACCCCGGATGTGACACCTGGATTGGGATGACGCAGAGTTTGGGATGTTCCATCTGCTGATATTCCCGTTTCTCACCCCGGATGTGACACCCGACTCCAGCTCCCCCTGCACTTGGGGATCCCCCCTCACCTTCCCACATTCCTCCACTGAGCTTCCACCCCTCGGCTCCTTCCCCAAGCCAGGAGCAGGATTTGGAGCAGGGTTTGCAGCAGCATTTGGAGCAGGATTTGGAGCAGGTTTTGGAGCAGGATTTGGAGCAGGGCTTGGAGCAGGANACCTGGATTGGGATGACGCAGAGTTTGGGATGTTCCATCCGCTGATATTCCCGTTTCTCACCCCGGATGTGACACCCGACTCCAGCTCCCCCTGCACTTGGGGATCCCCCCTCACCTTCCCACATTCCTCCACTGAGCTTCCACCCCTCGGCTCCTTCCCCAAGCCAGGAGCAGGATTTGGAGCAGGGTTTGCAGCAGCATTTGGAGCAGGATTTGGAGCAGGTTTTGGAGCAGGATTTGGAGCAGGGCTTGGAGCAGGATTTGGAGCAGGGCTTTGGAACAGGGTTTGGAGCAGGATTTGGAGCAGGACTTTGGAGCAGGATTTTGCAGTAGAATTTTGGAGCAGGATTTGGAGCAGTATTTGGAGCAGGATTTGGAGCAGGGTTTGGAGCAGGGTTTGGAGCAGGGTTTGGAGCAGGGTTTGGAGCAGGGTTTGGAGCAGGATTTTGCAGTAGGATTTTGGAGCAGGATTTGGAGCATTTCCTCTCACAGATAAACCTCCCGGGGTCTGTGTTTGCCCCTTGTCCCAAACGCCCGGAGGAGCCGAATTCCCATCTCCTCTATCAGTCCCTGAGGCCCAGAGGCCGCGATCGTTCGCTGCCGGAGCTCCCGTGAGGGAACGACACCAGGATGGTGCTGGGAGGGATTCCTGGCTGGGCTGGGGCTGGATTGGACAGGGAAAGCTCCCAGGGGTGCTGGGGGTGTCCAGAGCCATCCCAGGGACCACCCAGCTCATCCCTGCTCCCGTTCCAGAGGCAGCTGCTCCATCAGACCGCGGAGCCGGCGCTGCTCCGACGCTCCGGGGACGTGTTTTGGGCTCGTCTCTGTCTCAGCATCGATCAAAGGAAGAGGCTGAGGAGCAGCCCAGGAGCTGAGACGAGCTCTCAGCATTCATTTTAATGGGAAAGGCACGGATGAATCCCAGAAGTGGAAGAGGAAATATCAATCTGCCTTTGAGATGGGCTGGGATTGGATTTTCTCACGACCTTTTGAGGTTTTTTTAAATTTCTTTGCTGCTCAAGCAGCTGGGATTGAAACCAGAGCGGCTTCTCAGGGCTCCAGGAAAGGGAGCTGGGAGCAAAGGCTGGCCTAGGCAGGCTGGAACTCCCCGAGAGCTGGGAAGAGCTGTCAGGCTGGGAATGCTGGAATTTGCTGCCCCTGGATCCCTGGAAGTGTCCAAGGCCGGGTTGGATGGGGCTTGGAGCACCCTGGGATAGTGGGAGGTGTCCCAGGGGTTGGAATTGGACATTTAAGGTCCTTCCCAACCCAACCCATTCTGTCCTGGTTCAGATTTCACCCAAAATTCCAGAGCGAGCACAGAGGAGCCGGCGGGAGCGGCGTCCCTTGGTCCCCATCGGGAAGGACGTGCTCAGAGGGGATTTTTGGGGTGAATTCTCTCTCCCACCCCGACCAAACCAGGAATTATCCCCATCCCTGGCTGGAAATCCCTTTGTGCAGCACAATGGGGACAATATCCCGGAGCAGCAGCTTTCTCCCCACTTGGAAGGGAAATTCCTGTCCCTATGGATTTGGAAAAAAACCCATCCAGACCAGGGTGTGACCCCCCCAATCCCAGCTCCAGGGAATGTCCCTTCCAGCCCCACCAGCACTTCCCACCCCGGCCTCACATCCAGTGCCTGGATCTGTTTAAAATCCACGTGGAAAGATGAAATTACAGTTTATTAGAAATGGGATAAACTGTCCCCGGGTGCCATCGGAGCCCTCCAACCCCGCCGAGCCCTTGGAGGCTTCGTTTCCTTTTCCAGCCTTGCCTCGCTCCTCCAAACTTCCTTCATGGCTCTGTGGGGGGAAAAGGCATTAAATACACACCTACTCCTTGCTTTTATCGCTGATCTGATTGTCTTGTAATTCCTCCCCGAGCAGCAAATGAGTTCTATCCAATTTCAATGGATTTGTAAATAATCTGGTGGTAGTCAAAAAAGGGAAAAAAAGTGGGGAAATCCTGTTTTTGTCATTTCTGCTTTTCCTTTATCCTGAAATATAAGGGAGAAGGGGCTTTTATTCCATGTAAATCCACTTAGGACTGTGTCCAGGGTGATGAAGGGAGGGGGGTTGGCGGGACGAGCGAGGGGTGAGGGAGGGAAGGAAGGACTCACTCCCCGCTACCTGAGCCGCTCCCGGAGGCCGGGGAACATTTCCCTGCCCGAATTCCCTGCAGGGAAAAACAAAACCACCGGCGTTTCACCCCCTGTTTGAGGCAAAAGTACAAAAAGAAGGATTATTGTGAATTTTTTTCACGGCTGGGTTTTGCTGGAGGGATGTTTAAGCTCTGTTAACAGGTGGGGCACGAGGGGTGTTTGCAGGGGGGGTTTCACAACAGAGCAGGTCCCGCCACGGGGAAATCCAGGCGGGTTCAGGGACAGACGGAGCCCGGCCCTCACCCCGCGCTCCTCAGGAACCCAAACCTCCACCGGGATCTCTTCCAGTTCCTCTCTGGGGCTCCCTTGCCCTGGGAAGGCTTCCAGGGAACTCGGGAGGTGAAGCAACAGCGGAGTCAGCGCCAGCTGAGGCAGCACGCCGGGGATGGGATGGGATGGGATGGGATGGGATGGGATGGGATGGGATGGCATGGCATGGCATTGCATGGCATGGCATGGCATGGCATGGCATGGCATGGCATGGGATGGGATGGCATGGCATGGGATTGGATGGGATGGGATGGGATGGAGCAGCCGGGCAGGGCGAGTTCCAGCCCCGAGCAGTCAGGGAGGGTGAGTTCCAGCCCGGGAGGAGCCGAGCACATCCTCGGGGACAGCCCAGGGACAGCCAGGGGACCCCGCAGGGCTCTCCCCCCGACCCCCCCATGGTGGCCGAGCTCCTGAGCTCCCAACTCTGCCCGACCCAGAGGATTCCCGAAAAGCCGCGGCTCCGGCCCCTCGGGTGCGGATCCCTCCTGGGCTGGGCCGCCCGGTTCGGCTGCGATTCGCCATGGAAACCCCGAGCTCTGCTCCGCTGCCGCTGAATCATCCTCGCCCTGTGCCTCTTCCCCAGGGCTCCTGCTAAACCACTGCTGAGCTCACGTGGATTCGCTTTCTCCTTCCTCTGCTCCTTGTCCTCCTCCTCGTCCTCCGCCTCCTCATCCACCTCCTCCTCCTCCTCCTCTTTCTACTTCTTTTTCCTTCTCCCTCTTCTTCTCCTCCTCCTCCTCCTCCTTCTTTCTCCTTCTCCCCTCCCTCTCCCTCTCCCTTCAGTTTGGAGCTCCCAAAATAGCAAATTCCAGCCGCCTGCTTTCCAGGCAGCCGCGGGATTGTGGCAGCGCTGCTCAGCTCGGCAGAGAGACCGAGGGAGCTGCCAGGAAACGCCACGGAAAGGGGCGGAGGGTGGATCTCGTCTGCCGAGCGCCAGCGCCGCAAATCACAGCCCCACAAATCACAGCCCCACAAATCACAGCCCCGCGGGCGGCCCGGGCTGCAACCCCTCTTCTGCCCGGCTCCAACCCCGCTTCTGCCCGGCTCCGGCCCCGCTTCTGCCCGGCTCCGGCCCCGCTTCTGCCCGGCTCCGGCCCCGCAGGGCCGTTCCCGCTCCCCGCAGACCGGCAGCGCAGGGCTGGGGTGGGGGTTCCGCCTCCCGCCCGTCCCTGGGCTGCTGGCCCGGCCCCCGCGGGGGGAGCAGAGCAAACCCCGGCCCCGGCTGCGCTCCTGAGCCGTGCCAAGGCTGGAGCTCCGTCCATGGGACACGACCGCAAAGCCACGGGACATGATCCCAATCCCGTGGAATACGATCCCAATCCCATGGGACAGGATCCCAACGCCATGGGACATGACCCCAGTCCCACGGGACACGATCCTAATCCCGTGGAACACGATCCTGATCCCACGGGACACAATCACAATCCTGCGGGACACGATCCCAATCCCATGGGACACGATCCCAATCCCATGGGACATGACCCCAACCCCATGGGCACCCACCAGCCCCCTGTGACACTGGTCAAGTCCCTGACCCTGAGGCCTGGAATGGGGGATCCTGTTCCAGATCGGGGGATCCTGGCTGGAATGGAAGATCCTCTGCTGGAACAGGGATGGAATGGGGGATCCTGTCCTAGATTGGGCGATCCTCCATCCCAGCACAGATCCCCCATTCCAGCACAGGATCCCCATTCCAGCAGAGGATCCTCTGCTGGAATGGGGGATCCTCTGCTGGAACGGGGGATCCTGTTCCGGATTGGGGGATCCTGTGCTGGAATGGGGATGGAATGGGGGATCCTGTGCTGGAATGGGGGATGGAATGGGGATCCTGTGCCGGATCGGGGGATCCTGTTCTGGAATGGAGGATCCTCTGCTGAACAGGGATGGAATGGGGGATCCTGTGCTGGAATGGGGGATGGAATGGGGATCCTGTGCTGGATCAGGGGATCCTGTGCTGGAATGGGGATCCTGTTCCGGACTGGGGGATCCTGTGCCAGATCAGGGATCCTCTCCCGGCCCGGGGCTCCTCCCTCCCGCATACCTGCCCCGGCCGCAGCCCCGCGCTCCGAGCCCGGGACAAGCCCAGATGTGCCGCCCGCTGCCCGGAGAATTCCTGAGCGCTGCGTCAGCGCCGGCTCCGCGCGGCTCGGGAGGAGACCGGGGAGGAGGAGGAGGAGGACGGGGCGGGGGGATTCAGCGCCAGGTGAGGGGCAAGGAGCGAACAGGGAAGGAAGGGATGCGGGAGCGTCGCTGCACCTCCAGCCCGGTTCCAGCGAGCCGGGGAACGTCACGGATTCCTCCTGACGCTGGAGAATCCCATCGGCACCGCAGGATGGGCCTCAGCTCTGGCCGAGCAGAACCGGCCCGGGCTGCAGACACCGGGGCCCGGCCTGTTCCGGTCCAGCTGAGATGTTCAGGGTTTTCCTTTCGAGCGCCCCTCGGTGAGCCCAGGAGGGCTCAGGTCCCCCAGCCCCGCCGTTCCCAGCCCCGCCGGGTCGGTTCCCCGCGCTCAGAGGCCCGCAGGACGCGTCCCGTTTGTGCCACCGGGCCCGGCTGTGGCAGAGCCGGGCACACCCCGCACTCACCCCGGGCCGGGGTTTCGGAGCCTCTGCTCAAAGTCCTCGCTCCCAATGGAGCGAAACAGGAACTTCAGCCGGGACCTTCCCCGCTGCCCCCCCGGGCTCTCGGCGCCGTTCCCGCAGAGCTTCCCAAGGCGCCAGACCCAGCCCCAGCGCCGGGAGAGCCCAAACCCAGCCGCGGGCCCCTCTCCCTTCTCCAGGAGAGCCCAAACCCAGCCGCGGGTCCCTCTCCCTTCTCCCTCCGCATCTGCCCCGCAGCGAGCAGAGACTCTCGCCCTTGCCCGAGCCCCGGGGTGCGGAGGAGGGGCCGGGGGCGCGGAGGAGGGGCCGGGGGCCGGCACACAAAGCCGGGGGCTGCGCCGGGGCGGGCCCGGTGCGCGGGCTCGGGGTCGAGGCTCCTCCTCCGCCGCCGCGCCGGGGATGCTGCGGCCGGGCCGGCTCCGGGAGCCCCGCGGAGCCCCGCGCCGCGCCGAGGAGCCAGCGGCCACCCGAGGTGGGCACGGGTGACACGCGGGGGACACCGGGGGGCCGCGCCCGGGGGGCTCCGGGCAGGGGCGCGGAGGGGACGCGC
>VZTJ01001838.1:56256-68700 GCA_013397795.1 Orthonyx spaldingii
TTTTTTTGGATGTTCTTTCTGGTGACTGATGTAAACTACTGGTAATTTTATGTTTTTATTTATAAATAAATTTTTTAAAACTTCCCCAGCCTGTCCAGGCGCTCGGCGGCGTTCCGGGGATTTTCCCTGCCCAAGCCACCCCCGTTTATCCCAGCCCAGCAGGGACCCTCTGGGGACATCCTCGCACCTGTCCCTGCTGCTGCCAGCCGGGAATGCGGCGCTATCTCCGCTCTGCAGCCGGGATAACCGGAGCACAGCAAAGCAGGGACCGGCGGAGCAGGGGGAGCGGGATAATCCCCGTGGCCCTGAGCCCGGCAGCTTCGCCCCCCTGCCCTGCAGGTGAGCCCGATTTTCACCCTGAACCCCCTTCCCACCATCCCTGAGGAGGTCCCAGCAGGTCCCAGGCCTGAGGAGATCCAGGGAAAACAAATCCCCCGGGTGAGATGAAGCGTGGCCGCTTTAACAAAGCCAAGGTCGGATTTTGGCCCCTTCTGCTGTTTTGCTCCAAACCAAACCAACTCCAGAAAAAACAGCGTGGGGGAGGCAAAGGGGGAGTTTGGGGAGCCGAAAATGGGGAAAACGCTCCGATTACAGCAAACTCTGCTCCTCCTGCTGCTCCCGCGGGGCAGGGAGGGGTCTGGGCACCCCAGAAAGGCACCTGGCAGCCGCTGATGCTTTCCAGGGAAAGCTTGGCTGTGCTCCCGCTGCCCAGGGCACGAGCGGAGTTTATTTTTAGAGCTTTTGGAACTGCTGGGGAGGGAAAGGGACAGAAAATCCCCGTGAGGGCTCTGTGTGCTGAGCGTCCCTCCTGTCACAGCCACCCCACCCCGGCCGGGGGTGCAGCCCAGCCCTTGCCAGGAGTGCAGGACAAGGGAGCAGCGAGGAGCAGAGCCCCGAGCTCGCCGTTCTGCCCGGGATAATTCCCCGGGGACATCCCTGTCCCTCAGGGGGCACAGCCCGTGCAGGGGCAGCAGAGCAGAGACTCAGCAGAGCTGAGCAGCACCGGCGGAGCGAGGGCAGCTCCAGGAGGGAGAGCAGCACCACCGAGGGCACAAACACCCCGGGGAATTCTCAGGAATGCCCAGAGAAGCCAAAATCTCAACCTGGAGACCCAAAATCTCAGCCCTGGGCGCCCTGGGCTGCTCCTGCCAAAAAGCAGGTGATGGTCCCACCCCGTTTTCTTTTCAAGCCCCTCCTGAGGTCAAGCTGTGCCCGCCCGCGTCCTCTCCCCGGCACAAACCCGGCCCTGGAGCCGTGCCGGGTGCTGGGAGAGCACCGGAGAGCTGCGACCCTGCTGCTGCAGGCCCGGATAATCCCAGCGGAAAATCATTGCCCGGTGACAGCCAGAGCTCCCTCGGGACACGCTGAGCACGGCCAGGGTGGCACCGGGGCTGAGGCAGCACCGGGGGGGCACCGCTGGCTCAGGTTTGGGGGGCAAAGAGGAGAAGGAGCCCGGCTGGAGCTTCCCCCGGCCGGGGGTCCCTGCCCGGCTCAGGTTTGGGGAGGCAAAGAGGAGAAGGAGCCCGGCTGGAGCAGCCCCGGCCGGGGGTCCCTGCCCGGCTCAGGTTTGGGGGACAAAGAGGAGAAGGAGCCCGGCTGGAGCAGCCCCGGCCGGGGGTCCCTGCCCGGCTCCAGCCCCGCTCCAGCTGCCGCCCTCGCCGCCCGGATCTAATGAGCTGGGCTAATGAGCGCATGCAAATCAGCGCCGAGACGGCGAAAAGGCCATTTGCATCTCCTTTAAACGCCCCGGTGCCACCGCAGCGGTGTCTGGCTGCGTGCGGGGGCAGAGCCAGACCGCAAACCTCCTCCGCGACAGAGGATTCAGCACCGAGGATTCAGCACAGGGAATTCAGCACGAATTCAGGAAAGGGAATTCAGCACGGGGAATTCAGCACGGAGAATTCAGCACAGAGGATTCAGCACGGGGAATTCAGCACGAATTCAGGACAGGGAATTCAGCACAGGGAATTCAGCACGGAGAATTCAGCACAAGGAATTCAGCACAAGGAATTCAGCGCAGAGGATTCAGCACAGAGGATTCAGCACAGAGGATTCAGCACAGGGAATTCAGCACAGGGAATTCAGCACAGGGAATTCAGCACAAGGAATTCAGCGCAGAGGATTCAGCACAGAGGATTCAGCACAGAGGATTCAGCACAGGGAATTCAGCACAGGGAATTCAGCACAGGGAATTCAGCACAAGGAATTCAGCGCAGAGGATTCAGCACAGAGGATTCAGCACAGAGGATTCAGCACAGGGAATTCAGCACAGGGAATTCAGCACAGGGAATTCAGCACAAGGAATTCAGCGCAGAGGATTCAGCACAGAGGATTCAGCACAGAGGATTCAGCACAGGGAATTCAGCACAGGGAATTCAGCACAGGGAATTCAGCACAAGGAATTCAGCGCAGAGGATTCAGCACAGAGGATTCAGCACAGAGGATTCAGCACAGGGAATTCAGCACAGGGAATTCAGCACAGGGAATTCAGCACAAGGAATTCAGCGCAGAGGATTCAGCACAGAGGATTCAGCACAGAGGATTCAGCACAGGGAATTCAGCACAGGGAATTCAGCACAGGGAATTCAGCACAAGGAATTCAGCGCAGAGGATTCAGCACAGAGGATTCAGCACAGGGAATTCAGCACGGAGAATTCAGCACGGAGAATTCAGCACAAGGAATTCAGCACAGAGGATTCAGCACAAGGAATTCAGCACAAGGAATTCAGCACAGAGGATTCAGCACGGAGAATTCAGCACAAGGAATTCAGCACAAGGAATTCAGCAGAGAGGATTCAGCGCAGAGGATTCAGCACAGAGGATTCAGCACAGGGAATTCAGCACAGGGAATTCAGCACAGGGAATTCAGCACAGGGAATTCAGCGGGGCCACCTGGCGCCGCAGGGCCGGCGGGGCTCGCAGGCGAAGCCGCTTTTGATGTGCAAACGAGCCCGGCAGCTCTGCCCACCAGCCCGGTCCCGGCCCCGCCTCGCATCTGCCAGCCCCGGGCAGGGGGGACCGGCCCCGTCCCCTCCCCGGCCAGGGGACAGCTGGCGTGTGCCTGCGGCAGGCACCGGCTGCGGCAGGGACCGGCTGCCATCCCCCGGCGGTGCTCGTTACTCATTATGGGATAAAAAAGGGAATTAAAGGAGAAGCCGGGCTGCGAGCGGCCGGCGGAGCAGCTGGGGAGCAGCGCGGCCCCGGGGCCCGTTCCCGCTGAGGCTCTCGGGCCTGGCACCGGGACAGAGCCGTGCCAGGAGCTGTCACAGCGCTGCCAGGGGACAGACGGACAGCCCTGAGCCCCCTTTGTTCATCCCACAGCGCTCAGCAGGCTCAGGGGGGGAAATCCCTGTGCTGAGCCCCAGGGCCTGTGCAGAGGGGAACCAAGGCTGGGTTTGCCATTCCTGCCTTCGCCATTCCTCTGTCATTCCTGGGTTTGCCATTCCTGCCTTTGCCATTCCCGTTTTCCAGGGCCCTGTGCCAGGCTCGGGCTGTTCCCACCTGGGACAGGGTCCATCCTAGCCTGGGAACTGCCCAGGGGAGGGAAGGGGCTGGGGAAGGGTCGGGCGGCACCCATTGATTGACCCCCCCCCACCCCGTGCTGATCTTATCAAAAATCCACAGCAAATTGGGTCCTAAAGCTCATTTTCAAGGAGTTTCAGGTTTCCAAGCCTCCTCCGTGGATGGGGACAGGGATCACATTCCCGGCACATTCCTGCAAAGCCTTTCCCCGTGACTGCTCCTTCAGGCTGGGGCTGAAGGTCAGACCCTCCTCCTCCTCCTCAGCCCCCAGCTGCAGGGACAGCGTGGGGGTCACTCCAGTGACCCTCAGTGCACTCTGAAGTTGCTCCAGTGCCCCTGTCCCTGGAGATGGGAACATCCCAGCCCCTGCCAAACACCCAAAGCCATTTTTCAACCCCACGTCTGTTCAACACCTTCCATATTTAATTTATTTAGAGATTCTCTACATTAAAGTATTTTCATGCCAACGCTCCCGCCCTCCCATCTTGGCCTCAGGAAGAAGAGACTTGGACACAGCTTTGGGTGGAATGCACTGGAATAAAGTCGCTGTTGCAGTCACAGAGAACACGGAACAAACCAGAGAACTGCACACGGGAGACGCCGGGGAAAGCTGGAATTAGCACATCCCAGTCATGTTTGCACCTTCCCAGACGGCCCTGAAGGCGTGCAGGGAGGTGCAACATGCTCTGCTGAGCCAGACCAGAGCTCAGACTCCGGGAAAGCCTGGGAAAAGCATGGAATTGTGCCAGCAGCAGCGGGCCCAGAGCCTCGGCTGAACCCGTTGGAAAAGGAACAACACGGAATCACCCAGCCAGGATTGCAGTGTTTGGGAATGCTGAGCTCAGGGCTGAGGCAAATCCGTGCCTGGAGTGCAAACCACAACAGCCTCAGCCACGGCCCAGGCCCAGCACACCTCGAGCAGGTTCAAAATATCCTTTCTCACAGTAAAAGCTGCCTTTGTTATCGACTCCTGTTGCCTGGTGTAGTCCAGGCCACGGTTTAAAAGCTGAGCTCCCAGCAGCACACCTGGGCCAGGTTTTGGGTTGGTTTTGGGTTGGTTTTCACCTCTCAGGATCCCCTTCAGCAGCAGCACAAGGCCTTGAATTGTCACAGCTGAGGTGACACTTCCGAGCTCACACTGAGCTGCTGGTTCTGGCTGGCATGTCCAGAATTCAATCAAAAAAGGGTGAAGGAGGAAATTGATTCTGCAAACTTCAATTTAAAGCCTGTAATTAAATAATTAAGCCATCATAAGCTACTTTCAGGTAGCATCTCACTGGCCTTTGTCCTCTGAAAGGACAGGGACTTTTCCACCCCAGTCCACCTTCCCCTGTCCTCAGCTCACACAAACCTTTCAGAACATGCAGCCCTGGTTCCAACCCTGCATTTTTCACCAAGCAATATTGTCCTGCAAGTCTCATTTCCTCTCTCCTGTTTCCTAACCCATGGTCTGAAAGTGAAGCTTTGCAATTCCCAGTCACGCTCAGCCCTGAAAATGCTCACAAAAGGCTCAGCTCAAACCCCAAACCTCCTGGTGGCTATTGCACATTTTTAAGAGCTGGCCTAAACATCCTGCTGAAGATCCAGGCCCTGGGAGAAGGGATATTTTCCAAACTGCTCTCGGCAGCACCGCCACGAGTGTCACCTGCTGCTGGTTTGGGCTGGGAGGGCGACAGGGAAACACCAACACAAGGAAAAGGAAACCAAACCAGCAGGAGCAGGGGCGAGGGAGCCGTGCTAGTGCTTGGCATCCCGGGGGTAGAACTCGGCCAGCGTGCTCTGGGGGATCCTCTTGAGCATCTCCTTGGGGAAGATCCGGAGCAGCTGCCAGCCGATGTCCAGGGTCTCGTACACGGTGCGGTTCTCGTAGGGCCCTGCCAGCACAGCCAGGGGGATGAGGGCAGGGAGTGCCACAGGGCCCTGGGAGTGAGCCCTGTCAGGGGATGAGGGCAGGGAGTGCCACAGGGCCCTGGGAGTGAGCCCTGTCAGGGGATGAGGGCAGGGAGTGCCACAGGGCCCTGGGAGTGAGCCCTGCCCTGCTGGGATGAGGGCAGGGAGTGCCACAGGGCCATGGGAATGAGCCCTGCACCACTGGGATGAGGGGAAGGAGTGCCACAGGGCCCTGGGAGTTAGCCCTGCCCTGCTGGGATGAGGGCTGGCAGTGCCACAGGGCCCTGGGAACGAGCCCTGCCCTGCTGGGATGAGGGGAAGGAGTGCCACAGGGCCCTGGCAATGAGTCCTGTCGCACTGGGATGAGGGCTGGCAGTGCCACAGGGCCCTGGGAACGAGCCCTGTCCTGCTGGGAGCTGCTGGAGCCTTACCCTGAGCAATGAAGTTCTTCTCAAACTTCTGCAGGAACTCCAGGTACAGGAGGTCGTCCGAGGTCAGGGCTTCCTCGCCCACCACGGCCTTCATGGCCTGCACGTCCTTGCCGATGGCGTAGCAGGCGTACTGGGGAGGGCACAGAGCTCTCACCTGGCTCAGGGACTCAGGGAACGGCCTGAACATCACCCCATCCCACCCCTGCCACCATCCCAGGTTATCCCAGCCTGGCCTGGGACGCTCTCAGGGATGGGGCAGCCACAGCTCCTCTGGAATTCCAGCCCAGCCCCTCCCCACTCTCATTCCTTCCCAATATCCCACCCATCCCTGCCCTCTGGCAGTGGGAAGCCATTCCCTGTGTCCTGTCCCTCCAGCCCTTGTCCCCAGTCCCTCTCCAGCTCTCCTGGAGCCCCTTTAGGCCCTGGAAGGGGCTCTGAGGTCTCCCTGGAGCTCCTCCATGTGAACATTCCCAGCTCAGCTGTTCCCTCCTCTCTAACCACCCACAGCTCCCGTTCAAACCCAAAACCTCTCACTGAACCCTCAGTCACGGCTTTAAAGCAGCCTCAGGAATGTTCTGGATGCCAGCTGATCCTGGCCTTTCCAGGTGTGTGGGAGCCCAGCCCCAGTTCCCAGGGGAGCTCTGTACCCACCAGCTGGTTGGACACATCGGCGTGGTCCTTCCTGGTCATCCCCTCGCCGATGGCCGACTTCATCAGCCGGGACAGGGAGGGCAGGACGTTGATGGGGGGGTAAATCTGAGGGAAAAACACCCAGGAATTAACAGGAATCACGGATTAAGAGTAACTTTCAGCCCGCTGTGAGCAGCGTGGCACTCACCTGCCTGTTGTGCAGCTGCCTGTCCACGTAGATCTGGCCCTCAGTGATGTACCCGGTCAAGTCAGGGATGGGATGAGTAATATCTGGGGGGAAAAAAAAAAAAAAAAAAAGGTTTGACAGTTTTCAGCCCTTTTATAGCCATTTCAGCACTGAGCTGCAGCCTCTTGTTACCAGGTGACTTCATCAATTATTCCCTCCACAAATCCCAAGTGTTCTTGGATCGGGGCTATGAGCACCAGGCCTGAGGCCTCAAAGGGCAAAGCATTTTTAGCAGAAAGCAGCCAAAACCTGGAATATTAACGAAACCTAAAGGCCTGCTGTGTTGCTGTGTGCCCCAAGGGCTCTGTGGGACCCCCTGGCTGTGACTCACCATCGTTGGGCATGGTGAGGATGGGGATCTGGGTGATGGAGCCATTCCTGCCCTCCACGCGCCCGGCGCGCTCGTAGATGGTGGCCAGGTCCGTGTACATGTAGCCAGGGAAGCCTCGGCGCCCAGGCACCTCCTCCCGAGCTGCTGACACCTGGGGGCCACAAAAACACCCCCCGGGAGTCAGAGCCTGCCCAGGGAGCTGCTGCCTCTCCCTGGATTCAGCTCTTCCTGCCATGGGCAGCCACACAAACGCCTCTCAGCGCAGCCACGTGTGGCAGGACGAGGCAAATCTAAAATTACGGCATCAAACTGCTGGTTCATGGAATTGTGGGGTGGTTTGGGTTGGAAGGAAACTTAAACATCATCCAGTGCCACCCCCTGCCACGGCAGGGATACCTTCCACTGTCCCAGGGTGCTCCAAGCCCCATCCAGCCTGGCCTTGGACACTGCCAGGGGTGGAATTGCCACCACTGAAACAAATCCCAGTGAAACTAAAACCCTCCCTGGCTGCTCCCAAACATTCCAGTGAATATTAACTACAACACCTGGAGCAGCAGCTTCGCTTCTCACTTCACACCACCGCCCCTTTCTGCCAGTAACAAACTCATCAATGAGCACATTAACGAGCACACACCTCTCTGAGAGCCTCAGCGTAGGAGCTCATGTCTGTCAGGATGACCAGCACGTGCTTCTCACACTGGTAGGCCAGGAACTCGGCCGTGGTCAGCGCCAGGCGGGGCGTGATGATGCGCTCGATGCTGCAACACAACCCTGCCCTCAGCGGGGCTGCCACGGACACCTGGGAGCCACTCAGAGCTTCCAGAGGGCCACGGGCACCACCTGCAGCAGCAGCACCGCAGCTGGAGCAGCAGCACTGCAGCTGGAGCAGCACCACCGCCGCAGCTGGAGCAGCACCACCGCCGCAGCTGGAGCAGCACCACCAGCAATACCTCACCAGCAGCACTTCCCCCGCAGCGTTGCTGCCACAAAACCCCACCACAAGTGACACCCTTGTCACCACCCCCACACCCAGTTTGTCCTTCCCAGCGTTTCCCGCCGGCCCAGGGAGTGGCCACACTCACGTGGGGTCGTTGGCCAGGTTCAGGAACAGGCACACGTTGTCCATGGAGCCGTTCTCCTCGAAGTCTGACTTGAAGAACCGGGCGGTTTCCATGTTCACCTAAAGCACAGCACGAGGCTCCAGTCCCAGCTATAACTCAGCACATTTTGCACCCAATTAAGGGCTGATGAACTCATTAATGACCCACAGCAAGGCTCTGCATCAGGAAGGCTCCTCTACACTCCCAGAGTGAGCAACTGCCGGAATTCCAGGCTGGAGATCAAGTTTAAGGTACTTTAACCTGATCGGACACACTCTGCTAGAATTGTGGAATGGTTTGGGTTGAAGGGACCCAAAAACCCCTCCAGTGCTACCCCTGCCATGGGCAGGGACACCTCCCACTGTCCCAGGGTGCTCCAAGCCTCATCCAACCTTGGACACCTCCAGGGACGGGGCAGCCACAGCTGCTCTGGGCACCCTGTGCCAGAGCCAGACTCCAACACTTCTGGGATTTTCACCCATTCTTCAATTCCAGACACACAAAACCTGCCCCTCTGAGCATCCTCAGGGATTCCTGCAGCCCCACAGACTCACCCCCATGGCAGCAAAGACGATGGCGAAGTTCTCCTCACTGTAATCCATCACATCTTTGGATTTCTTCACCAAGCCAGCCTGGCGACAGATCTGAGCTGCGATCTGGGGAAGAAACGTCCCAGGGTTTGCATTTGGTGCTGTCCCACAGCCCAGAATTTAATTTAGTTTTTTATCCCAGAGGAACACAAGGCTCTGAGGCCTCACCTCATTGTGGGGCAGCCCAGCAGCTGAGAAAATGGGGATTTTCTGGCCCCTGGCAATACTGTTCATGCCATCTATGGCTGAAATTCCAGTCTGGATCATTTCCTCGGGGTAGATCCGGCACTGGGGGTTGATGGGCTGGCCTGTGGGGTTTGTGGAGCAAACACGAAGTTACTGCCTGGACATGCTGGAGATTTATCAAACAACCCCTGAGAAATGGGTACAAACCCCCCTGTGACACCAACAAATCTTCAGCTGCACCTGGTCACACCTGAGCCCTTTAGACCCCAAGGCTCTGATGTTAAATGTTCATGTCAAGGGTGAGAATGATTTAAACCCCTGCCAGGTTATCAGCTTTACATCTTTAGATGTTGTAAAATTAACTCTGCAAATAATAAAGAAGAGCTTCCAAACATTGCAGAAAATGGTAACTTTCTGTTACCTCATCTCCCTGCATTGGGGATTTGATTTAATTTGATGCCACACACACTTAAAATAAGATGAAGCACCTCTTAATTTATATTTTGTGTTCTAAACCCAATGTATAAATTCAGACACCAGAACACCAGGTTTGACTTCATTCCCCACAGAAAAGGATTACGAACAAACCCATAATGTCCAGGAAATCCTCGGCCAAGACAATGGGGCCTCTGTCTATGGGTTTCCCTGATCCATTGAACACTCTGCCTACAGGAAACAACAACAAAAATGTGAATTGCTGTGAAAATCAGTTAATTTTGGATAAATCTGTTCATTCCTCACCCCCACAGGTGACCCCTTACCAAGCATGTCCTCTGAGACCGGGGTTCGCAGGATGTCCCCGGTGAACTCACACGAGGTTTTCTTGGCATCAATCCCTGAAGTGCCTTCAAATACCTGCAAATACAGCAGAAAAAATTAAAAATAAATCACAGGACAGAAGTTTTGTGCTTCACAGAGAGACTCCTGAATGCTGCTGCACCTGGAGCCCCAGAGCACAAAGCAGGAGCTGCCCTGGAAAAGGCTTCAAGAACAAAGTGCTGGTACCAAACCCCATGAAACCCTGCTTCCCACAAAATTCATGAATTCCATCAGCAACAACCACCAAACCTGGTGCAATTCCTTTGATCTCAGCTGTTTCCTTCTGCCAAGTTCTCCAGATAAAAATAACGTTAACAAGAAACAGCTTTTTAGGAGAAACACCAGCACAGGGCTGATCTGGAACCCAGCACTGCAAATTGCAGGGGATTCCTTTAAACCAGCAGCAAAGGAATCCAGGGGGGACGGAAATGAAAATGTCACTGTGCACTGTCAGAAATCTCCTAAAATTATTGATGCCACCTGCACTTGGAACCAGCAGGTGATTTATTGTTTTCATTCAAAAAGAACACATCTCCAGACGGGTTTGGTTTGGTTCAGGGCTCATCCTGGTTAATAAAATGTGGGAAAAGAGGTTCCTGCTCCTACCTGAACCACAGCTTTGGAGCCACTGACTTCCAGCACCTGCCCACTCCTCCTGGTGCCGTCGGGCAGGGTCAGGTGCACGATCTCGGCGTACCTGGGGAACTGCAGGGCAGCAGGGGCAGGAGGGAAAGAGTTAAACTCCACAGCAAATAAAAATAACCAGCTCCAAGCCTAGGAACTACTCGGTTTTTCAGAATAATTTTATCATCTGACCAAAACTCATTCCCAGGACATTAAACTTCCAGGATAAAGCCGTTTTTACAGGAACGTTTGCAGGGTTGGAGCTGCAGAAGGAGCTGTCAGAATCAGTTCTGACAACCCCAGGAGTCCCAAACAGTGACAAAAAGCCCCAGGGCAGCACCTGACAAGAGGAAAAACCTGCAGCAGTTGTTTGCCCTCAAGAGCAGCTTGAGAAGAAGCCAGGACTGTGCACAGGTTCCTTTTGCAGAGCTCTGATGTGGGAACAGAGCAAACAGGGACATCTCAGCTTGGAATTAAACAACATTCCAGGGGTCTGGTAAACCTCAAACGCTGTTTCCTTTCTTTCCCCAATTTCCCCTTTCCTTTCTCCCTCTCCTCCAGGACGTGGAGCAATCCCCACATTCCTCTTCATCCCAGAAGTCAGAAATGGATCGAAACTGCTCCGTGGAATTACCCAGCAGTCGGGATTTTGCCTTTCCCAGCTTTCTCTGTAAACCCTCCCTGCCAAGGCTTCATTAAGCACAGGGAATTTACCTTCACTTGGTCCAGGATAACCAGGGGCCCGTTCACGCCCGACACGGTTTTGTAAGCTGGAGAGAACACGAGGCACGAGTCAGGCACTTGCTCAGGAACACCCCACAGCCCCTTTTCCCGTTTCATTCCCATCCCCGGGCTCGGGTTTGCAGATCTGGGGGCTGATTTCTGTTTGTTATGAACTCCACATGAAGGATCAGGCACAGGAATTGGCACCCAGCATTTTCCTGCTCCCTGCAAAGCCCTGGAGGTGACACTGAGGGGATCCTGGTGTTTTCCTGGCCATCACAGCAATTCTCTGCTCAGCTTGGAGGGGCTTGGAGCACCCTGGGACAATGGGAGCTGTCCCTGACATGGCACTGGATGGGCTTTAAGGTCCTTCCAACCCAAACCACTCCATGATTCCAAGATTCCAAACGAGGAGTTCTGTCAGTCCAAGGAAAAAGCATCACTTGACCCCCAGACGGAGGAAACCTTGAGTCAAAGCTCCCTCAGGGTCACGAGGAGCAGCTGGGACTGTTCCTCGCTGCTGTGAGGAGCCCTGAGTGAAGAATTTCACCCCGTGACTGTCTCATGGGCGCTCCTTCCTCAATCGGCCTCTCACTCCCGGCTCTGTCCCTGAGAAAACATTTCCCTGGCACCAGCCAGCACCAACTCCCCGGGAGAGCAGCTCATCAGCCACTCAAAGTTCCCCTTTCCACCAAGACCAAACAGTTCTGTGACAAACCAAGTGCAACTTGAAACATTTTCCATCCCCAGCTCGATGGCGGTTCAGGGAAAACCCAGAATCCACATGGAAAAAACCTGGACTGAGGATGGAGTCACCTCGGCTCCAACCCTGACAGGACCCTCTGCTCCAGAATAAAAATTTAAAGAGAGGCTGGAATTGCAATGATGGATTTGGCTTCCAAACCTGTCCAGTATTTCCAAAGGATCCATCACCCAGAAGCTCCTGGCAGCACCTGGCAGGCCCTGGTGCTATTTAGGGCACAGGTAAGGTAATTTTATGTAACTGCTGCCAGAAATAACACCTTCACACACACTGATTTGTCCCCACTGTGCCGCAATAAAGGGATTTTCACCAAAGCCCCGCATTTCCCCTTTTTCACCCGATTTCTCAATTCGCTGTTAAAGGCACAGCCTCCATCCCACTCCCTCATTTCCAGTTCCTGGTGCAAACGCCGGCGCTGCAGGAAGGCCACGGCACGGGCCGCGTCACCAGCGGGCTGGGCGGCACCGGCGCTAATTACGGTGGTTAATTAACAGCCCGACCCCGGACAGTTCTGAGGGGGCGGGCGAGCCCGGGGGCCGCTGCTGCCCGGGCCCGGGGCTGCAGGCCGGCCCGTGCGCGGCCCCCCCT
>VZTJ01001838.1:79644-89867 GCA_013397795.1 Orthonyx spaldingii
TGGAAGGTGTCCCTGCCCATGGAAGAGGTGGTACTGGATGGGATTTAAGGTCTCTTCCAATCCAAACCATTCCAGGATTCCAGCCATGAACCCATGAAGAAATCCCATGGGAAGTTTCAAAGTGAGCTCTGGGAATCAGGGAATTCAGGCTGGAGAAGAGCATGGAGGGATAGGAGAGGGACAGAGGGTGGGCTTGGGTGGGATATCAGGAAAAATCCCTCCCTGTGAGGGTGGGGAGGGGCTGGGATGGAATTCCCAGAGAAGCTGTGGCTGCCCCTGGATCCCTGGAAGTGTCCAAGGCCAGGTTGGAGCACCCTGGGACAGTGGGAGGTGTCCCTGCCCATGACAGAGGGGGTTGGATTAGGTGGTCTTTCACCTTCCAACCCATTCCATGATTCCATGCCCTGTGTCCCACCTCCCACAGCTCTTCTGGCCTCACCTCTCCTCTCCCTCCTCCCCCAGGTCCCTCTGGCCACCAACATTTACGGGCTGATTGGCCCCAACGCCGGCCTGGGCTTCGCCATAGGTAAGGCGGGGGTGCTGCGGCCGCTGCGGGGCAGCTCCCGCGGGGCAGCGGGGACTGAGGAGCCCTCCCTGCTCCGGGCAGGAATGGTGGACTCCTCTGTGATGCCCCTCATGGGTCACCTGGTGGACCTGCGCCACACCTCTGCCTACGGCACCGCGTACGCCATCGCCGACGTGGCCTTTTGCATGGGCTTTGCCATCGGTAGGAGAGCTTCACTCAGGGTGTACCTCCCCCTGCTCCCTGGCGCCTTGGCCCTTTCCAACGTTGGAATTCGCAGGTCCCTCCACGGGCGGGGCGATCGTGCGAGCCCTGGGCTTCCCCTGGCTGATGGTCGTGGTTGGGGTGCTGAACGTGGCCTTCGCCCCGCTCTGCTGGCTCCTGCGCAGCCCCCCGGCCGCCGAGGAGAAGATGGTCAGTCAGGGGTGCTGTCCTGGAGTTTCACATCCCAGGGGTGTGAGGGAGTTAAGAATAAATTTTGCCAGGGGTTGTGTCTTCCTTGTCGGGGTCTATTCTGCCCTCAAAAAGGGACAAAAGTCCTCAGGAAAGTTTAGAGGGTCCTTCTCTGCACTCGCAGCTTGTATTCCCTGGGGAAAAGTCTGACTGGGCTTTTCCCCAAAGTGATAATGCTCCTGTTAACTGATCAAATTAATCATTGTTTTTACTAAAGCATGATTTCTGCTCTCCTTCACCCAGGCCATCCTGAGGCAGGAGCGCCCCATGCAACCCAAAAGCTACACCCCAAAGGAAGCCCAGCGGGAATTCCCCCTCACGGAGGAGAGCGACGGGGAGGCGGAAAACGTGGAATAGGCAGGGCAAGGAAAGCTTTGTGCCCTGCTTTGGAGTCAATATTCTGGTTACAGGATAGGTGTGAGCAGACACCACCAACTCGGCCTCCCCCAGGCTGAATTTCCAACCTCTTCTCCAACCACCAGGATTTGAAGGCTCCATCCTTTTAGTGAAGCCACTCCCTTGCTGTGGGCCTCAACCACGGAATCTGCAGGCAGCTGGCAATAAAGATGTCACTGCAATGTCACCGCTCCTCCGAGGACACTAAAAAATGTTCATTTCTATCTTGCTAGTTTGATGTATTGTGCTGTGTCTGTGCTACTCAGAGCTGCTCAAGTGTCCTTCCCAACATACATTAAATTAATTTATTCGTTTGAAGAACTCTAAAGAAACTGAGGTGTGAATAAGGTTTGCACTCAGCCAACAAAGCCAGTCAGTTCACTGTTTTTAACGTGGCTATTTCAGGTGCTGCAGCCGGGGGGGGTCTCGGAGCTCTGAGGGAAGAGTTTGGCAGAGAATCCGCACTTTCTCCCACGGCTCTAGAGTGCGGAATTTACCCGTCCGTTCCAAACACATTGCTCAGGGGCGCTCAGTGTTTGTTTGTGCCGGAGGTTTGTTTGACCGCCGCTCTGAGGGGAACCGGCACCGCCGCCATGACACCGGCGCCCGCCTCCTTCCCGCCCTTTTCCCCGCCCTCCTTCCCGCCCTTTTCCCCGCCCTCGGGGCCGGCGCTCTCGCGAGACTTCGCTCGCCCCGCCCCTTCCGGTAATGGCGGCGCCCTAACCGCGCGGCCGGGCCCGCCAGCACCGTCAGTCCCCGCCGCTGTCCCGGCAGTGTCACCGCCGCTGTCCCCGTCACTGCCGCCGCCACCGCCACCATGCACTCGGACGATGTGAGCCCGCCCGTTCATTCGGCCCCGTGTCAAACGCCGCGGCCGCGCGCCCGTCGCACGTGGCCGGGGGTCCGCTGTCCCCAGCGCGGGGGCGGCCCGAGGGGGCGGACGGGCCCCGAGGGTGTCCGTGGGGGTTCGGCAGCCGCAGATGCGCTGTCCCTGCGCCAGGGGGGCACCGCGCTCTCCCTGCCTGTGGGACACAGAGAAAGCCCCGATGTTTGTGGGGTGTCTCCCGTCAGAGCCGCAGCGGGGGCTGCCGGAGCCGGGGGGGGACACGGGGGGCCGGGTGAGGGGTGTCACGGTCTGTCACCCGCTGCTTGCCCTCGCAGGTTGTCTGGAGCACGCTGGGGAACAGGCAGTTCTGCTCCTACAAGATGACGTGAGTTTGGGGGGTCGGGGCGGGCTTTGGGGGGATCCAGCAGGGAAAGGAACGGGAGGGACTCACCCGGGTCCCCCTCAAACCCCGCAGTGTCCCCTCTGTGCCACCACGGCCACACATGGGGGGGGGGGCCAGTGGGGTCTTCCTGCCCATCCCTCATCAGTTCCCTGTCCCCTCTTTTCCAGCACCAAAACGCAGAACTTCTGCCGGAATGAGTACAACCTGACGGGGCTGTGCAACCGCTCCTCCTGCCCGCTGGCCAACAGCCAGTACGCCACCGTCCGCGAGGAGAAAGGTGGGAGCAGGGATTTCTCCAGGGAAAGGGTGGACAGGCCTTGGAAGGGGCTGCCCAGGGGGTTTGGAGTCCCCATCCCTGGAGGTGTCATGGATGTGGCACTCAGTGCTCCGGGCTGGGGACAAGGTGGGGATCAAGGGCTGGACGTGATCTCAGGAGCCTTTTCCACCCTGGATGATTCTGGGATCCAGTGAGTGGGCAGGGAGGGGTGGGTGGCACCTGCCCGAGGGTACCCCAGCCCCAGGGAGGTGCTCAGGGGATTTGTTCCCGTTCCCAGGTCGCTGTTATCTCTACATGAAGACGATCGAGCGGGCGGCGTTTCCGCGGCGCCTCTGGGAGCGGGTGAGCTCAGGGACACAGCGGTGACAGCGGCTCTGGTGGCCCCACAGAGGGAAGGGAGGGTGTTCTCAGAGAGGAAACGGCCTCAGGCTGCGCCAGGGAGGGTCAGGTTGGGCATCAGGGGGAATTTCTTCATGGAAAAGGTGGTCAGGCCTTGGAAGGGGCTGCCCAGGGAGGTTTGGAGGTGTCCAGGGAAGGCCTGGAGGTGGCACTCAGTGCTCTGGGCTGGGGAATTGGACTGGGCTGGAGCAGGACACGGTGAGGGTCACACAGCTTGGACCCAATGACCTTGGAGGTCTTTTTTTAATGGTTCCGTGACTCTGGAGCGATGCAGCCCCTCCCAGACGCCCCTGCTCTGTCACCCAGCCCTTGCCCCGGCCCCCAGGTGCTGCTGAGCAAGAACTACGAGAAGGCTCTGGAGGAGATCGATGAGAACCTCATCTACTGGCCCCGCTTCATCCGCCACAAGTGCAAGCAGAGGTTCACCAAGATCACGCAGTACCTGATCCGCATCCGCAAGCTGACCCTCAAGAGACAGTAAGGGACATGAGGGGTGACCGTGGCAGTGACCACTGGTGGCCTCTGGAGCTGCTGCCCCTCTCCTGAGCCGCTGTCACAGCCAGTGCACGGAGCTGGTCCCCGTTTCCTGAGGGGTTTTAGGGGATCTGTGTGACGTGGATGGGCTGCAGGGAGTCCAGGGGTGTAAATGCACTTAGGGAATGTCCTGAGCTGGAAGGGGTCCACAGGGATCATTGATCCCCCTCCTGGCTCTGCACGGACTCCCCAAAATCCCCCCCTGGGCACCCCTGGCAGCGCTCTCCAGACCCTCCTGGAGCTCTCGGGGCCGTGCCCATTCCCTGTGGAGCCTGGGCAGTGCCCAGTACTCTCTGGGAGAAGAACCTTTCCCTAAAATCCAACCTAAACCCCCTGGCCCAGCTCCAGCCCTTCCCTGGGTCCTGTTCCTGTCACAGAGAGCAGAGATGGGAGCTGCCCCTCAGGAGGAGCTGCTCCAGGTGCCCCCAGCTGCTCCTCCTGTGGCCCCTCCAGACCCTTCCCCATCCAATGGGGATGATCTTCCTTACCCTGAGGCACCCAAAACTGCCCCCAGGACATTCCACACGTGTCAGCCACGTGTGGAATGCTAAAGCTGCTGGATTCCAGAGGCTGTGGGTTCCCAGTGCTGTTGTTCCCTGCAGGAGGAAGCTCGTGCCGCTGCGCAGGAAGATCGAGAGGCGCGAGAACAGGCGAGAGGTAACAACTCCTCCTCTGTGGTGTCACCTCCTGCCCCTGCTGCTGTCCCTGCTGCCCCTGGGCCTCACACAGCTGCCCTGTGTTCCCTCCCTAGGAGAAAGCCCTGATTGCTGCCCAGCTGGACAATGCCATCGAGAAGGAGCTGCTGGAGAGGCTGAAGCAGGACACGGTGAGGGTCACACACAGCTCCTGCTGCCCCTGGGGGGGACACGGGGGGTGCCTGGCTCCCCAAAGCACAGGGAGCCCCAAAATGTGAGGGCTCCCCTCCTGTTCTGTGCACAGGGACCCCCAAAACGTGAGGTGTCCCCTCCTGTTCTGTGCACAGGGAGCCCCAAAACCTGAGGGCTCCCCTGTTCCGTGCAGGAGTGTGGGGTCAGGGTTGGGAAGGGGCTGATCCACACGTTCACCTCAGTCTGATCCTGCCCTGTGCAGGCTTTCAGTGCCCCCCCCCATCTCCCAAAGTCCATCCTCCTCCTGTCACTTACGGAAAATCCCAATTTTCCTTTCAGTATGGAGACATCTACAACTTCCCCATCCACGCCTTTGACAAGGCCCTCCAACAACAAGATGCAGAGAGCGAGAGCGAGTCGGATGCAGAGAGGGGGGAAGAAGAAGAAGAAGAAGATGATGAGGTAAAGCTTCCAGCCCTGCCTGCCCTGGTGCTGAGCTGGGCTGGCCCTGCCTGCTGGCTCAGAAGAACTCAGAGAAACCTTGTGGTGGCCTTGGTGGCTCTTCCAGCAAGTGCTGACCCTGCTGTGCTGAGTCCCCGCCTCCGTTTCTTGCAGGATGTGGATAAAAGGGAGTTTGTGGAAGCAGAGGACAGCGAGCTCAGCGACTTCGAGGTAGGTGGAGCAAACTGAGGCTGAGCTGGACAGGCACCTCCAGCCCTGGGTGTCTCTGGGGATGGGTAAGAGGCAGCAGAATCAGAGCTGTGGAGGAGAAAGGCACAGCCAGTCTGCAGTGCATCCACTGGGATTGCGGAATGGGATCACACACGAGGTGACTTTGGGGAAGGAGGAGGTTCAGTTACACAACCTGCTCTGACATCACTCCTGTCACTCATTGTTCCTCAGGATATGGATAAGTTGGAGACGAGCAGTGAAGAGGAGCAGGAAGTAGAGAAGGAAGCCTCCCACTCCAAATCTAAAGGGAAAACCCCCGTGAAGGGCCCAGCCAGGAGAAAACGTCCCTACATTGAAATCGAGTACGAAGAGGAAACAGAGCCCAGCACCAAGACAAAAGCAGCCTGAGCCCTCCCTGGTCCCGTTTTGTACTGACTGACACAACTCCAGAGGTGACTCCAGGATCTGTCACCCACCTCCCACCCCTGCACAGGACCCTCAGTAACTCCTGGCTTTATACTCCACGCGTTTTCTCCAAGAACTGCAGGGTTTGTGTCCCAGCCGGGCACTTGCAGTGAGTTTGTACAAGTGGGTGAAGCACAGCTCACAGAACATCCCCCACCTCCTCTACAGCCACAGAAAGCTCAGCTCAGACTCTGCTCCAGGAAGAGCCCTGGCCTGGGGGCTCTGCTGCTTCCTGCTAAGGCTGAAGAAGCCAGAAGTGCCACAGGGGGCCTTTGGATGTGTCTGGGGGAGGTGTGGGGCTCACAGGTGGGACAAGAATGACAGAACTTTAAATAAATATAACAGTTTTACTGTACAAAAGGGGGTGAGCAGAGTCAGGCATCTCAGCTGCTCTCCTGCACCTTCCTGAGGCACTCCCACACCCGGCTCTCCTCACAGCTGCTCTGCAGCCCTTCCAGCAGCACCTGCAGGGACAAAAGCAGCACTCCCAGTGCCTCGGTTACGGTGTTACCCACCCTCCCCTGAAGCTGGCATGGGGGTAGTGACTGCCTTTTCAATGGCAGCACTGAGAAGACTCTGTTCTGTCCTAATAATCCTGTCAGGTGTAACATGGGGATGCTGCACTGTGATTAGTGTAGGCTTTGCCCACCCGCAGCTGATTTTCCTGCCAGCAAAGAGCTTAATTCCCAAAGAGGTGGCTTGAAATCTCTGAAACAAGGGAGAGGTGTGTGGAGGGAGGAGACAGCATTGAGGAGTCTGACAGTTAACAATAATCTGTCAGAGAAGGGCTGCGTGGAAAAAAGGGAAGGCGTTTCTCTTGAGTTGTACCCTTGGTTCATTGGCAGATCTCAGATACTCTGAAAAATGTGTCTGTACCCATTCATCCCAGGAAAGGAAGCTAATTAGTGGATGTTTCACAGGAGACCCATTGCAAATTTAAAAAAAAAAAGTTATTAAAAGGCTAAATTGTCAATCAGTGTCTAAGGAAACCAGAAACGCCTCTGGAAGAAATGGGCAAGGCGTTTCTGAATTCCTCATTGGAAAAGGCCACCTGCACTTTTTCCTGGGGACATAGAGTGCACACATGAGCAGAGAGCGCTCACATTTCCTCCCTCTTTATGGACAGATGTCCTTGATGCAGAGCACAGACTGATCCCCACCCACAGCTATGGAGTCATTATCGATCTGTTATCGGTTGTGTTATTGGTGCTGGGGAAGGGGAATTCCCAATCTTGCTGCCCTGAGAAGGGGAAGGGCCCTGGCACCCCCACAGAGTTCCTCCTCACCTTCAGCTGCCCCCGGGAGCAGCGGTCCAGCAGGATGAGGCACTGGGTGGCCCTCTGGAGCAGGGCGGCTCTGACGGGCTCCGGCGTCGGGCCCCGCTCCGTGTGAACGTCCCAGAGCAGCCTCAGCAGGGCCTTGAGGAGCACGGGGAGCCTGCAGGGCATCCTGCAAAGGAAACAGCTCATTCCAAAGCCTGCCCGGGCCAGGGGGCAGCTCAGCCTTGCTGTGGGGTGGGGCAGGAGTTGTGGTGCCAGCCTGAGGCAGCAGCTGAGGAGTTGTGGTGCCAGCCTGAGGCAGCAGCTGCCTGGTTCAGGGTGCCAGGACAGCCCTGGGCACAGGGAAATCTCGGGATGGTGTGTCAGGAATGCTGGCACTGCACAGCCCAGTCCAGGGCACAGGGTTTAGTCCACGTTGATTTAATTTATAACCACTGATGCTTCTGGAACAGGCACAAGTTGGATCAAAATGAGGACCCAGCTTGATTTTGGGGCAGGTTTTTCAGTACTGCCAGTGAATGCTCCCTGCGACAGATTCTCCCTTAAGATTTCAGGGCCTTTTCCTCAAGAAAAAGTACCTTTGGGTCTTAAACTGAAAACATTCAGGATAGGAATGAGACATTCATTTCAGGACAGGCTTCCAGGGCAGCTTTTCTGTGTGCAGCCCCCCCAGAGAGGTACCTGGGCCAGGCGTGCTCTATGGTGCACTGCAGAGTCTCCAGGATTCCCAGCCTGGCTTCTTCCTCGGGGCCATCAGACACTTCCAGGTAGCCCAGGATGACTCGTTCCAGCCTCTTCAGGTGCCTCACTATGAGGATGCCGAGTCTGGAGGCACAAACACACCCTGAGGAGGGAGGACCCACTTGGATACCAAGCCCAGGGCGCATCCCCATGGGGTCACTGCTCTCATCGGCTCAGGAGGGTGGGCAGGCCCCCAGGTACAGCTCTGACCCCCTCAGGAGGATGGGCAGGGTTCCAGGTACAGCTCTGACCCCCTCAGGAGGATGGGCAGGGTTCCAGGTACAGCTCTGACCCCCTCAGGAGGATGGGCAGGGTTCCAGGTACAGCTCTCACCCCCTCAGGAGGGTGGGCAGGGCCCCAGGTACAGCTCTCACCCCCTCAGGAGGGTGGGCAGGCCCCAGGTACAGCTCTCACCCCCTCAGGAGGGTGGGCAGGGCCCCAGGTACAGCTCTCACCCCCTCAGGAGGGCGGGCAGGCCCCAGGTACAGCTCTGACCCCTCAGGAAGGCGGGCAGGGCCCCAGGTACAGCTCTGACCCCCTCAGGAAGGCGGGCAGGGCCCCCAGGTGCCCTGTCCCCTGTCTCACCTGCTGACGAAGGCGGGCAGGGTCCCTGCGTAGACCCGGCGCAGCGCCAGCCGATGCTCGGCCTCCATGTGGGTCAGCACCAGCTGCAGCACCTGGTCCCAGGGGGACGTGGCTCTGCCGTGGCCCTGGTGCCGCTGGCTCCGCTCCAGGACGGGCAGCAGGTCCAGCAGGCACAGCAGCACTGCCTGGTTTGGGGACAGAAGGGGATCTGAGCTCGTGCTCTCTCCAAAAACCAGTAAGTCCCAGCCCCGTGACCGCCCACGGCTGCTGCTGGTCAGCCGACAGACCTGAGGGCTTCCAACCTGTTACCTGCCCTGGAATGGGGCAGCAGGCAAGAGGTCTTCCCTCTCCTCTGAGACTCTCCTGGAATCTACCCAGTTACTCTGTCTCAGGCTGGTGACAGCCTGACTGCACCATGAGAGGGAACAGGCTCAGCCTTGAACTGTGGGGCTGCCAACCCCCCAAGGCATGTTAGACCCCAGCCCAGCCATCCTACCTGGATGAGAGGGGCCTCCCGTGAGTAGAGGTGGTTGTAGAGGGCGTGGAACACCACCTGGGCCCTGTTGAACTGGCATAGATCCGCTCCTGGCTGCAGCGGCAGAGAGCAGGACGTCACTGCTGGGCAGCACATGCTGCTAAAACCTAAAAGCACATCCTTCCCAAACCCTGGGACACCCCGAGCATGAGGAACTGCTGGAAAGGCGCCAGGAAGAGAAGTCAGGAATCTGACCCACACGAGGGAATGGTGGAGCTGTGCCAGGGCAGGGTTAGGTTGGATTTTAGGGAAAGCCCAGAGGGTGCTGGGCACTGCCCAGGCTCCCCAGCAAATGAGCACGGCCCTGAGGCTGCTGGAGCGTTGGGACACCACTGCAGGGACGAGACTGTGGGGTGTTTGTGCAGGGCCAGGGGTCGCACTCTGATCCCTGCGGGTCACTCCCAGCTCAGGCCATTCTGTGACCGACCCTCCCCTCACACAACCCCCAGAAAGGGCTCCTGCCCCTGCCCGCCCTCCCTCACCACGTTGAGCACGATGTGGTGCAGGCAGCGCACGCCCAGCACTTTGTTCTCCTCCTGGAAGTCGTCGGAGAGGAGCAGCGCGGGCGGCAGGACCCGCTCCAGGTGCGGGCACAGCCAGGGCCGGCTGACGTGGAGCAGAGCCCAGGAGAACACGTGTTTGGAGGCCGGGTTACGCTTCCAGGTGTCCCTGGAGAGACAAACACAGCTCAGGCAACGCCGCGACTGACAGTGCTCATTTCCCGTGCACTTGAGGCTTTCAGCTGGCACCAAACTCTGACAGCGATCCCCCAACACTTTCCACTGCTGGGCATTTGTAAAGCTCCTGGCCCCACATTTATGCTCTCTTGAGCCTCAGCTCCGTTTCCCAAAGGTTTCCAGCACTTCCTCCGAACACGCCGCGCTCCCCTTCCCACTCACTTGGTCAACTCTTGCTTCAGGAGCCCCATCACCGCTCCAAATCTTCCTTCCTCATCCCCCTCCTTTCCCCGCAGGAATTCCTCCACGGACCCGCAGCCCGCAGCCCGGAGCAGCCGCTGCAGCAGCTCCCGAGCCGCCGCCCGAGCCCTCGCCGTGCTCCAGGGCCGCTCCTCGCCGTGTGTGACGGCAAAGACGAACGCGGGTCCCTCCACGCGGCGCAGCGCGGGCCCCACCGCGGCCACCCCCAGCGCCTCCTGGCCCTTGGCAGCCTCCAGCTTCTCGAGCAGGAGCAGGAACGCGGCGCCAGCGCGCTCCGCCCGCTCGGCCGCGGCCGCCAGCGCGGTGCCGTGGCCGGGGGGCTCGGCCCCGTCCTGCTCCCGGCGCGGGGGAGCCGCGGAGGCGCCCAGG
>VZTJ01001838.1:99763-124285 GCA_013397795.1 Orthonyx spaldingii
CCCCGGCGTGTCCCTGCCCAGGCCAGGAGCCGCCTTCCGAGGGCATCCCCCGCCTCAGGTGTCAGCCAGCCCTGGGGGAGCCCCCCGGGGGCACGGAGCTCCTCGGGGGTCTCGGTGTCAGGTCTGGGACACCGTAAGTTGGACATTCGGAAAAATTTCTTGGTGAAAAGGGTTTTCCTCTCCCTGTTGCACTTGAGCTAAAGGCAGGAAGGAATTCCTGGCTGGGAGGGTGGGGAGGGGCTGGGACGGAATTCCCAGAGGAGCTGTGGCTGCCTCTGGACTCCGGGAGTGCCCAAGGCCAGGCTGGAACAGCCTGGGACAGTGGGAGGTGTCCCTGCCATGGCAGGGGTGGGGTGAGATGAGTTTTAAGGTCCTTTCCCCCCAAACCAGTCTGGAATTCTGTGATTCCCGGCGCAGCCCGGGCACAGCAGCCGGCAGTGACGGACGGGGAGCTGTGGCACAGCCCCGGTGCGCCCCAGGGCACGGAGCTGTCCCCGCACGGCCCCGGGCTCCTCTCCCTGCCCCTTTCCGCGGTCCCAGCCCCGCACGGCCGCAGCCCGGCGCTGCTCGGGGCCCTGCGGAAGCGCAGGAAGAATGGAGCTATAACGGGAGCGGGAGGACAATGAGCGCTGGCAGCCGGCGGGGCTGGGGCCGCCCGGGCCACCAGGACAGCCCTGGCCGGCCTCGGCCACGCTCCGGCGCTCAGCCACCCAGCCCTGCCGCTCTGGGCGTGTTTGGCACAGCCCGCGTGTCCCTTTGGGACATGACACGGCCACCTCGTGCTGGGCCGTGACCCTGGGACTGCCAGCCCGGCTCTGCTGCCCAGCAGCAGCCGCCCTTGTCCCCAGTGCTGGGAAAAAGAGGGGGGGACCCAGGGCAGGCACTGAGCGGGGAACCCAGGGCAGGCACGGGGTGGGGAACCCAGGACACTGAGGGGGGCTCAGGTTTGGGCACTGAGGGGGGACTCAGGTTTGGGCACTGAGGGGAGCTCAGGTTTGGGCACTGAGGGCAGGGGGGGCTCAGGTTTGGGCACTGAGGGGGGCTCAGGGTTGATTCCTGGCCTGAGAATTTGGGGTGACTCGGATCCATCTCGACTCTGAGCACTCAGATGTCAGTCTGTCCCGAAATCCTGGGACAGATCCCAGCCCAAGCTGTCCCAAAGCATGCGAGGGCTGTCCGGGCTCTTCCTTAGCGCTGCCTTTATTTTCACGGGGTGACACGAGGCACGGAGAACACCCAAACACTACAACAGGAGTTTGCCTGAGCCCACACACCAGACCTGACCGACATCACCAGAAACACACGGGACACACGACAGGGACGCACAGAGCTGCAGTGTCCTGGCAGGGAGGGACACGACTGGCTGGGCCAATGCCAGGGGGGAGAAGGAAGCCCTGAAGGCTCCCTGGAGCCCACAGGGATGGAGTAACATGGGGCTGAGTCCCTCTGGAGGCGTCTTGGAGCGAGCAGGCTGGGAAGGAGGCCATGGCCAGGCCTCCCTGGGTGGCAGAACTGCAGGTGGAGGGCCTGGGCTGGATCTCAGGGGTGGCTCACAGGTCTGGGGACCCCCTGAGCTGGGGGGGCTGCGGGTGACCCACGGGCAGAGCCCGAGCTCGGAGCTCACCCAGCGCCCACCCTCCCTCAGGAGCTCCTCTTCAGCCTCAGGGCATTGTCCAGGGCCACCAGCTGGCGCAGGAAGCCGCGGTTGGGGATGATCCCGCGGTGGTCCTTGACCGTCTTTATGGCTTCGACCAGGGGCATGTGGTGGCGGATCATGAGGTAGGCGAGGACCAAGGTGGCCGACCTGCTCACCCCGACGGCACAGTGCACGAGGATCCTCCCTGCGGGGACACAGCAGAGCCAAAAAATCCCAATTGGAAACCTGCTGAGGACCCAAGTGTGCCAGGGAGCACCCGGAGCGGTGGCTCAGGTGGGCAGCACCTGGCAGGGGACGAGGGGCCCCAGCTGGGTGGCACTGTGGGGCACTGAGGTCACCCTCGTGGCAAAGAGTGTCAGAGTGTTGTGATATTCCAAAATGGACTGAGCAGGCCCAGAATCAGCTCAGGACACAAAGCGGGGCTGTGACCTGGGGGGACAGAGCTCTCATCCAGCCTGTTCCCTCTGCGGAGGAGGTGATGCCGTGCAGGGGGCACCATCGAGGTGATCCCATCCAAGGGGACACCATTAGGGTAATTCCATCCAGGGGACACCATTGAGGTGATCCCATGAGGAGACACCATTGAGGTGATCCCATCCAGGGGATACTATCGAGGTGATCCCATGCAGGAGACACCGTCAAAGTGATCCCATCCAGGGGACACCATCAGGGTGATCCCATCCAGAGGACACCATTGAGATGATCCCGTGCAGGAGACACAATCCCAGCCTAGAAACCCCTTTGTTTCCCAGGATCCTTTTAACAACAGGCCACCACCCCAGCTCCCCGTCACCTCCCCAGCGCAGCTCCCCCCATCCTGCCTCCCTCTCCTCGCCCAGGGACCTTCGTTGAGGGCCTGGTGGATGAAGTCGGCGGCGGGGTAGAAGTAGGGGCTCATGTCGAAGGAGGGGGAGTCGTGGGCCTCGATGCCCAGGTAGCGGATGCCGGTGCCCTCGTAGTACTCGGCGCCGCCGCGCCAGCGGCAGTGCGAGGCGTTCAGCACGTGGGTGATGCGCAGCTGCAGCAGCTCCCGCCGGTTGGACGCGATATCTCTGCGGGGACAACAGCCACAGCGGGCAGGGGACACCTCAGACCTCAGCAAAAGCGGCCCAGGGCAGTGGAAAAGGTGTTCTGGACAAACGTTTCTGGCTGAGAGAGCTGGATGCAAAAACCTGATGGAATTTTGAGGTTCTTGGGTTTTACGGTGACCTCCCAGCCTGTGGCCACCCAGCTGTGCCCACCCCAGCTCGGCAGAGCTGTGACCTCTCTGCCGAGCCCTGCTCACCTCCTTCCTCCTTTGTCCCATCGCATCCTGCTCTCCCTCACTTTCCCTGATGCCTTTAACTTCGATATTTTTCATGTATCTGCAATCCTGTAATTCTTTGGTGTGTAACGCCGGGCTCCATGCACAGGGCTCAGCTACTGTTCTCCCATTTTAGACAAAACAATTCCTCTCCCGGCCTGAAACTCACAACATCTCACTGTCTCAGGCCCTGAGAGATGTAAGCAACAGAGAACTGGGGGAGCAAACTTGGGGTAAATGACTTCATTACCTGAAGCTGTAATTGGAGGATTAACCCCTGATATGCAAATGGACCAAAATTATAAAGTTTGAAAAACCCATGACCCGTGGTCCATTTTGGGTGTAGCCCTGGGTGGGCTGTGACTGCCCTAAACATCCCTTGAAAGCCCTTCAATAAATATAACTGCTTTTTATTCTCTTAATTTTGTCCAGCCTCTGTTTTAGGCAGTCCCAAGAAAAGGCATCTTCCCCACCTCTCCCCACTCCCCGAAGCGGCCCCGGTGCCCGTGTCCTTGCCACACTTACTGGTCTCCCAGGTAGAGGCCCGGCCACACCTCGTCGGCGTGGTTGCAGGCCGTTTTCCCCGTGTACAGCAGCCTCTCCAGCTCGAAGACGCTGAGGATGGGGTGGCTCCCGCGCTCATCCCGCGGGGCCCGGCTCGGGGACCTGCCGCTGTTCCTGTAGAGCCTGGACAGGAAAGCCATGGGAGCTGCCCAGACCCACAAGGCATACCTGTGGGGGCGTGGAGGCCGCACAGGGGCCTGGGGGTCACTTCTGCTGCTGCTGCCACCCACGGTCCTGCCGGGAAGCAGGGGAGAGGCTGTCAGGAGAAACGGCCCCTCAGCGAGGCACCGAGGGCTGGGGGTGTCCGGGGCAGGGAACGGGGCTGGGAAGGGGCTGGAGCACCGGGAGAGGCTGAGGGGGCTGGGAAAGGGGCTCAGCCTGGAGCAAAGGAGCTCAGGGGGCCCTTGTGGCTCTGCACAACTCCCTGACAGGAGGGGGCAGCCGGGGGGGTCGGGCTCTGCTCCCAGGGCACAGGGACAGGAGGAGAGGGAACGGCCTCAGGCTGGGCCAGGGGAGGCTCAGGGTGGACATCAGCAGGAATTTCCTCATGGAAAGGGTGGTCAGGCCTCGGAACTGCCCAGGGAGGTTTGGAGTCCCCATCCCTGGAGGTGTCCAAGGAACTCCTGGATGTGGCACTCAGTGCCCAGGTGGGCATGGGGCACAGCTTGGACTCGATGGTCCTGGAGGCCTTTTCCAGCCTCAGGGACTCTGGGGCTCTGTGCTGCTGCGCTTGGGGACCTCTCACTCCATCCCTGTCACAGAAACACCAGCCCAGAGCAGCCCGGGCTCACCGTGCCTTGTCAGGTCGCCCACCCGCTGCTTCCCAGAGTGAGCTGAGCATTCCCTACATCCCTGCCAAGCAGGGAAACTGCTGGGGAGAAGTTCCTGCTGCCAGGGCTGGGGAGGCAGCCAGAGCCCGGAGCCTCCACAGGCCGAGCTCTCGCTCCAGCCCCACCACTTTGGGCCGAGGCCGCCTTGGCAGGGGATGCCGTGCACAGGACCCCTCCCGCGGCTCTGCTGCCAGGGGACGGTGCCAGCTCGGGGCTGGCGCTGCCAACCTGCGCTGGGAGGAGAGGAAAGGCGGCCAGGCCTGGGCAAGGCACCAGCAGTGGGGAGGAAAAGCCCCAGACAGGTGGAGGATTCCATATGGCACCACAGCCTGGCCAGGGCCCAGCCTCCTGCAGGATTAACCCTCCGTGGGCACGGTCCTGGCAGCTGCTCCGGGGCATCCAGGGCTGCTCGGGGCTGAGAAGAGTTAACTGCAGGGCATGAGGAAGCTCCTGTCACACAGCAGCTCCTCCAGGACACAGCCCTGCTCCCGAAGCTTCGCTGCTTGTTACGCATCTGCAAGGACCCTCCCCCTGGGCAGCGTGACCCAGCTGTTCCTGCTGCCAGATGTGGTCAGAGAGGCCTTTTTGTGCTCCTCTCGCTGCTGCCCCGCCTCAGGAGGAGAAATTCTCTTTCTCACCTCGGTGCTGCTGCCCCGGAGGTGCCCTGGAGCCTCCCGTCCCCTCCCAGCGCTGCCCGGCCGGGGCCGGGGGTGGCACAGCGACCTTGGGCTGGCCCGGCCGGGCACAGCCGGTGCCTGCTCGGTGACATTGCCGAGGCTCCACCAGCGGAGCAGAAGGAAGGAGCCTCCAGCCATTTCTTGGCAGCGCAGAGGAAAACACGGCAAGGGCGTGGAGGGGCTCGGGGGGAGCCCGGAGAGAACCGGGGTGTCCCCCCGCCCCTGCCCTGCTCCGGGGCGCAGCTCGGACCCTGCCTGGCACCCCGGGGTGCTGCAGGGACAGCCCGGCCCTGCCCCAGTGCCACCCCCGGCCCCCAGCACCGCTCACACCCGGGGCCGGATCCCAGCCCGACACATCCCCCCTGCCCCGGGCAAATCCAGGCTCCTCCAGGCTGGGGATTCAGCCTTGGCCGAGCCCACTGGGAAAGGCAGGGCCGGCTGCCGGGGCCCTGAAACCTTGTGTGACCTTGGCCGCAGCACAGCCACGCGTCCCCCGCCCCGGGCAGCGCCGGGACACGGCGGCAGCAGCGGCTGGAGCACGGGCAGGGCTGGAAGCAGCGGAATCCCAGCCCCGCCGATCGCCACAGCTGGCCGGGAAAACAACCGGCCCCAGGCAGCCCGGGGAGCAGCCCGGGAACCCCGGAGGGGTCCGGGGAGAGGCTCGGCCCCACATCAGAGCTGGGAACAGCTCCCGGAGCGCTCCTGGCACCTCCCAGGCAGGGGCTGTGCCCGTCTTTGGGGGCTCCTCGCTGCTCCCCCGGGCCCTGTGCCCTGCAGGCAGGGAGGAGATGGTCCTGTGGGATCGGGGTGGGATACAGGGAGAGCTGAGGGGTGCAGGGAGAGCTGAGGGATGCAGGGATGATCCTGTGGGATCAGGGAGCGGTGTGGGATACAGGGAGAGCTGAGGGATGCAGGGATGATCCCGTGGGGTGCAGAGACCACCCCGCGGGATCAGGGAGCGGTGAGGGATGCAGGGAACGGTGAGGGATGCAGGAATGATCCCGTGGCATGCCGAGACCACCCCGCGGGATGCAGGAGGGAGCCGCGCCGAGGCCCCGTGGCTCGGGGACAGCCCGGGACCCGCGGGGAGGGGGCGGCCACCCCCGGGCGTACCTTGGCGAGGGCCGGGACGCGGCGCCGGGAGCCGGGGCAGGATCGGAGCGGGCTCGGGATCAGCTCCGGTCGGCCATGTCTCGCTGCTGCCGCCGCCGCTGGAGAGAGGCTGATGTAGGAACATCTATTTTAAGGCATGACATGTCCAGAGGCAGGGTTGTTTATGCCCGGCTGTGCGCGGAGCGGCGCGGGAGGACCGAGGGACGCGCACGGACACCGCGAGCTGCGCCACAACAACAACCACACCACCACCAGCAGCGTCCCCGAACCCTCCTGCAGCCCCGCTCTGCCTCCTCCGCCTCCCTCCCGCAGCCACCGGCGCGCAGGGAGAGAAGGAAAAGCTGCTCAAGTGGTGCTGAGGACGTGCTTTCCCTCCCCGGGAATCTGCAGCCGTCTCCAGGCGATGTTTGTAATTTTTTAACAGCTGACCTCACCCCGCCACCCTTCCCTTCGCACATCCAGGGCTTGGTGAGGTTTTCTCCACTGGCAAAGAAAATAAAGCTTAGATTTGTGTGGGGATATCAAATCAGAGAATGGCTTGGCTTGGGAAGGACCTTAAGGATCATCTCAGGGAACAATGATGACAATTTACAAATTCCTGTCAAAGTCAGGGAATATTTTTTTCCCTCGGGAGGGAAAATTAACAAAAAAAAAAAAAGAAAAAAAAAAGAGGGAACTCAGGATTGAAGCGTTTTTGTTTTGACAGCTTCTAAACGCCACCATTCATTTCACAAGTGCTGCAATGTTTCAGTTAAACATTTTCCAGGCAGAATATGCTCCCTTTCCCTTTGAAGTGCTGCCTTCCCAGGGAAAAGTTTGACTCAGATCAGAAAGTGGGAGTGTGGTGGGAAAAACAACCTGAGGAAGAATGGAAATGAGCTGTTCCAGGCTGAGTGACACATTCCAAGGTTTATGGAGCGCCCTCCCCCACTCCTTGACTGAAACCCAGGAAATTCTCCTGGTTTTTGTGCAGCTGAAGCTGCGTTTGTCCCGGGATACAACGCCGGGATTGTCCCAGAAGGACTGAGCAGGGAAATCCTGGGTGGGGGCTGCGTCTCTGTCCTCACTGAGCCGATGGGATTTCGCAGCTCTGGGATGCTCCAACTTGGGAAAAGCCTGTCCTGAACCCTGGAAAAGGGGGCGGATTATCCTTACCTGCAGCAAAATTGAACTTTTCACTTCTGCCTGGCCACTCCTCCAAAAAACAGGCACTGAAAGGGAATTTCTGAGCTCTCTCAGACACTTTTACTGTGGACAGAGCTGTCCCTCTCCTGCCCCAGGGAATTCCATTCCCGGGAGTGTGGAAAATGTGTTTCTGAACAGAAGTGCTTACAAGCCCCAGCATAAAAGGTTAAATATGAATTTAAAAAAAAACAAACCCAAACTACACGAAATAAAATTAGGTGGATAAATGTTTTGGCAGAGCGTTGCCTGCAGGGAACTCGCCGGTCATTTAAACCGAGGATTAGCAGTTGTTCTGTTTTTGTTCCAATAATAGCGCTGGAATTGCTTTGTAAAGCAGCCAGAAGTCCCCAACAAAGCCAGGGAGCGCTCCTTGGATAATGAAATTCCGGCTGCTTTGAGATGCATCGGGGAAATGTCTCTGTTGGCAGGGGATGTTCCCCAGACGCAGCCCAGACCCCTGGGCCTCCCCCCGTCCCTGTTTTCCGTGGGCTGAGCTGCTCCCTGCAGGATTTATCCGCTTGGAGAAGCTCCTGGAGCTGCTGCCCTTGGAGTCACGAGGCCTCTCAGAGCCTGGAGCTGGGCCAGGGCTGGGGGGGACACACAGACACCCCCGGGATTTGCTGTCACCGTCACCCGCACCCTGCTCTGGTCCCAGCCCTGCCCCTGAGCGGGTCCTGAAGGGCCTGGGAAGCAAAATCCACCCTGAGAATGAACCCCGAGGCACCGGGGGAGGATTTAAAGGCCAAACCCAAACCCTGCCTCCTCCTGGCAGCGTTTGCTTCGAAGCTGTTTCCTCTGGGAAGCCTCCGGCTGCAGGACAGGTCACGAGGGTGTCCTGTCCCCTCCTGTCCCTGCCAGCTCAGGACAGGTCACAGAGATGTCCTGTCCCCTCCTGTCCCTGCCAGCTGTGTCACCCCCTGTGCCTGACCCCTCTGAACGGGAGGGACCCTCCGCTCCTCCCTCGGCACATTCGGGTGGTTCGGGAGCAGAGCAGGCGGATCTGCCTTCCCCCCGTCACGGGCAGCGCAGCAGGGCTGGATCCTTTGGGATGGCAGAGAATTCCCCAATCCCCGCGGGCAGGGAGCGGGGTGGGCGCTGCAGGAGCCCCGAGGGACGGGATGAAAGCGCGGCTGGAAAAGTTCACGGATGCGGCCACTGGAGGCTGCTCTGGTTTTACATAAATCACCTCCCAGCTCTGTCAGACTGCAACGCTCGGCCCAGGGAGGGGAGGGCAGGGCCTGGGGAGCTCCAGAGCCGCCGTTTCCCGGCTCTGAACTCCCCGGGAGCGCAAATCCAGCGCGGTTTGAAAGCTCGGGGATCCATCCCTTCCCGCAGCCACTGCCGCGTGTCCGCAGCCACCTGGGAGGCACCGGAGCCGGGTTTTGTTAAACTCGGCCCTGAACAGAAGGAGGGGATGGGTTCCACCCAGAGGGACCCTCTGCAGGCACAGGGAGGGCACAGGGAGCTGGAGCAAAACGTGGTGGGAATGAAGGGAACTGTGAGAGGCAGGGCGAGGAGGGGAAGGGTGGGAATGGGCAGTGCAGGGTGGGAGAGCGGCCGAGGGAGCTGGGAAGGGTCTGGAGCCCCGGGAGAGGCTGAGGGAGCTGGGAAAGGGTCTGGAGCCCCAGGAGAGGCTTAGGGAGTTGGGAAGGGGCTCAGCATGGAGAAAAGGAGGCTCAGGGTGACTCTGATTGCTCCAGGACACATTTTGCCTGTCATCCTCTTTCTTGTTCCTGTCAGGAGCAGCCTGGGATGTGTTTAAGTTGCTACAGAGAGAGGAGGTAAAAAAGAAATAAATAAAATAAAAAATCAAAGGAAGCAACGCAGCTGAAAGCACAGCAGCAAAATGTGCTGTGAAAGGCTGGTGGTTCCTGTGGAGCTGTGCTCTGAGCCTGTCACATCTTCTTAGAGCAGCTGGGGCCTCCCCAGGCTGGTGGGAGGTGGGAGATCACCTGGGACGATGTCAGAACATGGAATTATGGAGTTATGGAATGTCCTGAGTGGGAAGGGACCCACAGGGATCAGAACCCAACCCCAGGCCCTGCACAGACACCCCAAAATCCCCCCATGGGCACCCCTGGGAGCAGTGTCCAAACCCTCCTGGAGCTCTGGGGCCGTGCCCATTCCCTGCGGAGCCTGGGCAGTGCCCAACACCCTCTGGGAGAAGAACCTTTCCCAAAGTCCAACCTGAACCTCCCCTGGCCCAGCTCCAGCCCTTCCCTGGGTCCTGTCCCTGCTCCCCCAGAGCAGAGCTCGGAGCCGCTCGTCCTGGGGAGGCTCCAGCCACCGCCGAGTCTCCCCTCAGGCTCCTCTGCTCCGGCTGAACCGCTGCGATAGAATTTCTCAGCCCTCCAAGGGAGCACATCTGAGCCATCCCTGAGCCCCCACAGCACAGAGCCCGAGCCACGGGAACCTCCCACAGGCTGGGATGAACGGTCACGGCCACCTTGGATGGCAAAGGGACCTTCAGAGCAGAGCCACCGGCCCTGGGGAGCGGCACCTCGGGGGCAGAGGGCTGGGAGCAGGGTGGGGCTGCTCTGCCCTGTCACTGTCCCCAAACCTTGGTCAGGAGCAGGGTGGGGCTGCTCTGCCCTGTCACTGTCCCCAAACCTTGGCCAGGAGCAGGATGGTGCTGCTCTGCCCTGTCACTGTCCCCAAACCTTGGTCAGGAGCAGGGTGGGGCTGCTCTGCCCTGTCACTGTCCCCAAACCCGGACTGGGAGCAGGATGGGAATGCTCTGCCCTGTCCCCAAACCTTGGTCAGGAGCAGGGTGGGGCTGCTCTGCCTTGGTTCTGTCCCCAAACCTTGGTCAGCAGCAGGATGTGGCTGCTCTACCCTGTCCCCTGTCCCCAAACCTTGGTCAGGAGCAGGGTGTGGCTGCTCTGCCCTGTCCCCAAACCTGAGGGTGCTCCCAGGGCTGAGCCCTCGTGGCACCGCTGGCTGCAGAGCTCAGGTTTTATTCCTGCAAATCCAAACCCCTCAGGGAAATCTGCTTTGGAGGAAGAAGGATTTCCATCTGCCTCAGGGTGGAAATCAGGGCCGAGCCCCTGGGGGAAGAAGTCCCTGGTGAATTCCCTGATTTCCCTGGGAATGATTTCCTGTGAGGGTTTCCCTTCTCAGGCCAGGGCTCTGCCCAGGGCTGGGGCTGCTCTTCCCCCACTCCTCCCCTCTCCATCCCCAGCCTGTGGCACTCAGAGCCCCGACAGCTCAGCTCCAATTTCTAACGCAGCAAGAACAGCTTAGGAGCTCAAACCCAAAGTCAGACAGAGTTGGGTGCCTAATTCCCTTCAATCTCCTCTCTAATTCCCAGTCTCGGGGCTTTGAGGCAGGGGCTGGTGTGACTCGAGGATGGAAAAGCTGCTCCATTCGCAGCTCAGATGTTGGAGAGGTGTGACAGCACAGAACTCTCTTTCTCATGAGAAAATCTTTCTGTTTATTATAAACACAAGATACGGTGTTCAGAGTTCTTTTGGGAACAGGCGGGAATGCCTGTGGCCAACCAGCCCCAGGGTTGGAGGGCTGTGGCCAATCCCAGTGAGCGTTCATTTTGTATATAAAAGCTGCATTTAAATAAATAATTCCCTTGTGTGCCTCTGTTTCGACATCGGCTCAACAGTGACAGAGAGGTTCCTTTCAGACCCTCCACCAAGGCTGCTGGCGCTGCTGGGTCCCATTTCCCCTCAGTGGCATCGGGTCTTTAACGGGCTCTGGCTGCAGGAACCTCAGCACCGCTGAAATGCCCCGGCTGCGGCTCCTCCGAACGGCACAAACCCCGCCTCGGCCACAAAGGGACAGGTAAATGTCACCCAGGAGGTGCTGGCTGTGCCTATCGCAGGGTGAAGTTTCCCTCTGTGGGTGAAGGGAGGCTGCCGGGCTCTCCCTGAACGGGGAATTTGAGGGGCTGTGGAGAACAGGGAATGGGACAAAGGGAAAACTCAGATACAGAGAGCTTTGAAATGCCATCCTGGCTCTGGGGCTCCAGGAGATGGAACAGTGGCAGGGCACTACATCTGCAAGTGAAATGAATCAAAACCAGCTCCTCTCTTCCTTTGTTTTTGGGTTCCCTTCCTTTCCTGAGCAGCCTGGGCTGGTGAGGGGCATCCTGCCCACGGCAGGGTGGGGTGAGCCGGGCTTTGAGCTCCCTCCCAACCCAGACCAGTCCAGAGTTCTGTGACCCTGCGCTCAGGATTCGCTGTCTGACAGCAGCTGCATGGGCAGGATTGGGCAGGGAGGGAGGAAAAATCCGGAACAGGTCAGGAATGATCCCAGCAGGGAAGCTTTGGGAAGCTTGGGATGGCCTTGGGAAGGCAACAGTGAAGGGATTTTAACTCTAATACCCAAATATCGAGAAGAGCCTTCCAAGCGCTTTCCCTTCCCTTCCCTGGGTTCTCTTTTCCCTTCCCTGGGCTCTCCCTTCCCTTCCCTGGGCTCTCCCTTCCCTCCCAAGTGCTCTCCCCAGCCCCCAGGAATTCCCATTTTCCCTGTGTGCACTCAGGGCTCCATGGGCCTGTTTCATTCCAGCTGATCAGACCCCACAGAGACATTTCCAAGTTGATTGTAGGAATGGTTCTCCCTCTGAAAATCCGGCTGCTTGTTTCCCTAGATTGGAAATTCTTTCCTGCTTATCCCCAGGACAGCTCTGACTCGATTTGTTGATTCATTCCAATAAAAATTTCCCAGTTCCATCCAAGCCAGTTGTAAAACTCTCCACATCTCAAAGGCAGAATTTTACCAGCACGCTTTGCTGTGCCTCAGGGTGGTTGTTTTTTTAAAATTTAGGGTGGATTTTACTATTTTTTATTGAGGAACAGCTCTGTCAACAGCTCCAAGGGTTACATTAGGAACCATCCCATCCTTCTGCTGGCCCTTGATGGGAACAGGATTTGTACTTCCAGCCTGGTTTTCCATCTGCTGCCAGCACTGGTACAGCCAACATGGAAACACTCGTGTGCCAAGGGGAGAAAAAGAAGAAAAACACAGCAGAGCTGCTGATTTAGCTGGGAAAGGGCAGCCCACATCCTCCAGAACGCTCTGGGAGGAAAAACCTTTCCCCAGCAGGAATGTTTGGTGCAGTGGGGAGGAGAGAGGCTGATTTTCCCCTTCTGTTTGTCTGCACCAACATTAATTTTAGCAAAAAAAAAAAAAAGGAAAGGTCATGGAGGACAAGAGATTGGGAAGTGGTAAAACCCAAACCTTCTCCTCCCTCCCCACAGCCCTGACAGTCTGAGCTGCTTTGCCTAATGGAAACAGGCAGCAGAGAGCAGTTTGGCTTTAATAATTCTAATTATTCCACAGTATTGTGAAATAAATTAGAAATCCAAATGAAATCAGCGTCCCATGGCACAGGGAAATGTTCACTCGCAGAATGCAGGTACCGAAATCCATCCTGAGTTCTGTCTTGCATAGACCAGACAGAAAATAATAGAAATTGTGCTCAGAAACAGGAGAGAAAATTAAAGCACCCAGTGACTGCTGCAAAGCCAATCCTCCAGCTCAGCCTCCTGCCAGCGACTCCTTTTCCCAACTTTTCTGTAACCCCGGGGATGTTTCCCCATTTCCCACTCTGCCCTTCTCCCCAGGGATCTGCAGCTGGAGCTCTGCGAGGCACAGGGACGGTGGGACCCAGGGCCTGCCCCAAAGAATTGGCATTTCGGTAGCCACGAACCCGTTTCAGCAGCCAAGGTGTTGGAAAATACACCAAGTTTAAAATCTTTGTCTCATAACTTTAGTCAGGTTTGTCCACAGAGCGTTGAAAGCCCCTGTTCCTTCATGGTCACCAAAATTGTCACCGAAAACTGAACAAAGGCAGACTGGAAACAAAACATTTTTACTTTGCAGGTGGAGAACTGAGGCAGGAAGAAATTGGCTTCTCTGCACCATTCCTGTGAGAAATGTGATCCAGTTCAGGAAAAGTGAGCTCTCCTGAGGCAGACACAGCTCCCCTGTCAGTCCCTGCCCCAAAGAATTGGCATTTCGGCAGCCAAAGCCCCATTTCAGCAGCCAAGGTGTTGGAAAATACCCCAAGTTTAAAATTTTTGTCTCATAACTTTAGTCAGATTTGTCCATGGAGGATCGAAAGCCCCTGTCCCTTCATGGTCACCAAAATTGTCACCGAAAACTGAACAAAGGCAGACTGGAAACAAAACATTTTTACTTTGCAGGTGGAGAACTGAGGCAGGAAGAAATTGGCTTCTCTGCACCATTCCTGTGAGAAATGTGATCCAGTTCAGGAAAAGTGAGCTCTCCTGAGGCAGACACAGCTCCCGTGCCGGTCCCTGCACACCTGAGGGCAGGAGCCTGCCCAGCAGCCCAGGCCATGTCCCAGGGCACCCCTGTCCCAGAATGGGCTCAGCCCCCTCACAGAGCCTTCCTTGGCCTCTCTGCCATCACCCCCTGCAGATCCTCCAGGAATGTGGCCCCAGCTCCTCCTGCTCCCTTTGCTGAGGTGAGGATGGGGCAGAGGCTCCTCTCCCAGGCAGGGCCGGGCTCCTCGGCCTCAATCCTTCATTGTTTTCCCGTGGCTCTGCCGATCTCTCTCCGCGAGCTTCCCAAAAGTGACAACAGCAATTCATTCCATGCTCAGGGGGCCTTGGGAACGTCCTGGGGACGCATCATCCCTGCCATTACCCCTCTCACCAGGAGCCAGGAGCAGAAGGCTGCTGGGCACGGCCCATTAATCATTTTTACGCCCAGAGCTGCGGCTCCCGCCTGCATCCCGATCGCTCCTGATCTCCTGCACCGTTTCTCAGGGCAGCCCTTACGAGGATTGTTTAATGCTGCTGCTTCCAGGTGCCCTAACCAACCTTAAATTCAGTGTACACTTCACTGGGGAAGCTGTTCCAGCTCCACGTCTCCTTCCCGGCTGTTCTCCCTCGGGAAGGAGCAGGGAACGGGGGAGCGAGGGGGAAGCCTGGCAGGAGGGGTCTGGTGTGGGGGAGAAGCAAGAAAAGGGTTCTGCTGGAGCCTGGAGCGGTTGTGGCTGAGAAGTGGAAGATCCAGACGAGGAATCCATGTGGGAAGGGAGGAACGGGGCCAAAATGCGACGATTTGAGCCGATGGGAGCCCGGCCCACGAGGTGCAGCTGCTCCTGCGGGGGCGCCAGGGGCTCCGAGCCCTGCCCTGGCAGCGCTGCCCTGGCCCTGGGCCACGCCACGGGCACAGCACCGAGCTGCCAGGGCTGGGCTGACGGAGCCACACCTGCAGGGACTGGCCTGGCTCTGATTTCTGCACCTCCCCGGCCATTCCCAGCTTCCAAACTGCCCTTCCCAGCCCGAGAGGGGTTGATTAAAAATGACAAATCTCCGAAGCTGAGCTCTGAGGCCTTTAGGGAGGCAGCAGGACCCAGCAGCGTCCTCCCAGAGGACGGAGAGAATGTGCAGACTCTAAAAATACCCCTGAAACTGGACCTTGAGTGAGTCCCTTCCGCTGCTGGACTCCTCCCAGCTTCTCCTGATGCTAATTCCGTGCTGGCTCTGTCTGCAGGGAACAGCAGAGCCCGACCCTGGCATCTGGGACCGATGGCCCTTCCTTAAGGTGCCTGCTCTGGCACCTCCAGCCGTGTGGAATTAATCTCAAATGTCACCCTGGGCCCTTACACGGGGGTCAGGCCCCGCTGCTGCTCCGTGGGCTCGGGATCAGTGCTCCCTGCACTGGCATTCCCACCCTGTGCCACCTCATTTCCATACAAAAAGCATCAAAGGCGGCAGCAGGAGATTGGGAAGGACCTCCTGGACCACGGGGTTCAGCTCTTGGAGGCACAATTTCATTCACGCCCTGCCAGGTTTTCTCTCCACGCCGTTCCTCTCCCACTGCCCTCATTCCAGGGGTGTTTCCAACTCCCAAATCCCCTGAGTTTGCTCACCCTGAGGTTGCTCCTGTGCTGACACTGCCCTTTATTCCACCTCAATTTCACCATTAGCATTGGTAATTGTTAATTAGGGGCCTGCAGGGGCCCCAAAACTGCGGTGGGGAGGCAAACGCTGAGGGCTGGACAAGGGGGAACACGAGGAGGGAAGAAAAGAAACCTCAGTCCCTTGAGAGGAGCAGTTCCCAGCCAGCTGCTGGGTCCCCTGGGAGCAGGGAGAGGGGGACAAATGATAGGGGGAAAGGAGGGAGGGACGTCCCCGCTGCCTTTCAGGCTGGACCTACCTCAAACTCCCTCCTGTCAATGGAAAGGGAACTGAACCGAGCTTTGGTGTGACCCTAATGAACCCTTCACCAGTTACAGTAAATTTATTCTTTTGATTTCCCTTTCTCCCCCCACCTTGGTTCATGTGGGCTGGGCTGGGGTTTTTTGTAATTTTCCCCCTCTTTTATTCGATGTTCTGGCAGCTTCTCCTTTGTTTTATTTCTCTCCAGTTGGAAACCCAGTTAGAAAGCTGTGGTTGACTCCAATTAAAGGCCCCTTTGGGATTACTCAAACACACACCCTCCCAAGGACCCCCTCTTTGGCTGTTGCCGTGGAAACACATTTCAATATCTCATTCAGGTGGCCAAGTGAGAAGCTGAAGGATTTGGAGGAGCTCTTTCTACCCCTGCTCCCTCTGCTCCCAAATCCCTGCAGCTGCTGGGACCCACACATTGCCCCGGCCAGGCACAGAAGGCGTCAGGAAAGCGTCAGCAAACTCCTGGAATTCCACAGGAGGAGGTTTAGGCCAGGGATACGTGATTACAGAGCTATTTGAATTGCTTAGGAATTGTGGGAATGGTGGGAAAGTGTCGGGAGCAGGGCAGGGGGCACTGGGGCGCAGAGGGGCCCGTGGGGACACGTCCACCCTGCCCCGGCAGCGCCAGGAGGGGACAGGGCATGGCCAGGAGTGCCCTTGGGATGTCCCAGCACCACACACGCCTGGGCAGCGCTGGATCCGCTGCTTCCCGTGGAGCTGGGGATCCACGATCCATGAATTCCTGATCCACAAATCCCTGATCCATAAATCCCTGATCCATGATCCATAAATCCCTGATCCACGATCCATAAATCCCCAATCCACAGCCCCCCCCGTGCTCTGGCATTCCCCCCTCCCTCCCTCTGCCCTGCTCTGCACCTCCTGAATCCCAATTCTGCTGCAAAAATGGGGAATTTCAGCCCTTGGAGCTCAGATTCCCAGGAGGAAACAACCCAAGCCCTCACTGTGGTGCTGAAAGGGAATCCCTGCAAGGCCTCCAATCCTCCCGCTGCTCTTTTCCCTTTCCCTGGCTTTGTGTTCCCTCTGTCCTTCCCCGGGACAAACCCAGGAAGCTCCTGGCTCTCCCCAGCCCAGCTGGTGCCAGTGCAGGATGAGGGTGTTCAGGCCTCTGGAGCTGTTTCCCTCCCCGGCTCCTTCCGAGTCGATGCCTCCGAGCCCAAATTCCTCCTGAATCCTGCTGCTTCAGCACAGACTCCAGGTTTCATTTCCCTTCTTCTTCTTGTCCTGGAAGTTTCAAGGCCAGAACAACTTTCAGACTTTTCTGGAAAGGCTCCTCAGAGATCAGGCCTTTGCAAAACTCCTGATTAATTTTGGGGGGGGGGGGACAAAATGCTATTTTCCTGTTTCATTTTGAGTCTCAGCTTTGATTTTTTTCTTGCAATTTTAGCAGCAGAATCATGGCGAGAACAGCCCATTTTTCTTAAAAAAAGGGGAATGGAAATGAAAAAAAAGTGAAAACACGAAACCAGAGCAACTTCAAGAAGCAGAAGATGAAGCTGACCTTGTATTCCATCCCTGCTAAATTTGTGACTTCTCAGAAAGAGATCAGGATATTTCTGGATGCTGCTCATAATTCCTCAATGCTTGGTGGAGGCTGTGGGGACTCGTGCAAGAGCTCACATTTGTAAATATTTCATTCCTGGGACTCAGCTCTGAGCCAAGCACACACTGCTCCATGTTCTGGTGCAGGGAGTGAACAATAAATGGCTGTGGTGGAAATGAGCTGGCCAGAAAGCAAAACACAAAACATCTGAGTGCAGGATCTGAGTGCAAGGGGTGGGATGTTGGTGGGGCAGAGGAGGAACACTGCTGGGTCACCCCAGACCTGCTCAGGGACTCTGCAAAGGCAGCTCTTCACATCATTATCTCCATTTTTCCTGTTTTATTCCAGGTTGTTCCAGCAGCATCTGTAACAAACCAACCCCTCGGAGCCGTCGACAGCGATTCTGGGGATTTATCACCGGTGCCGATCAGGGTGTGCTGGGAGGGCTCATCCTGCTGGGTTAAAGGGGCTTTCCCTGCTCACAGAACACCAATTAATCACCTTCAGGAGAACAACTGCGGGAAAACCAAACCTTTCCTGGGGTTCTGTGACCTCAGCAGACCCCTCGGAGCTGGGTTCCCCTTGCTGGATGTTTAACAAACACTCTACAGATGTTTGCTGCAGGGGAAGGGGACTCAGCCCCTCGGCCCAGAGTCCGAAATGATTATTTCTGGGTTTTGAATGCAGGGAGGGCAGCAAATGATGCAGGCTCAGGAAAGGAAGTCTTTTCCTGGGAGCTGGGCTTTGGGATGGAGGGAAATTCGGGATGGCTGCTGGGAATATCAAATATCCACGCACAGGTGCCTCCACAGCCTTTAGGGGAGCTGAGACCCTGCCCAGCTTCTCCTCGTGGCCCGGCTGTCCCAGCTCCAGGATTCCCCAGGCAGGGCAGGAGTCACACCAGGCCCTTGGGACACTCGGGAACTGAGAGTTTTCCAAAGCCAGGCCCAAAAGCAGCTCCTGGAGCCTCAGGGTGAGTTTTCAGCTCCTGTTTCACCTTCCCACCCTCTGCCCCTGACTCGGACGTTTCCTCGCAGTGAATTTCCCAGCTCCTCCCCAGCTAATGGGAGGGATTTATTTCCATTCCTTCAGTTTTAAGCACAGCAATAACTCAACGTATCTCATTTTGGGGGAATGAAAGATTGCCCTTATTTTCAGCTCATTTTTTGGTGAGCTTTATTTCCCTCTCTCTCTCTCTCTCTCTCTCTCTCTTTTATTGAGCTCTGAACATTAATAATCAACCCTCATTAATTCAGTTAATTCTTCAAATCCTCATATTCTTCATGCCCAGCACTATAAAGCTGAGGAGGAGACTAATGAAAGCTGAAGAGATGGTTAGAGTTATTAAAAATCAATTTTTTTATTTGGGAACCCTGGGGGCGTTCATTTTCTCATCTCACATCTTTCCGGTGCCGTCCCTCCCTGAGGAATTCCGAGCTCCGTGGCTTTGCAGGAGGCAGAAAGGCCCATTCCAAGTTTCTGGGATCCCTTCATTTCCACGTGTTGTGGTCACCGGGGAGTTGTGGTGTTCCAGAACCTTCTCCTGAGGCACGGGAAGGGGGAGGAGAGCTCTGCAGTCCAGCATGGAGTGTTCCCTGCTGTGGGAGGGATTTGGGAATGCACCTGGGATGGGTTCTGGCTCTGGCACGGGCAGGGCTCTGCCTCTCCTTGGCGTGAGGATGGAAAAGGCAGAATTTAAACCCCAGGTGAGGGTGACAGACAGAGCTGGGCCAGGGGGTGACAGTGGGGTCCCAGGGCCGAGTTTATTTCCGGCTGAAGCGGGAAGAGAGGCGATTTTCAGGTTTTGCAACATCACTCCTGGCTCGGTTCGGATCCGGCCCTGCTCCCTCTCCTCTGGCAGCTTTTCCCACTTGTGGATTCCTTCTCACGCCTTTGCCAATGACTGAACCTCCCTGTTCCCTCCCCTGGGTGAGTCCAAGGCTATCCTGGCAAATCCTGGATGTTCAAACGCAGCTCCAGGGGCGAGGAGAGGGGATGGAACCCAGCAGAGCGCAGAAAATCCCGGTTCCCTTTGTGGGGCGGCACAGGGGGAGCACAGCGCCGGTGTAGGGGCGAGGGAAGGGGGAAAAGGGATGGGAAGAGCTGGCTGGGAGCCCTGGGCTGTGTGGGGTGTGCAGGTGCTGCCTGTGGGGTCTCTGCCCTGTTCTCATCCCGTCTCGCGCGGGCTCCGTGGCAACTGAGGCGTTGCCTTTCCCTCACTCCAGGCCCTCAGGTCCCTTTTCTGTGGAATGGGAGACAAATCCTTCGCCAAAGGCATGGGAACAGCCTTTCCTTCACCTTTCCAACAGGAGAAGAAACGGATGAAATGAAATGTTTTTAAAAAAGAATAAAATTCTGCACCAAAGTGAAAGCATAAAATGGCACAGGATGACCCAGAGTGCGGGGAAATGGACCAAACCTCAACGAGCTGATCCTCACTGAAACCACAAGATTTAATTCTGTTCGTAACATGAATAAAATTTCCTTTCATGACATGAAGAATTTCCTTTCGTGAAAGGAAATGAAAGCTTGAAATCAGAGAAGAAAGCGTAACAAACACTCTGGAGAGGAGATGCAGTAAAATGAAATACAGTTGCAAAAAAAGAAGAAAATTTGGAGATGTAGTGACTACAACCAACTGGATTGGGATGAAATGAGGGGCAGTGAAAAGAACGGGATCTTGCCAAAATTAACTTTACTGAAAGCCCAAAATCAGAGAACAAGGTCAGAGACAAGAGAAGCCTTGGCCAGCCCCTTCCATCTCCTAACTGAGAAAAAACCTGGAAAGCCCCTCTTGGGGGGATGATCCAGCAGCTCCCAGCCCCACTCCCATGGGATTTATGGCCGTGGCCTCCAGCCCTGCCCCTCCCAGCACCTTTGGGTGCCCCCCTGTCCCCTCCTGAGCGACTCTCCGGGGACATTCCCGTTGCTGTGCCGGCCAGGTTCCTGCAGGATTCACTCTGAAATCTCCTCTTCACACAGATAATTAAAACATAATGGTGTTTACACTGCAGATGGAGCCGAGAGAAAAATAATAATAGTAATAATAATCATCATAAACACGACTCTGCCGCTCAGGGGAGTCTGTCAAACGGCTCCTGGAGAGGCTGGGCTCACTTTAATGAGTTTAAAGACAAGGATTTACACTCAGCAAACTTATTCAATTGTTCACAGGTGACTGCTGAGGTGAAGCTGCTTTCAGGGGCAGCCGGAGCTATGACTGCAGCAGGACAAAATGAAAATAAAATTTAAAAAAAGAGGGCATTAAAATCCCATAACTTTTACAGCGTTGGATCTGCAGAATGGAATTGCAGCTCTGCAGAGTCCAGAAGCGATTCTGAATTAATGACTTGGCTTTTCCAGCCCGTTCCAACAGGCTCATTTCATGCAGGATAAATTACAGGACCCTGCCACCCGCGGTGCCTGAGAGAGCTTTGGATCACCGCGGGGGTGTGAGGGCTGGTGACACCTCCTGGGTCTGGTGACACCCCTGACACAGGGCCCTGCCCTGGGGGCTGCAGGACAAAAAGGACCAAGGGCAAACCCCCGGTGCAGCCCCTAAAGCAGCCCCATGGGAATTAAGGTTTTTTCTGCACAAATATCTTTTAAAATTTGGGGGCTCTGCTTTATTTTGGGGGACAAAAAAAGCTTCACTTGGTTGGAGAGTCTGTTGGAGGGGAGGTGGCTTCAGGTCTGCTGCAAAACAGGCAGCCCCGACCTGGCAAAGCTGAGAAATCCAAGTTCTGTAACCCCAAATCCCAATTTTCTAGTGGCAAAATGGGCTCGATCCAGCCAAGCAGGAGCCCAGAGCCTGACTCCCAGCTGTGCTTTCCTTGGAAAGGCTCGGGAGATGGTGGGAAACATCCAGGACTTTGTTCCCCTCCTGCTCCTCCCCTGCCGTGTTTTTGTCACTTGGGCCACTCCACTCCTGCTCTCTGTTCTTTAGGAAACCGCTGACGTGTAATTATTGCCGTGATTAACGCTCTTGTGCAGCTAATTGTAATTACACCTTCCCATCCCAGCCTCATGTGAGCCTCAATTACTCATCTTTGCCTCAGCCCGGTGTTTTCCTGTCTCTGAGTTTCTGGAAGTTGTCTGGGCTGGATCAACCCTCGCAGCAAACCAGCCCAGCATCCCAAACGCCGCTGTTTTCTCCGCGGGGATTAATTCGAGGGCAGAATAATGAATAAGGGCCAGATCGTTGGGTGGTGTAAATCAGAGCAGCCTCCCTCGTGTCACCACAGCCACGCTGATTTACAGCAGGGGAGATGTCAGATATTTCACTGAGAAGCCGCTGACATCCCGGGAAATATTGCTGAGGGAGTTTCCGTGTATCCAGAAACGTGTCATTTCTCTTTCCGTACCCCCATCCTCTTGTATATTTCGGAGAAATGAGAGGAATCAGTGCTGCTGTGTCAGGCTGAGGATTGTGCAGTTTGGGAGGGATTTCATCCCACACCTCGCACAGGGAAAGCTGCTCCTGTCACTTTTGCCAGGGGGTCGCTGTCACTTGGAAGGGAGCAGCCCCTGCTTTACACCCGGGCTCTGCCTGGATCCATCAGCTCCACAGGGAGGATGTTGGAATAAATCCTCATCCAAGCCACAAACAGAACCACTTCCAGACAAGGTGGTTTTCAGCTCAAAAGCCTGGCAGGGCTTTGCTGGGCTTGCTCCAAACCAGGTGACAACAGACTGATTAATTGATTAATTGCAGTGGGTCCCCGGGAGCTGGGAGTGGGGATTTAAAGGAGCTGAGCTGTTCCTGGTGCTGAACTCCCCCTCCCCAGCTCCCCCTGCCCCCCAAATCAGAAACATCTCCCAGAAATTCAGGTTGTGTTCGGAGCCTTATCCTTAATCCCTCAATTGGGTGTATTGATAAGGAAACACCAATTAAGATTCCTGTTCCCCTGCCGGGCCCGCCGTCAGAGACTGAGGAGATTATGAGATCACTCTCATTTCCCACCCAGGAATGGTAAATAATTATAACTTTATCTCCTTCCAGCAGCAACGGCCCGGGAGCTCCAGGCGCCTCCTGGCCTGGTTGTGGGGACCGCTGCAGATGTCCCCTGACCTGCAGTGCCAGCGCCCTGGGTGGCCTCTGGGCACCTTCCCAAGGGAGGTTTCAGCCAGGGGAGCTGGGGACACCCAGCAGCAGCCGGTGCCAAAGTGCTCCCCCTGAGAGAGGGCCTCAGACAGAGCCAGGGTGACAACGGCAGGGTGACAGGGTCAGGGTGACAATGACAGTCAGGGCAACAATGGCAGAGTGACAGTGTCAGGGTGACAATGACAGGGTGACAATGTCAGGGTGACAGTGTCAGTCAGGGTGACAATGACAGGGTGACAGGGTCAGGGTGACAATGACAGTCAGGGTGAAAATGACAGGGTGAAAATATCAGGGTGACAGTGTCAGTCAGGGTGACAATGACAGTCAGGGTGACAATGCCAGGGTGACAATGCCAGTCAGGGTGACAATGTCAGGGTGACAACGTCAGTCAGGATGACAATGTCCAGGTGATAGTGTCAGTGTGACAGTGTCAGGGTGATAATGTCAGGGTGACAGTGCTGGTCAGGGTGACAATGTCAGGGTGACAGTGTCAGTCAGGGTGACAATGACAGGGTGACAGTGTCAGGGTGATAATGTCAGGGTGATAGTGCCGGTCAGGGTGACAGTGCCAGTCAAGGTGACAATGTCAGGGTGAAAATGTCAGGGTGAGTGTCAGTCTGGGTGACAATGTTAGAGTGACAGTGTCAGGGTGACAGTGTCAGGGTGACAGTGTCAGTGAGCAGCTGCCGGGCTGGCAGCCCTGCCCGAGTGCAGCGCAGCAGCAGAGCTGCTGTTGGCTAAGGCAGAAATAAATGAAGAAGGGTTTTCCCACACCTGAATCCACCAGGGCCCCCTAAAACCAGGCAGGAGCCACCGGGACACAGAACCACAGAATCCCAGCCTGGTTTGGGCTGGGAGAGGCCTTAAATCCCATCTCATCCCTCCCCTGGATCTGAAATTCCTGCTGTTCCAGGCTGCTCCAACCTGCCCTTGGACACTTCCAGGGCTGGGGCAGCCGCAGCTTCCCCGAGGAACCTTTTGCAGGATTTCCACTCTGGAGTTTCCCCAAATTTGCCACCACTTCATGAGAAGTGAAAGGACAAACGTGGCTTGGGGAGGGGTTTATTACCAGCCACCCTTAACAGCCTGGGAACAGGGATTGAGCCGGAAAATCTGGTGGGGGTTTTGAAATTCAAAACCTCCGGAGCTGCCGGCGCTGCTGGGAGGGTCTGAGCACTCGGTTCAGTGCCTCTCTATCCGCACGGAAAAGCTGGATGAGAACGGAACCAGTGTCCCAGCGCTGTCTGTCCCTGCTGCTGGCACATTTTCCATCTCTTTCCGTGAGCCCCAGGGGCTGTGGGAGCTCTGGAGATCCTCCCTTCAGCCAGGAGCTGCCACTGAACCCACGGAGGTGCCCGGCGCGCTCCCGGCGCGTTCCCGGCTGCAGCCGCCTGTCCTGGCACTGCTGGGATGTGAAATTCCGGTGGAAAAGGGCAGCTCCGGGCTCTGCAGATGTGGGGAGCTGGCTCCAGCTTCGGCTCTTGGCAGGGTTTATTCCCACGGGGAGCAGAGAGCAGAACCCCCCGTCCTGTGCCCACATCTCCGGCACCTTCCAGCCCGGGCAGCTCAAGCCAAGCTTCCCCTCGGTCCCAAAGGGGGTGGATTAACCTTTTCCAGTTAATTTCTCCAAACTCCAAAGCAATTATCTTTTCATTCTTCTCCCATCCTTTCCCTGCCAAGGGATGGAAATCAGGACAGGACTCCTGGGCTTTGTGAATCCTGCAATATTTATCACCCGGAGCCTTGTTCCCAACAGGAACACTCGGCACTGGAGCTTTTGTGAGGAGATAAAACCAGTCAGGGCACTGGGACAGCACTGGGAGCATCACCCTGCGGCCAGCCCTGAAGGGAAAAGGCTTTCCATTCAGGAAAGGCTGAACCACTCACTGAATGTCAGATTTTCTTGTTGTTGCTGGGCTTTTTTCTGCGTCAGGACCCAGAAGAGGGAGAGAGCAGCAGGAGAGAGGTGGAAGAAAAGAAGAAGGAACAAGAAAAAGCTTGAATAAACAAAAATAAGGGAAAGATTTTTAGAAAAAAAGGCTGCACAGGGGGTTGGGATTCAGGCCAGCTCTGTCTTCAGCCTTCCAAACCATATGATATATCCAAGGAAAAGGCAGACAGCACATGTGAGCAAAAATTACAGGTGGCTGAATTAATTAGCTCCAAATCCCAACACCCCCAAACATCAGGCGCTGGGATTAAGGACCCTGAGCCAGTTTGCTGCTGAATCCCAAAGCTCAGAGATTATTTGGATTCAAATTGGAAGTGTTGCAGATGGGTTTGTTTGGGGAAGGGGAGAGCTGCCTCTTCCTGTTCTGCCTTCAGCTACAGCAGAACGGCACCTTTCCCTTCCCTTCCCT
>VZTJ01001838.1:133755-188671 GCA_013397795.1 Orthonyx spaldingii
CTTGGGATGACATTCCTGGGGTTGCTGGGGGTGGCATTCCCGTGGTTCTGGTGACATTCCCGGGGCTGCTGGGGGTGACAATCCCGGGGCTGTTGGGGGTGGCATTTCCGGGGTTCTGCTGGCATTCCCGGGGCTGCTGGGGGTGACATTCCCGGGGTTCTGGTGGCATTCACGGGGTTCTGGTGACATTCCCGGCTCCCCGCCTTGGCCAGGTGCGATCACAACCCCCACGGGAAGGACGGACCTTCCAGACCCCTCCGAGACCCTCCCGAGGTCACAGAAGAACCCGCAGCTCCCAAACCCCCTCCGCACCCAGCGCAGCCACTCCGCGGAGGGGATCATCCCACAGTCCCTGAGTGCCCCGAATCCACCCCAAACACCTCCAGAACCGCGCAGAAAGTGCCCGATTTTCCGGCCGGACGAGCATCCAATGCCTGTCCGGCCTCGCCAGCTCCTGGGCAGCGCGAAATGTCACTCGAGGTGCAGCACCCGAGAAACCAGCACGGAACCGTGGCCGGAGCTCACACGCCAGCGGAGGTCGGGGCTGTGGTGGGATAATGCCAGGCGGCTTTCGGGAGCGCAGGTCTCATTGAGCGAACGTGAAAGGCTCATTTCTGCTCCGCAGGTGATGCCGGGGCAAAGGTGGAGCTCCTGCTCCTGCACCTCCCGGGGACATCGCTCTCGTTGCCAGCCAGGAGGAAAAAGCAGGGATTAAAGAGGTCAGAGCTGCGATGTCTGGGGAAAAAAAAGTTTAAAAGGACTTGGAAAAACATGAAAAGTGAATAAAACCCCCCCAAAACCATGCTGTGTCTCCTCCTCCAAAAGCAAAAGCTGTGACAGTTTTTAAAGCATCATCTTGGGCTGTGACGCCCACAAGAATTCGCTGACTGAGCCTTTTGCACTCATTTGTTTGAGGAGTTTGGCTGCTGAATGAAGGAACCGCCGGGTTTCGGGAGAGGAGGAGGCACAAGGACGCGGGAGGAGGAGCAGGGAAGTGTCACGGGATAAGAGGGGTCTCTACACAGGCAGATTTTGTTCAATGTATTAAAAGAAAAAATACAACAATGCAGAATTACATTTGAAGGCACTGCAGCTTTGCTTCTGAGGGGATTCACCAGCATTCCCTGGATTTCCCTTTGCCAATGGAAATTCCAGCCTCTCACACTTGGCCAACATTTTCCCATCGCACACTTTGAGTAAATCCTACCCGAAAATTAGGGAAACACCTGCAGCAGGAAGGCTTTTCAGGGAAAGGAATTTCTCCAGTAAGAGCTGAAGATTATTTAAGTTTTCCCCAGTGAAATCCAGGGATGATTTGCAGAAATAGGCCCAGATGATCACAACAGGAATTTGTTTTTAATTGGTAAAAACAGACACATTACAGACAGCCTGGCTGGGAACAGAGAGATGGAATCTATTTCAGGGTTTGTTTGCTTTAATTGTAGGTGTGGAAAAGAAATAGAAAATGGCCAGGAAGCTCATCAGCAGACAGGTCGGCCTAATAAAGGATCATTCCTGTATTACTTATTGGCAATCCCATGGAACAGCTTCCAAAAGGCAGCGGGTTCCAGAGGAAAGCTGCAAATTCTTCTGTTTCAGAGCACGGCCCTGATCCCCCTGCAAAGGGGGAAAAGGCAAAGCCCTGACCCTTCCAGGCAGGTAAATATTTAATGATTCCTCTGGTTCCACCTTTCCTGTCCCCGCTTTGGGTTGAGGTCAGAGCTGACCACCCCTCAAACACCCGCAAAGAGCCCCAGGAGTGCCTGGGAGGGCCCCTCCAGCCTCAGCATCTCCTGGAAATCTCTTTCCAGCCCCGGAGTGGGGAGATTGATAAAGATTCTGTTCGCTTTTTTCCCCTTAGAAGAACTTAATGAGCCCAAATTGGTGACTCGTAATCAGGCATTGGCCTTTTCATCTCCCCAGGTTTTGTTTACAAAAGCTTATTAGAGCTCGGTGATGTGCGGGATAACTCCGGGATTGCTTAACGACCCGAGCAGGCGGCACAAAGCTCGGAAAATGAACCAGAAACGGTGATTAAAGGAACGATTCTTTATTGCAAACAGAGCCTGCCCCCTCCTCTGCTTCCAGAGCCGCCGGGGCTGCTCCTGAATCTGCGAGGAACCCACCGGGATCCATCCTGAGCTGCGCTGGGACGGGGTCATGGGATCTCAGTGTGGTTTGGGTGGGAAGGGAACCGAAATCACCCAGGGCCGCCCCCTGGGCCACCTTGCACTGTCCCAGGGTGCTCGAGGGACGGGGCAGCCACAGCTTGGAGCACAAAGTGGGGCTGGGAATCGCCTCCCTGTGCCAGTGCATTAACGAGGAACCTTTTAATCTGCCCTAGCAAGGAGCTGCCTCCGGTTCTCTCTTCATTATTTGCTGTTCTCAGCTCCCTTTCCTGCGGTCAGTCAGCACCAGAGCTGCTCCTCCAAAGCAGGAACGCCCCTTTCAGCGGGATGGGAGCCCTGCACAGCTGGAGCCACGCAGGAACATCTGGAGACAATACCGAGTGCTGTGCATGAGAACCGAGCGGGCTGAGGGCTCTCCAGTCCCTCACCTGGACAATTCCTGGGGCTCCACTCCTCGTTCAGGGATTTATTTCCAATCCCTCACCTGGACAATTCCCAGGGATCTGCTCCTCATTCAGGGATTTATTTCCAGTCCCTCACCTGGACAATTCCCAGGGATCTGCTCCTCGTTCAGGGATTTATTTCCAGTCCCTCACCTGGACAATTCCCAGGGATCTGCTCCTCATTCAGGGATTTATTTCCAACTTCTCACCTGGACAATTCCCAGGGATCTGCTCCTCGTTCAGGGATTTATTTCCAGTCCCTCACCTGGACAATTCCCAGGGATCTGCTCCTCATTCAGGGATTTATTTCCAGTCCCTCACCTGGACAATTCCCAGGGATCTGCTCCTCATTCAGGGATTTATTTCCAGTCCCTCACCTGGACAATTCCCAGGGATCTGCTCCTCATTCAGGGATTTATTTCCAGTCCCTCACCTGGACAATTCCCAGGGATCTGCTCCTCATTCAGGGATTTATTTCCAGTCCCTCACCTGGACAATTCCCAGGGATCTGCTCCTCATTCAGGGATTTATTTCCAGTCCCTCACCTGGACAATTCCCAGGGATCTGCTCCTCATTCAGGGATTTATTTCCAGTCCCTCACCTGGACAATTCCCAGGGATCTGCTCCTCATTCAGGGATTTATTTCCAGTCCCTCACCTGGACAATTCCCAGGGATCTGCTCCTCATTCAGGGATTTATTTCCAGTTTCTCACCTGGACAATTCCCAGGGATCTGCTCCTCGTTCAGGGATTTATTTCCAACCTCTCACCTGGACAATTCCCAGGGATCTGCTCCTCGTTCAGGGATTTATTTCCAATCCCTCACCTGGACAATTCCTGGGGCTCTGCTCCTCATTCAGGGATTTATTTCCAACTTCTCACCTGGACAATTCCTGGGGATCTGCTCCTCGTTCAGGGATTTATTTCCAATCCCTCACCTGGACAATTCCCAGGGATCTGCTCCTCATTCAGGGATTTATTTCCAACTTCTCACCTGGACAATTCCCAGGGATCTGCTCCTCGTTCAGGGATTTATTTCCAGTCCCTCACCTGGACAATTCCCAGGGCTCCACTCCTCATTCAGGTATTTATTTCCAATCCCTCACCTGGACAATTCCCAGGGATCTGCTCCTCATTCAGGGATTTATTTCCCTGGACAATTCCCGGGGCTCTGCTCCTTGCTCAGGGACTGCTCCCCATGATAGAGGAACTTCACTTTGGGGTTTCAATTTGTCAGGATGAGACTGGAGCAGAAATCCCGGCAGGAGCAGAACTGCTCTGCTTGGAACCAAAACTGGCAGGGCAGGGAGAAAGCAGCAGGTCCTGGGAGAGCCAAACCTGGAAGTGCCCAAGGGGCTTGGAGCAACCTGGGATAGTGGAAAGTGTCCCTGGATGGGCTTTGAGGTCCCTCCCAACCCAAACCAGTGAGGGATGACCAATCCTCCCAGTTCAGGCTGCCTTTACACATTTATACCCCAGGATTTTGCTCTCATCCAGAACTCCTGGGCACTGCCCTCCTGGGAAAGGTCCCGATGGAATCACAGCTCCCCAGGGAGGTCAGCCCAGGCTCCCAGCCCTGGCACTGCAGCTCTGTGCCCCCTCAAAACGTGGGGCTGCCCCAAATCCCGGTCCTGGCCCCGTGCCTGTCCCCAGCCCCTGTCCGAGCACTCTCAGTTTGTATTTCTCGTTGTCTCCGCTGTGTGCCGAGGCTTTGTGGGCAATAAAGGGAACTGGGTGATGGATATTCTGCATTTTATCAGCCTGGCCTCACCCGTGGTCCTCGTGCTCCACCAGAGCTGCAGCCTGGCCGCCCAGAGAGGCCCCAAAGTGGAGATTTTTTGTTCCAGTCCCTGGGCATTTTCCTCTGAAAAATCCATGCAATTATTCATGAAACTATAACATAACTTCACGCACTGTTTTTAACCAGTTTTGGCTCGAGACTTGTCCAACTTGTCCAAAACTGAGGGGAAAAGTGCAGGCCCAGAGGCCTTGAGGTGTGTCCTGCTTTAGGCCTGAGCACGCCCAGGCAAATTGTGCTCCCTTCATCTGCCGGGAATGAGCATCTCCATGGAGCTGTGCTCATCCTTCCTCCCTTAATTAGGAGATATCCTCTGTCTCGACAATGAGTGACAGAGTGTTCTGTTCCTGCTGAAGTCCCCCACCGGAGCCTGAAACGATTCCTTTCATCTCCCGGCTGCGAAGGGGCCGCGCGCGGGCCCAGGGCTCGCTTTGAAGCGCTTCTGACTCGAAGCCTGAGCTCAGGTGGTGCTGGTGGCCGCGGTTTGTGCCACTCCCTGGAGGGAGCTGTGCACATCCTCCTCCCTCTCCTGATGGATCTCTGTGCTTCCACGGCATTCCCAGGGGATCAGCAGAGCTCCAAGGGCCCTCGGGAACAGCAGGGACGGGCAGGAGGGGGCTCCTTAAACACCAAGGACTTCAAGCCCTCCTTTTGTCAGACAGAGCTGCTGCAGGAGCAAAAAGAACTTTATTTAGCAGCTGGGTTAAAACGCTCTCAGCCCCGCCTTTCCCTGGCCTGTAATTCCAGGGCACAGTGAACATCTCCCTCCAGGGCATCCAAACCCAGCCCGGCCCTGCAGCTGCCTCAGTGCGAAATGGAGACGTCTCCACTGAAGGCTGGGGGGTTTTTATCCGTTTCTGTGACGTTTGGGGGAAATTTCCAGCCTCTCCTTTCCTGGCTCGGAGTTCCCGGCTCTCAGATGGAAATCAGAGCCCGGCCTGTGGCAGGGAAAGGCCCAGCTCTGGGTTGGAGCAGAGATTCGCTCTCAAAGGAGCTGCAAGGGTTTCAGTTGTCCTTCCCTCTGCAAAAGCTGCTCTCCTTCAAGCTCAGCTGGTAAAACACAGCTCAGGGACTCTCTTTGGGGAGAAATTTGGGTAATTTGGCTGCTGCAGGAGGCCCTTGGAGCCTTCCCACTGCCAGGAGGCCACACTGGAGCTCCCAGCAGGACAAGGATGTGCTGCTGCTCATTCCTTGGCAGGGTTAGAAGGGAAGAACCTGATCTTGCCCTCCCAAGGGGCTCGGAAAGTGCTCCGTTCTTCTCTCCCATGGAATTGGGATGAGAGGGCAGCTCTCAAACACGGCCCCAGCTGAGATTTTGTGCAAAAAAAAAAATGATTTAACCACCAAAACTTCAGCCACTGTCAGCGTGCTCAGGTCACTCCTCCAGGCAGAACAGAAATGGGCTCAAGGAATTGGCTGCTCTTGACACAGAGGGGTCACTTTTGTCACTTGACTCACAGTGACACCAGAACCATTGTGCTGGAAGTGGTTATTATTGAAATAAAACTGATTTTAAGGTGCGTTGTAAATGACTCGTGTGATGGATCTTGCAATAAAACCCCAAATTGTTGAATCATGCCCTGGAATGAGCTCAGAAAAAGGCTGGGTTTGGGTATTCCTGCAAATGTTCAGGTGTGGAGTTAAAAACCCTGCAAACACCGGACCTGTTGGGGACCAAATAAACTCATTCAGCACCTCATGCATTTCATCTTTGATGGGGGAATTCCTGCTGTGAGGAGATTCCAATGAAATCAAAGCAGGAGCGAGAAAAGCTGGATCCAACCAGCCAGGGACAGAGGACAGCTTCTACCCCATCCCTGCGTCGCAGTGGTGACGGGAGCAGAGCTCCCCACAGGACGGGCGGTTCCTGCCTGGGAGAGCTCAGGTGAGGAGGGAAATGCTGCAGGGAGTCCTGGAGCTGCTGGAGCCCCTCTGGAGCCGGGCTGGGACAGCTGGGAGTGTTCACCTGGAGAAGGGAAGGCTCCAGGGAGGGCTCAAAGCCCCTGAAGGGGCTCCAGGAGAGCTGGAGAGGGATTGGGACAAAGGATGGATGGACAGGACATAGGGAATGGCTTCAAACTGGAGATTTAAATGGGATTTGGGCAGGAATTCCTCCCTGTGAGGGTGGGAGGGGCTGGGATGGAATTCCCAGGGGGATCTGTGGTACAGATTTGGAGCCTGAATGTTTCTCCCTTCCTCATCTCCTTTTACAACCCAATTCTCTCTTTTATAAAGTCCTGACAAAGACCAACCCCCAAGTGTGGGAGCAGCACAAATAGAAGAGAAACAATAAAAAAAACAGTGCAAAAACTTTTAAAACCTGTCTGTTAATGACTCTACCAATCCAGGAGAAGAAAAAAATGTAATTTAAAACATATAATTGATAGCCCACATCAAAACTAAACCCACGAAATGCATTTGAAAATCAAAACCAGCTCTCAAGAGAGCACCTTCCATACAAATGGCAGGTCAGAAATGAGGTGCAGCAATAGTTTAACATAATAAATGTATTTCAGGAAAAATCCTCCAGGATTCCTTGAGAATTCGTGGATCAACACAACCTGGAGATCACTGAAGGTCGAAGAGTCAAATCCCTTCCAACAGCACCAGGATTTTGAGGAACTCAACTGAACTGTGGTTGTTCTTACGGTTAATGATGCAAATTGCTAAGAAAAATAAAATATTCACTGTTACACCTTTTTAATTTAAATTATTGACTTTTAATTGGCAAATTAAACCCTTTTTCCATGACCTCCCGGGCAGGGGTCAGGGAAAACACCAGGACCAGCCCTTCCTGTGTCCTGGCTCTCGGAGGAGGGGCCATTCCAAGGCCATTCAGCCGCTGTTAAAGGACGCAGAGGCAAGCAAAAAAAAATTATATAGTCAGTCTTGCTAAATTAGTTTACCTAAAATTGTATGTGTGAGTGATTTTAATCAAAATCTAATTTCCCCTCTTTTTAGAGTAACCGAAATGAGATTTTTCTAATTTACTTTTCGCGGTTCAAGTTTCTCATAATTCTTCTGTGGTCGTGACAGCCCCGTGAAAAGCGTCTGCTGCTACAAAGCATTAAAAAAAATTAGATTTTCAAATTGATGTGCTAAATTAAAAATGTTTAATGTTTCTCATCAAAGGCACAGGAGTGTGCACAGGGCCCTTGGTACAGTTAGAGGCACCAGACTTTTTTCATCTGTTTCTTTAATTCACGTTGCAAGGCAACTCCGCTGTGAGAATTAACAAGCTACAAGCGAAAAGTGTTGTAAAATAGTGTCTTCAGAGAAAATACCTTTTAATTCCTCCCCCTCCCCGTTGCTGCTCTGACCTTAAGGATGTCATAATAAAAACAGAAGCTGTGTTCTGTTTCTCACCGACTTCACCACCGAATTCTTGCACAGCCTCTGGGCACTTTTAATTCTCCGGGCTTTACTTGCTAATTCCCATGGTTTAGGGGATCACGTTGTTTCTGTAAATTGATTAAAATTATTAATTCAGTCAAATCTGGGCTCCTGACTTCAGCAGCTGCTTGGGAGGTGGCTCCGAGCCAGGCTGGGACTCTGGGGCAGCTGCTGGCTTGGGGGAGTTTTAGGAGTTCCAGTTTCTTCTGAAGCTGAGTTTGCCTTGCTGAAAATTGAACTTTTCTGGGTTTAAGTTACAGGAAAGTCCTCGGGAGCTGCAGGTTGGGCTGGGCCTGGCTGGACAAGGAGCTGGGAGAGGTGGAGCAGGTTTGGTGGGTTTGGGTTTACAGCGGGGTCTCTGCTGGGCTCAGAGGGGAAAAAAGGAGAAGAGGAAATGGAAAAGATCCTCAAGGAAATGGGGAAGATCCTCGAGGAAACGGAGAAGATCCTTGAGGAAATGGCCACAGTCATGAATAATTTTGAATTAATAAAATTAATAAAATGATATTTATTTTGAATGAATAAAACATTGACCACTTTGTCAAGAGCTGACCCAAGGGTGCAGCTTCTATCCAAAAGCAGCTCCTCAATTTAAACTCTTTTACTTTTGATTCCAGTTCTGTGCAGACCCAGCTCAGCAGAGTTTGTGTGGCTCAGAGAGAGGATCACACACACAAACTCTGCCCTTTCCAACCTGCCCCTGCTCCTGCTGCTCCTGATTCCAAATCTGCTCCTGGAAAACCTCCTGGAACAGCCTCACCTTGGGAGAAAACCCAGCACCAGGCTCGTGGTGCAGGGAGCAGCAGAGCAGCTCCACACCCAGCCTGGAAAACACAAAGTTTTGGTGGCACAGGGAGAAGTTGGATCCCTTTTTCTGGGCCAGGACAATTCCTGTGCCCTCCTCCCATCCCACGGATCTCTGCCATCCCGTGGGTGGCTGGAGGCTGCATGGGGGGGTCGGGTTCAGGGCTGATAATTTTAGAATAAACATTCAAAACAGCACCTGAAGATAATTTGAAAGGTGTAGAGGCAGAAAATGAATCCCTGTAAAATACTGTCTGGCAAATTAAAAGACATAATTGATTCTATTAGCTAATTTTCCAAATTAAGTGTTGCTAATTGCCTGAGCGAGTGTTTATTTGGTACAGCCACTGTACCTACGCTAAGTTTGCATTATTGACAGGCAAAGTTGCTGAATGTTTGCTTTCCCTGCTTTTTGGCCCAGGATTTGTTTCCAGGACACCCAGAACAGGCACCAGGCTGTCCCTGAGCTCTCTACCACCTAATTCCCATTTGCAGCTGGATTTATCTGTGTGCAGAGATGGCAACAGCTCCGACAAAACTTCCTAAAACTTCTGGAAAATCACAAAAAAGGGATTAATCTGGCCCAGAGCTGCATTGTGAGAGCCACAGACACAAACTGCCCCTGCAGGTCTGCACCTCTGCCTTCAAACCTGGGTCAGGAACTGCTCTCCAAAGAATTTTACAAATAAAGCAGGAATCAGAGCATTTCAACATTCCATGATTTTCTGCCATGCATTAGGAAGGAACTGATTCAGTTTTGCTTTGACTCTGATGTCTTGGTCAAGTTTCCAACATCAGGCCCAGAAATACAAGAGCAACAAATGCTTTGAGCTTCACTTGGGGCAGGAGGCTTCACTCATCCCCAAAATAAGGGATTTCTCCATCCATTGTGCCTTTGCTCCAGCATAGATAACTTTTTCCAACTGCTGAATTCAGTAATTAATAATTATTATAATTAATAAAAAATTAATGATATCTTGAACTGGTTTCACTGAGTGTGAAAGATAAAGGGAGAAAGGGAAACAAATTCCTGGAGGCCCCACACAGAGCTGGTGGAACAGGATCTGCTCCCATGGAACACCTTCCCAGGGAAAATCATCTGCTGCCTCCCATGGCCACACCAGGAGCTGCCAGAGCCCGGAAATCAATTGTTGACATGTGAGAAGAAGTATGGATTAAGTTCAGAACTGTGTTTAGAGCACCAGGGGATGAATTATCCTAATTGGTGTATTAGTCTCAGTTACACAGAGTAATCACCACAGGCTGCCTCTGTTTTCATTAGAAATTTAATTAAGTTTATCAATGTTTAGCTTCTTTGGCCTTGTTTTCCACCACCTTCCCCAGGCTTTTCTTTGTTTAATCAATATTTTTAGTGAGATGGGAGGGAAATGTTTTTCCAGTGCACCCTGTTTTTCATTTTCCATTTTTTTCCTCTTGACACAAATGTGTTTGAAGCAGGGGAAGTCAGGGATTCACTCCCAGCCGCTGTGGCTGAAGGAGCAGGGATGGAATAATTGGGTTACTGGGGTTGATTGGTTGTATTGTGGCAGAATCAGGAAAGGCCAAAGAGGTTTCTTGCCTCCTTGTGTTTGGTGCTGTGCATCAAACCTGATGGGTTTCTGCTCCAAACTCCTTTTGGGGGAAGCTTTCCAGGAGGCCTCTCTAGGAAAAAAAAACTTAAAAATTGCATTTAATGCAGCTTTTGGGTCATTTCCAGTGGCACTTCATGCACGCAGAGACAACTGCCTGTGCTCGTGGCGTGGTCACTGCCCGCAGCTGCAGGGCTGGCTCACCCCAGCACATCTGGCACTCTGCCACATCTGGCACCGGGGACTGTGAGTCACAGCACGGGCACAGCCCGGGGCATCAGCCTGGCTCCTTAAAAATGCACCTCGGAGCTGGTCCTTCCCTGGGAATGCAGGGACAGGCAAGTCCTTAAACAAGGAAGTGAAGGATTTAATTTAATTCTTCACCAACTCTGCTGCCACAGCCCCCCGTGCTTTAATCTCAAGATTCTGTTTGTATCCACCGCCGAGACCAAGCCGCTTTTATTCCTTATTCATTAAAAACTGATATCTCCCAGAAATCCCAGTCCAAACTCTGCTTATTTCTGCCCAGAAATGCTGGAAAAGCAAGAACCACACTCGGCCCTCCTGAATCCATCTCCAGAGCTGAGTATTCCTTGGAGCCCAGCTCAGCTCCGGGCTCTGCTGCCTTTCCCCCTGCAGCTCCAGGGAGCGCCAGGCACAGGATTCATTCTCACTTCTGCTCCTTGCCAGAGCTCAGCTGCACCAGGTGCCAGCCCACAGCTCCACCTGCTCCTCTCACTTCCCTCTGCTTTTCCTGGGGAAAAAAACCCCTCCCCTTATTTATCTCAACCTTCCTGTTGTGCAGGGACGAATTCTGGGCTGATTCCACTGCTATGAGTCACTTCTCTCGGGATTTACTGCCCGGCTCCAGCTCCTCTCTCTGTCTCTCACTCTCAGGTTTCCTCCCCAGCACTAAACCAGCCCAGGTTTGGAGTAAACCAACAGCTCTGTCCCCCTGACCTCCTCTCTGGTGTTATTTCTGGAGTTAATTAAGGTGCAGGAGCTCAGGAAAGCTCACTCTGGTGTAATTGTCACACCCCAGCTCTCCTCTAATTCCTGAATCCACTTTCTTAGGGCAGAGGTGTGTCAGGTCCTTTGAACACAAAAGATGTCACAGGTACTGGGAGACACATCTCCCCCTTATTTTTCCTGTTATTTATCTCATCTCCCTCACTTTTTGACGAGGATAACTCCAGAATTCATGGGAGCAGCTCACACATCCCCACGCTTGAGATGCCCTCACATTTTGGGTGGCAGGTTACTTTTTCTAGACATTTCTATCACTCTGTTACCCCTCACCTGGCTTAAAACCAGGCCTGGGGTAAAAAACATCAATTAAATGATAGCATAAAGAATTATTTGATACAGATTGACTGAGTTCTGTCCCAGTTCTGCTCAGGAGCCAGGATCAGCTGTCCCGGGCCTGAGAGGGCAGTGATCACAGGGGGATCAAAGGCTGGGAGCAGAGGGAGCTCTCCCTGCCTCGGGGATGTTTGCACATTTTCACTGACAGCTCGAAATGCTACGGAGGAAATGCTCCACCGAGTCTGGCATTCACTCCTCCCTTCAGCTCCAGTAACGAGGCTGGTGAGGACAATGTCCTGAGCCCCACGCTGGAATTACTGCAGCACAGATTTAGAGCTTGTACTCTCAATTAAAGGCAATTAGAGCCCAGTAAATGCTCAGGGCGTAGATACCCCTGGAACCTTCCAGGGCTCAGCACGAGCCCACTGCACCAGGCAGAGACAGCCTGGGTTTTGTCTTTTATTTGTCTTTTATTTGTCTTTTAATTTGTCTTCTTATTTGTCTTTTACACCTCTCCCCACCCTCATGTGCTTTAATCTTCGGTGGAGATTTTATGTGATCCACTCGCCTTAATAACAATGGGGAAAATAATGGAGATCATTTTCCTGGAAGGGGATTAAAAGCTGCTCAGTTTGATTAAAAGACAGCAAGAAAAGCAGTGTTATCAAACAAGCAGATGGCTCCAAATTAGAGATACGCTGCTGAGGTTAACTTGTGTTTTCACAGGAACGTTTTGACATCAGGAGCTCAGTGAAGCACTGGGGGGATTTTCCCTTTCACACCTCGCCCACAACCCCAAAACCAAGGTCTGCAGTTTCTGAAATACAGGGGAAGCCACATCTGCCTTCAAATTCTCATTATGTGACTCAAATAAAGAAGTTTTCTTACTCCAGTAACCCCTCCAGAAGTCACTGAACCCTTCCCACTGAAGCACTGGGGGGATTTTCCTGTCCACACTTGACCCACAACCCCCAAACCAAGGTCTGCAGTTCATGCAGTACAGGTGAATTCATATCTGCCCTCAGATACCCCTTGTCTGAACTATTTGACTCAAAGAAGTTTTCTTACTCCAGTAACCCCTCCAGAAGTCACCAAACCTTCCCCACCACACTCTGGACATTTCTGATCATATTTCTCCAAATCACTGGGGGACTTTGAGGCCCTGGAAGCCCCAGATAAAACACAAAACTCAAGAACCAGAAACTTCAGGACAATTTAATCCCAGGCAACGATTCCTGGGGTGTCCAAGAGCCACAGAGCTCCCCCTGAGTGCTGGGCCCCACTGCTCAGTGCCTGTCTGGGGTTCACTTTTGCTGCCCCACCAGCACAGCTATTTCTGTCCTTCACAAATGTTGTGGCAATTTACCAATCCATTGACTTCAGGGTGGGTTTTTTTCATAAACACACGCTCTGCTGGCTGCATAATTCAACCTCACACGTAAACTGGGAGCTGTTTGCTGTAGCAACAGCTGTAATTTCAGCCTAACCTCAGCAGAAAGCCACTCTGTGCCATCTCCCTGCAAAGTGGCGTTTAGGCCGGGGAGGTAATTCTCCCTCCCTGCCACCCCAACAGAGCAGCTTGCTTGCTAAATAATCAGCCCAGAGCTCAGCTCAGAGCACGGGTTTTGTGCAGAGCTGGGGAGGTTTTGTCCTTCCCCCCTCGTCCTCCCCCTCCTCCTCCCTGCCACGCATAAAAGTTGCCAGGCTAAATGAGCCCTCTTTGGGAAGCTGTTCCTGCCGTGTAGTTCTCATTTGGAAATGTCACAATAAAGCAATGTTCTCTGATGCCGAGCGGCACAACAGGTTCCAGCACGAGGAAAACAGCAAGTGAGATAAAATGCTACATTAGTGGGGTCTAAAGGGCAAGAAAATGACACTTTTTAAAGTCTGAGGGATTTTTTTTTTCCTTCCTGCCCTGATATCTGTGCCCACTTGGCTCTGGAGGGAAAGCAGTGAGCACAGCTCAAAATGAGCCAAAATCGGGAAGTTTTGCTCCTCACCCAGGTGTCCTGGGAGCCTCACTCAGGAGAAGCTGGGGGCAATTAAAAATCAGAGAAGGGGCAGAGCAACCCCAGGACTGGGCACTGAGGGTCACCCTGAGGCTCTGCTAAACAAAATAACCCTCCCTGAGCACCGAGTATTTGAGATACAACCCCAGGGGAGTGCAGGCAGAGGAGAGGAGGAGCAGGGAACACCAAGAGGGGACATCCCAATGCATCCTCACACATCCCAACACATCCCAATGCATCCCCACACATCCCAACACAGCCCAACACATCCCAGCACATCCCAGCACATCCCAATGCATCCCCACACATCCCAACACAGCCCAACACATCCCAGCACATTCCAATGCATCCCCACACATCCCAACACAGCCCAACACATCCCAGCACATCCCAGCACATCCCAGCACATTCCAACACATCCCAACACAGCCCAGCACATCACAGCACATCCCAACACAGCCCAGCACATTCCAGCACATCCCAACACATCCCAATGCATCCCAACACACCCCAAAGCATTCCAGTACATCTCAGCACATCCCAACACATCCCAGCACATTCCAACACATCCCAACGCATCCCAATGCATCCCAATGCATCCCAATGCATCCCAGCACATCACAGCACATCCCAACACAGCCCAGCACATCCCAACACATTCCATCACATCCCAACACAGCCCAGCACATCCCAACACATTCCATCACATCCCAACACAGCCCAGCACATCCCAACACAGCCCAGCACAGCCCAGCACATCCTGACACATTCTGACACAGCCCAACACATTTCAACATATCCCAGCACATCCCAATAGATCCCAACACAGCCCAACACATCCCCACACATCCCAGCACATCCTGACACATCCCAGCACATCCCAACAGATCCCAGCATATCTCAACACATCCCAGCAGATCCCAACACATCCCAACACAGCCCAAGGTGCTGGAGAGGAGCAGGGAAAGGCAAGAGCCCCTCTGAGGGGGTTTTGTAGCAGGGTGGGTGGAGGGACCTTCCTGGGCTGCAGAAGGACATGAAGCAGATTTTGGGTGGCGAGAACGGGTCAGAGAGGTCTGGTGATGGTCTCTGCTGGTGAAAGTGGTAAATAGGGACAAAAAGATTGGGTTTACAAGCTGGTTCCTGCCTGTAAGCTCCAATATCTGGATGTTTTGGATGGAAATGAGGAATGTGCTCTGTGTGGCTTCAGGGCTTGTTCAGTCCTGGGGCTCTGAGGGTGCTCCATGAGCCCAGGGGAGGCTCTGAGGGATGGGGTTGGTTCCAAACGCTCATTTTCCTCCTCGTGAGGGAAGGAATGATTCCTCCCTGCTCCAGTTCCAGAACTCTGCTGCCTCAGTTTCTCACCCTTTGAGCAGCGAAGCTTTGCAGGAGGCGTGAGAGGGAATCAACGCCCTCAGAGCAGCCCTGGCACTACAAAGGTTGTGCATCTCAAAGGCTGCAGCTCAGGGCTCTGAGTTCCTCCTGTCTGAGCTGAAATCTTGTTGTGCCAAACACTGCAGGAAGATGCTGCCTTGCGCTGTGTCCTGGGGATAGTGAGGATTGTAAGAGCTCATTTCTCTGTCTGGTATTTCCTGACCTTTGTAGCCTCCTCTGTGTGAACAGCAAAGATCAAGCTAAAGCTGTTGCAGAGCTCTCAGATGAGCAGGTTTTTTAGTCTACAGATCCTGTCACATCTGAGCTTTATCTCTTGCTTTAATACGGTTCCAACCTTGGCTCTGTCACTTTGATTTTTACCTGTCTTTTTTTTTGTTTGTTTTGCTCGTCCTAATTGACCCAGAGCCTGCAGCAGTTCTCGAAAGGAGGAAAAAAGTGTTTGATAATTTCTGAGTTTTTCCACTTCAACCTGTGAGGAGGTGATTTAAAGCAACAAAAGCTGCAGCAGAGTTTGCTGGGGAAGGACTTTTATCGCTGTGGAAATCTGCTGCTCTAATGGGAGGGGAACTCTGCAGTGAGAACCCCAAAAGGAGGGGAAGGCCTGAATGTAGCTCCTGTTTATGGGTTTTATCTGCGTGGTTTCCTCTCTGCTGGGTTTTAGTTTGCTTCAAAGTGAAATTTCATCCCACAGTTCTCAGGGGGGAAAGCACTTGATGCATTTTCCTGGTGAACGGCAATATTTTTATTTATTTTTATTTTGGTGAGAATGCTGTAGTTTGTTTATCCAGCCTGCATTTCCTTCTGGAGGAGCTCTCATTGCTGGGATTTGTGTTGCCAGCTGGATGCAAAAATCCCAGATTTCCCTGAGCTGTTGGGAACATGGGACACTGAAGGTGTGCAGGAGTTTGTGCTGGGTACTGAAGATCTCACAGGTGGGACTTTTGGGTGTGCCAGATCCTCCCTCTCAAGAGCCCTCCCCACCTCCTTTATGAATCCTGAGCCCCCCAGGCACGAGGCTGGACCAGCAGTTGGGTTCCTGGGCCAGCAGCTGGATTCTTTGGTCAGCAGCTGGGTTCCTGGGCCAGCNGGGTTCATGGGCCAGCAGTTGGGTTTGTGGGCCAGCAGTTGGATTCCTGGCCAGCAGTTGGGTTCCTGGCCAGCAGTTGGGTTCATGGGCCAGCAGTTGGGTTTGTGGGCCAGCAGTTGGGTTCCTGGGCCTCATTTGGATTTGTGGGCCAGCAGTTGGATTCCTGAGCCTCAGCTGGATTCCTGCACCAGCAGTTTGACTCCTCTGATCCTTTTCCCCTGCAGGACAGGGAGGATCAGGGGCTGGAGCAGGCTGGAGGCCTCGGTAGCCGGGCTGGATCCTTGGCAGGCCAGGAGGCAGCAGAGTGACAGCACAAACTCTCCCTGAGCAGCAGAGGGGTCATCGATGAGCTGCCCACAGTGAGGGGTGACCCTGCTGGCCCTCACAGGATTCCTCTGCCTGCACGGGGAAAGGGCAGGGATAACACTTTAATTCCACGTTGGAGCTGGGGGAATGATCTCCTTGGCTTTGTCAGCTCTGTTAATTACCCAAAGAGCTCTGCTGATGGGTGTTATTACAGGCAATTTTATGCTTTCAAGCACTGCAGAGCTGTGTAAACAAAAAAAAAGTGGATGGGTCTGTTTGTCCTGCTCCTTAAGCTGGGTTCAGCATCGTGGGTGTGTGCTGGGCACTGAGTAACCCTTCAAGGGAGGAGGGAAAATCCAGGCCATTCCCAGCGGGTGTCAGAGGGATGGGGATGCTCCATGAGAGATGTTGGAAGCTGAATCTGAGCCCTGCAGTTCCCTTCTGTACCTGGAGAGCTCCACTCTGGAATAATTCCCCCTAGGGCTTTGGGGAGCTGTAGGAATAAACAACTCCTGTCACCCTCACCCCTCTGGAAAATCAGGGCTTTTTTAAACATCAGGAACCACGGGAACTCCTTGTTCTGGATCTGTCTTGGGGCACCAAAATCTCACCTGGTGCTGCAGTGGGTGAACCTGCCCTGCACAGCAAACACAGTTTGGTGTTTGCCAGGGAGAGGTGCCATCCCTGGGCAGCTGCTGGAGGTGCATCCAGCCCTCTGCTCCCACAGGGAAATCCTGCAGGGCTCTGCAGCACCCGGGAAGATCAGAAGTGAATAAAGGGAATTTCTGCTCCAGGCACACTCAGCAGGATCCATCCCTGGCTCTGAACAACACTGGAAATCTGTGTTCATCACAGGAGGAGAATCCCAAGGCCTGGGATCTTCGGGAAAGGGGTTTGGGAGCCCCAGTCCCACGCTCTGTTGTTGTGAAAATCTCCAGCTGAATTCTGAATTCTCCCTTTCGTTACACCCTGCTGCATCAGTCTGAGGGAAAAATTGCTTACAGTCAATTACAGCTTTTTTTTTAATGCATTCAGAGAGGTGTAAAATAACTTTGGACTAAACAGAAATCAATTCCTGCCTGTCAAGGGATCAAAAATCCACCTGTGCTCTCTGCCTGGCGTCACTTCGTGTTTGTGGTGTTCGGGACCTGCTCGTTAATGATAATTAGGGGGAATTGAATGGATTTTAAATCAGATGCTGAGGGGGTTTGTGTGATGTCAGCGCTCAGACAAAACGAGGTGTCAGGGAATGTTCTGGGCCCAGAGCAGAGCTGTGGGCAGCAAAGCCCCACTGAAGGGCTCTGCTCTGCCCGAGCCACACAAGTTGTTCACTCCTGGTTTATTCTCCAAGGAGCTTTGGGGATGAAAAAGGCACAAGTGCACAGTCCTCAAACTCAGATCGTGATCACTCCGAAAAGCCCAGATGAACCCGAAACCCTCTGACTTCAATGCTGAAGCGAATTTTGTAATGGTAATTTCCTTTTATTTTAGAAGCCTTTTGTGTGTTAAAGTGGAATAAAGCCACTTCAAGTCTCCCTTTTTCTTTTTTCCCTCCAAAAAGACCTTTTTAAACCCATGCCAATGAACCTTTCTGATGGAAGCAGCAGCAGTGTTTTGAACAGAGCATCCCAACAGGCCCATGCAGGAGCTCTGACATCCTTTCAGCCTCTGCTACAGCTGGTACCCAGTGAAAACCTCTTTATTCTGCCTCTAAACAGCTCCTAAAGAGTCTTTGAGCCTGCCACCAAATTATTTCCCTTCATTGTAGCCCTGATTTATTCCCAGCTCCAAAAAGCTCCTGGAAGGGGCCCTAATTGGCCCGGCCAGGCCAGGCCCGACTCATTTCTTGTGTTTCATTTGCATTTTGAGTTTTTCTTGGAAGTCGAGGGAGGGGTTCTCTGCTGGCAGCTGCTGGAGGCTCCTCTGCCCTCTCCCCCAGTCACTCCTGTCACCATGGAAGTGAAATCACAACTTCATTTTCCTTAAATTGCCCATTGCAATGCAGGACGGGGCCTCTCTACTTCTGTATTTTCTGAGATCACTGAAAAATCTCTTCAGCCACAGCTCCAGAGAGGAGCAGGTTTTTATTTAGCAGTTGGTGGTTTTTTTTTTTTTATTAGCAGAATAAAAATTAAAAAATGAAGATTTCACTAAGGTTTTAGTTTTATATTTTTATCTCCACCCAGCATCATGCACTAATTCCTGGACTGTTGGTAATTATGAATGATTTATAAATGATGACTTGCTCTGGGTTTTGGGGGGTTTCCAGCTGAAGTGGGGGTTTTTTGGGAGCAGAAGGGAAGTGCCTCGATGAGGAGCTCTGCTCTGTCACTGACTGCAGCCTGGACCTTTGGGGCAGCCTGGGCTTTTCCAGGGAGCTGCCCTGAGTGCATCTATTGGTACTGAAAGATTGCCAGGAGAGAGAGAAGGGCTGATTCCACTGCTGCTGTTCCACCCTGGTATTCCTGAATGGCTCCCAGTTTCCCTGGGGATGCTCCTCAGGCTCCTGCCTGTCAGGGAATTGCCAATCCTGAGTGACCCACGTGGGCTTGGACAGAAAAGATCTTGGACAGGACATATCGTGGATAGAAAAGATCTTGGACAGGAATGATCTCGGATAGGAAAGATCTCAGATAGGAAAGATCTGGTCCCCTGCAATCCCAGGTGACTCTCAGATGGAGGGATCTGCTTTTCCTGGATCTGCACACAAAATGGGGACAAGCCCTGGAGATTTTGGGACCCACCAGCAGATTTTTCCATGGTAAATCCATATAATCCCTACAGAAATCCTCCCCTGCCACGAGCTGCTGGGAATGAGGAGGATCCCACATGGACTGGTTGATATTTGGGGTCCCAGGGATTCTGCCTGGGTGAAAGGAGCTCGGGGTTGTGACAGTTCTGTTTTGCTGCAGGGAAATATTGTGAATTTCTGTAGCTGGGAGCTGAGCTGGCTCATTGGCTTGTGCTCCCTGGTCTTGGGCAGGATCCTGCCGGGTTCCCATCTCACTAATGATTGACACTAATTGTTCCCAGGCATGCAGGGAGTGTCACTGAGAATTCCCTGAGGAGACGGGAGGTGCAGACAGGAGGGGCCAATCCTGCAGCAGCCACTGCGGGGCCTCTCTCACAAAAGGTCACAGTCATTTGTGGTGACTTTTGATTTTAAGTGGTGTTTACTGTTGATAAAAGCACCCCCCAAATGAATTTAATAAAGATCACTCAATCCTCTGGGGATCACTGAGGTGGAAGGATGAGTGTTCCTTGCATTCTCTGCCAGGCTGATCCTGCTGGGGGGGTCTGGGTTGATTTTTTCATGCCTTTAAAATATTTTCTGTGTTCCTCAGCCCCAACCTGGGGGGCTGCTGGGCCTTGGCAGCCCCTGAGTGTTGTCCTGGCTTTGGTGGAAGCCTCTCCTTGTGCCCCTGCAGACCCCAGTTCTCTCCATTTTTCATGACATCACTTCGTAGCTCCAGGTCTGGGTGAGGAAAGGGCAGTGGGGAAAACCTCTCTTGACATTACCAAGTCCCACATTTTCACTTCTTTTAAGTGTTTTTTTTTTTCACACTGAAGCATCTCCTCACCACCTGGAGCAGGATTCCAGGGGCTGATGGACAATTCCAGGGGCAGCTCTTCCCCCTGGCAGCCCCAGCCGAGTGTGTGTGCAGACATCCAGGGAATGTGGGGAAAATCCTGAATTCCCCGTCCCGTTCCTGAAACAAGCCAAGCTGCCATGGTTTACCCAAGCCCTGCCTGCAGCCAGGCAGATTTAGAGTCATTTGAATAAAAGGAGAAGCAGGGTTTGGGCTGGGAGAGGTTGGGGAATTCAGATAAATCCAGGCTGACCAACGTGCCGAGAACAGACCCAGCAATAACAGAAGCTGCCATTATAAATCTGCTGTTTATTGCTTACAGCTCCAGGCTGACTGAAAATCAACTCCTATTAGCTCCAGATTAGGGGGTTGTTGCTCCTGGATTTGATTACGGGCATGGATCTGTCTGAAATCTGCATTTCCATATAGATAGAGCTCCTCTTAGGCCCTGCTGTGTTCCTGAAAGGGAAAGGAGCTCAGGGCTGGTTGTTTTTCAGGGAAAAGCTGCAGCACAGGCCTGGGAGAACGCGGGGATCGGGCACTGGGAGGGGAAATGGTCTGGAATTGCCCAGAGTCCCACTAGGACTGGATTAATGAGTGCAGTTTTTATGGGAAATGAGGCTCGTTCTGCTCAGTCCCACCTCTGGATGAGCGAGGGGACGTGTGGGACACACGGTGCTGCAATTCTGCTTCAGGGGGAAGAAACTGAGGCACAAATGTGATTTTTCGGCCTCGTTTTGGCCTCTCTGGTCTCCCTGTAAGTTGGAATTCCCAGCTGACACAGCTGGGGATTCCCAGGTTTCGTCCCCTCTCTGGTTCCCCTGCAGGTGAGCAGCTCAGTGAGACACAGATGGAAATTCTCCTGTGAAATTTTGACATCTGCAGACAAAAGCCGTGTCCTGCGGCCTCTGCCAAACCCATTTCCTCCCGTGTTCCCCTCCCTGCAAGTGCCTCCCACCCTGAGATTTTCCATGGCAAGTAGAAAATTGCTCCATTAGCAGAACAAGGGGGATTTAATCCCTTCCAGCACTAGTTTATGGCTGTGGAAACTTGGAATTGAATATGCAATAACAGGTAGGGAAAAAACGAAGTACAATCATGTAAAAATAGAATTACTTCCAGCTGGGTTTATTTCCCCTTTTCTGCTGGTAATAATTTTGTACCTGTTTGATTTTGCTGGAGTGAGCTGGCTTTGAGTGGAATAATCATTGAGTATCCCTGGGGTCAGGGGGGGAATTCAGCCGAAGGTTTTTTAGGATGTGTTGGTGGGCAGTGATGCTCCCATCCCCTGAGAACCAGAAATTATTGCAGTGCTGGGTTACCTCTGGCTTCCTCCTTTAAAAAGGCTTCGGGGAACTTTTATTTCCTAATATTTTGTTTAGGGATTAATAACAGTGGCTTCCTGACATGATATTCCCTCTTAATTCCATATTCTGAGCCCCTGGAAGAGCAGCAGCTGCAGCCCCTCGGTTGCAAAGGGGCACAGTCCCAAATTCCCGTGTTTTATTTGTCACTGGGGGTGAGTTTGTCCCTCTCTGGGAGGTAAAATTCCATGTTTTAGGTCTGAATGTACCAAATCGAGCAGATAAAATGTCAAGTCAGGTGTGCTGAAGATTTATTTGTGTTTCTGTCTGGGCTGTGCCACTTCCTCAGGTTTTTTTGGCAATTGTTTATTCTCATTTTTAGTCGGCCCTTACAGGGGAATTTGGGAGAGAAAGTTGAGCTGAACCTGGAGGAAGAAGCTGGAACCTGCTTTGCCTTCCCTGAAATGAGGAGCTGTGTGCGGCTGGTCCTCACAGCATCAAATATTCATCCCACGCCTGCTCTGGCTGTGAGAGGAGGAGATACAGCAGGACAAGATGTTTTGTTTTAAGGCAGCAAAGCCAGGAGCTGTCAGGGACGGGGCCGAGCAGCTCCCCGAGCAGCAGCAGCACCTCCCAGGCGCCTCTGGAGCGGGCAATGAGAGGGCTGCAAAACCAGGGGGTGGCCTGAGACGAGAGGGAGTTTTCCTGCAGATCTGGCACCGGGCTGGAAGCTGTAAAACCCCGGTCCTTTCGTAGGAAAAGCGATTTAATCCGCAGTACAACGGGCTGCGTGATAAAGAGCTCGCCCCGCTCGCGGCCTGCGCGCCCGGCTGCAGCGCCCGCGCTCCTGCCGGGAACCATCGCTGCTCTGACAGACTGCGGGAAACAACCAGGCACGGTGGTGTTACATTCCCCTCTCGCCACACAGAGTGGGAAATGGTATTTTCCCTCCTGCTGCTCCCGGCTCAGGCTGCGCTGCTGCGAAACGGGCTCGGTTTGAGGCTGTTGGCAGCTGGGCCCAGGGCAGGGGAGACGCAAAGTGCTTCTCGTCTGACAGGTGGTTTGTGATGGATGGGGAGCGTTTGGGGTGGTCTTTGATGTCCACGGTGTCAAACGCAGCGGTGGGACAGAAATGTGCTGTTAAACCAACAAAGAGCTGCACTTTGTGGCTCTCCCAGCTGGGCCAGGTGATTTCAGGAGAGGCTGGGGCAGGGATTTGTTGTTGTCACAGTTCTGACACTCAACACTCTGCTCCTTCCATGAGAACTGGAATCCAAAGCTCCCACACTTCATTTTTCCTTGGGCTGGAGCAGACTCGTGGATTTACCACCGTTCCTGGAGGTTTTCACACCCCCTGGAAGGAGCTGTGGTCAGGTGTGGGCAGAGAGAGGCCTGAGAATGCATCAGGGCCGCTGTGAATAATTATCCAGACTAATTCCCCTGCTAATTACATGATTTGTGAGCTCAGCCTGAAGGGTGAAGATGCAGAAGGGCGTTTGCCCTGACAGCTTTCCAGGCCACAGGAGCTTGTAAGGGCGTCCTCCTCAGCATCCTGTCCCTGGCCTTTATCACAAATAATGGCTCTGGACAGCTGAGGGAATTTATCAGGGCACATTCCATGCCAGACTTGGTCAGGGAGCGGATAACTCCTTCTGCCAGGGCCCTGGGAGAGAGGAATTGTCACTGCTGGCAGATGACACCCAAACTGGAGCTCACTGGGGTCTCCTTCCTGGCAAAAATGTCCTTTTTCAAGTCTTACTTTGCTACAGGATCCGTTTTCTCTGGCTGTTTCTCTCATCAGTCACAGGGCCCTTCACTGGAGGCTGGAGCTGGCTCAGTGACAGCACCACAGCAGGAGCTGGTTTTTCTTTAACTCTGGGCTCAAATTTATCACAACTCCCCTGTGCTCTGTCATTTGGAGCCAGGAGCTGAGTGGTGTCACTGGAATATTTCCTCTGTGGGGCTCTGGCAGCCAAAGCTGACCGAGGGTTGATTTCTTTGTGCTGGTGGAGCGGCTTCAGCTCCACTCTGGGAGGGTTCCGTGCAGAAATTGGACATTTTAGAGGCGTTTTAGAGAATGAAATGGACGCTGCTGATTTATTGCAGCTGCATCCCCGAAGGCCTTGGCTGGGAGGGGAACAGGGCAGCACAGACTTGGCACAAACAAGGCACAAACTCACCACAAACTCAGCACAAACATGGCACAAACACGGCACAAACATGACACAAACTTGGCACAAACTCGGCACAGACCCAGCACAAACCCAGCACAGACTCGGCACAAACCCGGCACAAACTCACCACAAACTCAGCACAAACACGGCACAAACCCAGCACAGACTTGGCACAAACCCAGCACAAACCCGGCACAAACCTGGCACAAACTTGGCACAAGCTCAGCACAAACACGACACAAACACAGCACGTGGGGCTCAGCGGATGGCTTCGAGCTCGCCCCTCCTCCTTTAACCTTCTCCAAGTGTTTGGTGGAGAGGAAAAATGTTAAACCCAGGAGGAAAATCCCTCTCTGTACACTCCCATGAGTGTCTGTGGCCTGTAACAGCGAGGGCAGAAATTCATCAGGCTGAGGCGGTAATTAAAACTTTCTCCTTTACTGTTGAGTGGCAGCTGTTGAAATTGAAATTATTGCCTCGTGGGGAGAGGGAGCTGGGAGGGTTTGGTGCAGACCAAGGCAACACTTCAGGGACTGATAGAAACCTGCTTCTCCTGAAGGATCTGTTTTCATTCTTCCCTTGCAGCATCTCTATAATAGAAAAATCCAACTCCTCAGCTGCTCCCTCTCGCAATTAGGAGCAAAAGCAACAGAGACACTGAATTTCCAAATTATTACACAGGACTCCATGGAAAAGCAGGGGGGTTCACACTAAAAATTAGAATTAGCTGAGTTTAATTCTTTTTCCCTGAGAACTTCAAACTCCTGTAGAAGTTGAGCTGCACCATCCTGGCTTGGGAAAAGCTGGCTGAAGTCACTGCAGCCAAGAGCTGCTGCTGCTGTTTCACACCAGGGCTGCCCAGGGTGCTTTGGCTCCCTTTCCCTCAGTGCTCAGGAATGTTTTCCCTATCCCATTTTCCCTGTAAGGAACACTAATTGAAATTCATGCTCGCCTGTCTTATGAACGATGAGTCAGAGCAATAAAAGCACTTAATCACTTAATGAAATTATTGCCTCTCCGAGCATGAAAGGAGGGTGGGGGCAGGGGAGCAGGAGCTGTTTTGTGGCAATTGCTGTAAGAACAGGCCCCTCTCAGCTTCCCCGTGGGGTGAGCAGCTCGTGCAGCCCCTGCTGTGCCCTGGTGTGTCCAGGAGGGCCTGGATGCCCAAGTGGTGCCAGGTTCTCCTGCCAACACCTCAGGGCTGCCTCCTGGGCCACTTCACCTGCCCCAGGTGAGCAGCAGGATGGACCTGAGGGGTTTCAGCCACTCAGGGGCATCTTCTGCAGATATTCAGGGGATAAACCCCAAATTCCAGTCCCAGTTCCTGTGTCCCTGCAGCCCCCTCTGCCCTGAGCCGTTCCCTGTTCCTGGGCTGGGTGTGTGTGAACACTCCCTGAATTGATTCTTGTCAATTAGAGACGCTGTGAGGAGCCTGGAGACTCCTTCAGATGAAAGGCCCTGAAAAAAACCCCAAAAACTCAACAAAAAAACCCAACCACGACGCATTAATTATTTATCTCCCGGTGTCGTTATTGTATAGGGTTTAAATTACTGCTTCCAAATCATTTCTCATTATAGTGTGCTGTCATCTCTGCACACACAGAGGACTTTCCTTCTCCAATACCTGCTGTACCTCAGCCACCCTGGATTTATGAGGGAAGAGGCTCCTCTCCCTCCCAGTAGCCAACTGGATTAGTCTGCACTAAATTAAATCGTCTCCAAAAAAAAAAAAGCCAAAAAGAAAAGAAGCGAATCGATACAGAATAAGAAATTAAAAATCACTTCATTGAATTTATTTTAATCTGCAAAGTTGTAAAGTGCTTAAACTGCAGATCCCACACTCTGAAGGATCCGGGGGGGATTCCCAGAATGTGAAATGCAGCGCTCAGGGCTTGGGCTGGGGCAGAGGAAAAGGAGTTGGTTTGTTCCAGACAGGCTGGGGCTGTGCTGGGGATGCGCACCACGGGTGCCAGGGTTGGGTGGTCAGGAAGCCCCGCAGGTTCGGGGAATATTCCACCCTCTTTTCCCGGTTTTTTCCCCCTTTCACTGGTGAATTCTCTCTTCCTGAGTAATCCGTGCCATGAGCACCTCAGTGAGGTGATAAATGGCCGGTCCTGTTATCAGATGGGCCCCTGAGCTCCTCCTGCATCAGTTCTCTCCTTTAAAAAAAATTCTCCTTTTTAAAAATATTTCTCCCCCTTTGAAAAAATTTTTTTTTTACTATTTCAATATTTCTCCCCTTCTTTAAAATTTCTCCTCCTTTTAAAAATATTTCTCCCTCATTTTTCATATTTTTCCTTTTATTATTTCTCCTCCTTTCCCCTTTTTATTATTTCTCCCCTTTTGAAAAATTATTTCTCTCTCTTTTTTTTTTTTTTTTTTTTACTATTTCAGTGTTAACTCTTTAGCATCCCGCATATGCTCAGAGGTCCAAACCCTTTTTTGAAGGTCCAGGAGCATCAGCTGCATGGATTTAATCTCTGACCTTTCAAAGATTGTTTAGGGGGAAGGTTTTTGTTTCACCTGCTGTTTGTGGGGTCTCTGTTGGCATCTCCAGGTGCAGATTCCTGCCTTGGACCAATCTGGGTTTGGATAATTTGAGTTTGTTCTTTAAAGAGTTGTGACCCCAAGCTGAGGTTTCTCTCCCCACACTGCAGCCGGGGAGCCTGAGCTGTTTGCATCCTAGTTAAGATGTTTATGGATTTGTGCATAATTCACAACCAGTTATTTTATATTCAGGGCAATCTTTTTCAACCATTGAGAATGAATTGCAAAATTAAGGGAAAAAAAAAAGAAAAGGAAGCAACTTATAAGGGGAAAATAAGTCTGGGTTTGAGAAGGAAAGCAGAAAGTAAATAACGAGGATTATGTCAGAGCCTGGGGATAGAAATGTAATAAAATGCTGAACTGAGACACAAACAAACTGTAGACACAAGTTGGATTGGAGCTCGGATCTGGCCACTTAATATTTATGTGAGAAGAGCAGATCAAAGCAGCAGGGACGGGGTGCTCAGATGTGGCATCTCTCGTGTCTCGGAAGGCAGATATGAGAAAAGTGCCTGTGGAGATGTCTGTCCTTATCAGATGACCCGGGCACGGAAGGAATTTCAAAGCTCTGCACACAAAGAAATCATTTCTGCAGCACAATTGTGGTTCTGGGGTAATTTTGAAGAGATTTCTGTCAGTGCAGGGAAAGGCAGGAGTGCAGCACTGGGCAAGTTTGGTGTCCCAGCTCAGGTTCAGGGCTGGTGTCCCCACCTGGGGACAGCTCGGGATGTGATCCCTGTGAACACAGCTCCACTGCCGGGTTAGCAGAGCTCGCCTGGAGTGAGGAATTGTCCCTTCCCTGCAGAGCCCTGGGAGGTTAAAGAGCTCAGGCTGGTGGTGGTTGAGAATTTGGGCTCTGCAGGTGGGGGACGTGTCAGGTCCGTGTCACACAGAGGTGTGAAAATAACCCCAGTGAGCCCCTGACAGAGCTGGGAGTTAAATTCAGTCCCTCTGCGCCCAGACTCTGCCCTCAGCTGCAGTGGCATCAGATTTGTCCCTCCCGGAATGCTCCTGCTCCTCCCCAGTCCCTGCGGCCAGAGGGACCCAGACCCCTCAGTGCCATCCCTGAATCCCATCCCTGAATCCCACCCTCAGCCCCACCCTCAATATCATCCCTCAGTACCACCCCTTGGTCCCAATCCCTCAGCGCCACCCCTCATTCCCCATCCCTCATTCCCAATCCCTCATTCCCCATCCCTCATTCCCAATCCCACAGTTCCAATCCCCTCATTCCCCATCCCTCAGTGCCCCCCCTCAGCTCAGTAAAATGTGCCTGTGTTTCAGCATCGTCTGCTCTGACACAAAAAGTACCCAAAATCCAGCATTTCTTCTCTACTGGCAGCAGTTGGCTTAGGACTCAGGCTGGAGACTGGGAAATAAAAACCTGGTGGTGATTTTAAAGCTGAAGAAAGCAAATTAAATGGGCTTTATTTCCTAGTTTATATGGGCCCTGTTAAATTATGGAAGCAGATTGGAACCACTGAGTTATTTAACTTCATTAGGAATTCCCTGTTCACTGGATTCCCTGCATTTAAATGTACATCTGGATAAAACTTGGACACTGGAAAAACTATTTTCACTAATGCAGCCTTGGCATTCTGGTTCTGTCTCTTGCCCTTCACGAGGTTCATTCCCCACAATGGAGAGCGGTAGATGAGGGAAAATATTTTTATTTTCTCACAAAGCTTCCAAATTTAAGCTTTTTTGGGGGGTGAAAACCACAAGCAACTCAATTCCCAGCTTAGCTGGTTTTCCAGAACTTGCCATGTGTTCCTTAACAAAGGGCTTTGAGCCATGAGGAGAATAAATGTGAGGCTAATCCCAATTAATGTGTGCAAACAGAAGCCTGAAAGCACCAGGTCTCTGCTTTAAATGCCCCTGTCTCCAGAGCTGCAATAAAACCCAGCCAGAGCAGCAGGGAGAGCTGACCTGGGAATTTTGGAGTTTATCAGGCTAAAAACAGCACCAGCAAAGTGGTCAGACACAATTTCTCAGCCGAGGAGCGCTGGCCTGTCAAATTAACAGCAGTGGGGCAGAGACTGGAAAATCAATCCGTCCTCCCCAAGCAGCCAGAGATTGCTGGAAGAAACACAGATTTGGGTAAATACATTTTGAGGGGGGTCAAAAGTTTTTTTGCTCCTTCCAGTGCATCTGTCTGGTTTCAAGCTGTTCTCCACTCCGAGGAAACATCGATTTTTTTTTTTTTTGTGGCAGCTGATTTTTAGCTGAAAGGGCCCACCTTTGCTGGACTTGGTCTGGTACAAAATTTTCTGCCACAAGCTGCAGGTTTGGGCTGTAAGTAGAGCTTTAATTACCACAGATCCCACTCAGGCTGTAGGTTTGACAGGAATATATCAGGAACTGTTTCCCAGGGCTGATTGTCTCTGCAGCCTGGAATCTCATCATTGATAAATAAACTGGGTATTTTAAACCAAAGTGCCTTTTTTTTTTTTTTTCCTCAAAATAGCATTGATTTTTCAGCTCTGCATCAGTTCTGGAGCTGGGATCTGTGCACTGGGGAATGGGAGTGCCAAAAACGCCAGGCTGTGGATCCCTGGAGGTGTTGTCTGGTAAATGAATGAGTGTGAGGAGGGAATTTTCTGTGATGGGGAGAAGCAAATACAGACCTAAAAATGGGTCGTTGTGAAGCCTGAGAGGACGAGGACTGACAAGAGGCTGCCAGGGAGGTGAATTTTTAAGGAGCAGCAGCAGCTGGGTGACAAAAGCGCCTGGGGACTCTGCACACTCTCCTGCACAGTCTGCCGAGTGCAATACCTGAACACCACCAGCTATTTGAGTGAATGTCTCCCCAGAGGGGCTCTAATGAGAGAGAATGGGGACTGTATTTTGGAAGCAATTAGCCTGAAAAGTCTCCAGTTGTTTTTTTTTTTGAGCACAGCCTTGAGGGAGCCGAGTTCAGCGCTGGGTAATGGGCTGGGTGTCTGCTGCTCCATCTCCTGGGCTGGCAGCTGAACGTGGGTCCCCGGGATCTCAAATGGGATTTTAAAAGCCTGAGGTTTAAATTAGATTTTAAAAGCCTGAGATTCAAGGGCTAAAAGGGGAGAGGAAGGGGTTTCTCAGCTTGTGGCAGAGTGCTGTATACTGGAATAAGGAATTTCTGGGCGAAAGGAGGCACCCTGGGTGCTCATCCCAAAGTACTTTTTAGTAAAAACGGGTTTGAGGTCTGTTCTCACAGAAGTTGTTATAACCCAGCTGCGGGAGGGTTGTCCTCTGAGATCAGGCCTTCCAAATTAACAAGCAGAGCTGAGAGGTGTTGGGGAATTTTGGACAGACTCGTACAGGAAACAACTGCGGAAACTTTTTGGGGAAATGACTCGTTTCAGCAGAGCTCCAACCTGTCATTGTTAGTGGTTTGGAAGGTAGATTTCCTTCAGACTTGAAGCAGCCTGGCCTCCAAGCTCCTGGAGCAAAGCGCCGTGTCCAGTGATCTGCTGGAGCAGCTGAACGTGAGATAATTCAGACTTCTCTTGCTTGCTGTCCTCCGGTTGTTTTTAGCAGAATAACTCACTTTTCCTTGTAGGAAAAAACTTGAAAACATGGATTAATTGTGCCTTTAAAACTAAACGAGGAGGAAGATTGACAAAAAGCGCTGGTACAAGTTTTCCCTGGCTGTCACAGAGCGCGGTTTCTCCTCGTGGCCTGTCCTGGTCTCAGCTTTCCCATCTGTTAAACGCTGCCTATAATTAGCCCGTCTTTCACAACTTTTCAGAGTTTGGCACTCCTGATCCTTGCCTTACTGTATTTTGATTCCTGGGGAATAAATGTGAGAACAAAACAAATTACCACCCATTCTAATTCCTGTGCCTTTCTCTCTCCTGAGCTTTTTTTTTTCCCTTCTCCTCTCTCCTGTTTGAAGCTTGAGGATCTCAGCCCCCATGGACTGAGGTGACCTGGGGTGGCCCAGGGATGCTTCCAGCGCAGGATCTCCTGCCCAGAGCTGTATTGGCCGTGGTTACCACGCGATGGGCAGCACAAACCAGCCCTGGAGGGAGCTGAGGGAGGATTTATTCCCTCAGCACTGAAATTTCTGGAGCGGTTCCAGCCTCAGGAGCCGGCATGGAACGAGGGGCTCCTTCCTGGGTGTCCTAGGTTGCAGTATAAGATATATTCTATTACCATCTCCACAAGCTGTTAAAACAGGTGGGGCACTGTTCGTTATCTCCTGTCATGACTCATCCCTGATAACTCCCTCCGGGTGTTATCTCTGTTAATGGGCCGTCAAGAAACCACCACATGACTCATGGAATTACCTCATCCCATTGTGAGATGCTCAGCCCAGGTAGGGGGGTCCAAGCATTCCAGACTGACTATAACCTGGGCCTTGGAACTGCACCAGGTAGCCCTGCCTGCTGGATTCCCAGAGGACAAGAGCTACCACTGGACTTTCAGGTGGAGACCAGACTTTTCTACAGGATCAGCGCTTCAGCTGAACCACTTTACTTGGACTACTACCACCACCCTGACTGACAGGGTGTCAGGTTGTATCCAAATTTGTCAGTGTTTTTCCTTGTACTGTTTGCTTTTTTTTTTTTTTTTTCCTATTAAATTATAATTCTGACTTGCAATCTTCCACTGGTTTGTTTTCAAACTAGTACACTGGGTCAGGTGGAAAAGGCCCCGTGAGGGCAGAGAGGGTCCTGTGGGATGAGTTCTGTGGGATCAGCAGCAGGAATGCCCCCCACAAAACAAACCCCAGCTGTTCTGCTGCCGGCAGCACAAGCAGAGGAGCTGAGTGTTGGTAGCTGGCTCTTTGTCCTCCCTCTGGGGTTACCTCAGCCTACGGGTCCCGTTTGCCCTTCTCCAGTAGCCCCTTTTTGCCTCGATCGCTACCTCAGCAACGCAGCCGGCGAGAACGAAAGGGATCGGATCTCTGGGCAGTTGTATTCCAACAAGGGTTTATTGTTAGGGGGGAGAGGATTGGAGTTGCAACCCTCGTGAGGGGGAACTGCCCAGAAAAACCCTGAACAAAGAAAAGTCTGGGGTTTTTATACCTTCGGTAGAAATCACCCGCCAAAACCTGATGGGGGGGGAGGAGGGCGGGACAAGGGTGAGGGAGCCAATGAACAGGAACTGGGGAATATTGACAGCTGGTAAACAGGGAAGGGAGAACTTTCTAGGGAAGAGGGATGGGCAAGGGAATAAGGGGTGGGACGGCAACAGCCAGCCAGGAGAAGGGAATTTGGGTACATTAAAGTGACAGAACTGCAGAGGACTGTGGGAGGCCTTTTTCTCACCGTAGGCTAAGGGGAGTCAACAAAGGTATATTTGTCCCACCAGTGGACTTTGTTATGGTTAGCAGGGGCAGGCCCACCTTCCCCCACAGCTGAGGGTGCTGTGTGCACGTGGAGAGGATCCCCTGGCCCTGCTGGGGCCCTGCATGGCCAGACCTGGGGCTGGTTTTAGCCCTGTTCCATCCCTTTTACCTTCCTGCCGCAGGACAGCTTCTCACTCACCCTGCTGAGGCGCTGGAAAATCCTTCAGCATTCGTTTGTGCCTTTGCAAAGTGGGAACAAACTGCCCCAAGTTGGATTTATTTTTTGGAGGCTGCTGTGTGATACTGTAGCATTCAGAGATAAACTCTCACTTAGATCCATGCACAATAGAACCAGATACAAATCGATTTCCTTTCGCTGTTCCTTTGTTCGGGGGAGAATCTGTGGCGATGCAGCATTAATTCACTGCACAGAAACTGGAATAAATAGTGTGGCATTGGGAACATCCATTTAATTATCCAGCTCTCATCTGCGAGGTGGGGAGGGCTGTGTCCTGTCTTGATTACTGGAGCCACTCTGAGTTATAGGAAATAATAAAACAAACAAAAAAACCCAACCCAAACCCAACTGTGGCAAGGCTTATCTTTGGAGGCAGAATTGCTGCTTGGCAGGAGAGGTTTGGTGCAGGATTTCAAGGATCCTTGCCTCCCCAGTTTGCAGCAGGGCTGCTCTGCTTTTACTGACTGGGGTTACAGACACCACAGGAGAAAGCAAAGCTCAGCTTTATTTTGTAGTTTGCACTGCTCAGTTCTTCCCCCGTCCCCTTTTGGCTGCTTTGGGAGCTGAATTTGCTCTGGATAACCCCATCCCCTGCCAGCCCCATCCCCAGCAGCTGCCCCGCTCTGAGGAGGCTCCTGAAAACCCAGGGAAAATCAGAGGTGCCTCTTCCTGTTGCCCCTGTGCCCTCCAGACCTCATTTTTCAGCTGCCCAGGAGGTCGGGAATGGTAAATCAGCGGCTCAGACACCTCGCAGAGGCTCCTTTTTACCTGCCCTGCCCCAAGGAGCGGCAGTGATTCATCTCCTCCAGGCTTTGCTTCCCTCTGCCCGCCTGCAATCCAGGGAAGTGTCAGCCTGGCTGGAGCCAGAGCCCGATGAAAGGACTGACCTTGTCGTCTGCAGCGAGAATCTACAGCCCATTACAGCAAAGAGAGCAGGGCTGGGGCTGTAAAACACGGCCCAAAACGGGCCAGAGATGATGAATGTGTAATTACAGAGTTCTTCCCAGTCCCAGAGTGGCATTTCCCAGCTCTTACTGCAAATGAGAGGCAGAATTTGCTTTGCTGCTCGTGTTTCTGCCCTCTAGAATGGGTTTGATTTCTTTGGGGTTTGAAATGAAGCCGGGTTCTCAGAGCTAAAAATGCAACAGTGTGGAGTAAGGGAGTGCTGGGAGCAGGCCCCAATTCCTGCCTCACCTGGGGATGGAAGGGTTCCTTCATCTGGCAAAGCAAGCAGGGCAGAAATTAACGGAATAAGATAAAGGGATGCAAATTAGATGTGATGGAATGCTTGGTTGCCACTGGAATGGCACCACAGCCCTTTAAAACTTCTTAAATGCTGTGCCCCATCCTTTGGGAGCTCCTGAACCAGCCCAGAGCTCTCCAGGCGAGGCATTTTCACAATTCCCAGCAGAGAATTCCCTTTGGGAACAGGCTGCCCTGAGAGCCTGGGGAGATATCAAACCCCAAAAAGCCAGGACATCATCTTGGCCAAGCGGCCCTGTTGGTGCTGGGGTGGGACAAGGTGCCCCTGACCCCTTGAGCTGCTGGTCCAGCCCCCCACAGAGCACTGGAAAATCCTAAAACCCAGGTGGAGCCTGGATTTTGGGAGCATTCCTGCCACCCAAACACTGTCCCAGGCCAGGAGAAACGCGTGTGACACGGGGCTGGGTGGCTGCAGCTGCGCAGCCTGTGAGGTGTCAGTCAGCTGCTTTAAAAAGAGTAAAAGAGTCCTCAGAGAGACTCTTTTTATACCGAACTTATCTGATCTGACAGTCACACGCGCCGAAATTGAATTAATAAATCATCCCCGGCTCTGGTTGGAATAGTTAATCCGTGTTTTGTGCCCCAGCAGAGAGGAAAATGGCCCTGCTTTGCTGCCTTTGTGACATATTGGGCCTAAACAGAATTAATGATGAGGCTTTCCAACTTTATTTGCGGTGGGGAAGCGCCGTTTCTAAGGCGATGGGAAGGGAGGAGGGCAGGGATGAGCTCTGAATGGATTATTCCCCAAAACTGGGTTCCAGGAACGTGCAGCTGCTGCACCTCTGGCTGTGACAGGGGGATGGGGCAGGGAGGGGAGGATTTAACACAAAATTCAGCCCCTGCAGTGGAGCCACAAGTGGAAAATTCGTGTGGATTCCTGGTGGGTGCACAGAGAATTCGCACCAAAAGGGAAATGAATAAAACTCTCCACCGTGTTTGCACAAAACACAGACTTTGGCTGTGTGAAGTGATGGGAAAACCTGAAAAGAAATGGTGCCTGCAGAGAGATGAAAGTTCTGCTGGTGGTAAGAGCTGTGCAGGAATTCCAGGTCACGTTGGTCAGTGAGAGATTCCCTCAGAGGGGGGAAGAGTGAGAGGTTCAGAGCTCTGCTCACACCCAGATCAGCCCAGCCCTGGGACTGCAGGAGATGCTGCTCTGGAAAACAGGGACAAATCATGAGGGAAAATTGGTGTCCCTGGCCCGCCTCCCCCAGGTCTGCAGAGATAAGAATTTGTTCCTGCAGTTGTCAGAGTGGTTTTGGCCACGCAGAGTTTGCAGAGCAGGGGACAGTGGGGATCGTTAAACAGCTGAAGATGGAAGTAAACAGATAAATCAGATTTTCCTCACGTTGCTGTAGAAGTCAATTATTGAAACATTAGGGCGTGTTAGGCAGAATTAAACCGAACAGTGAATTAAACTTCTGCTGTGGAATGGTGGAAAATCAGCTCTGTTAGTCCTGTTCCTGATACCAAGGTATGTCCAGATTTGGGGGGAAAGAGTTTCTTTTCCAATAGGGCGTTGCCTCAGCCCCTTACTCTGGTTCCAGTCCCTCCCCAGCCCCCTGGGCCGGGAGCACAGCGGGGCAGGAAGGGGCTGCAGTTGTGGGATCGGGAATTTTGGCCAACCTGGAGCTGGGAAAATGTGATAGAGGAGGGGAACTGTGCTGTCAGGTGTTCCTGCCCGCACAGCCGTGCTGCAGAACACTTTAACCTTTCCCTAATTACACAATTAGTGCACTTCAGTCTTTATTTTCTCTGGGAACACGGAGTGGGATACAAATTGCAGGAGCCAGCCTGATGAATCCGGACCTTTTGTGGTGTTTGGGTTCATTAGTGTCTCTAATTACTGGAAACGAAGCAGGTTTCACATATCCAGGATGCTGCTCCCTCCAAGCTGCAGCGAGGGAAGGCGGAGATTCCAAGAGAAGTTGGTGCATAAAGAGATCCTGACTCCTCATTAACCTTCCTGCTGCTTTGCATGAAAGCAAAAGAAATCCGAAAATACATTTCAGGGCAAACAGCCCTGCTTATTATGACACCCAAGAGTTAAACCTTGCAAATGCCGCTTGATTTCCACAGAACTTCCCAGGGAAATGGACTTTAAACAGCAGAAATCAGCGTGGGGCCCTTGGCGGGGTCCCCCAGGGTTTGGCCCCTTGCATTTGCAGCCCAGGGAGGAGGGGGCACAAAGCTCTGAATGGGCCCCAGTGGGTCCCCGGGCTGAAATGGCCTCAAATTGGCACCAGGAATTCTCTCTGCAATTTGATTCTTACCAGGGTAAAAGCACAAATGGGGAAAAAAAGGCCAGAAAGGGGTTTTTATGGAGATAAAAATAACGGGTTTTGAAGCAAGCTGTCTTTATCATTGCGGTCCACGTTTTTTAGGGAGGATTAATGAAATCATCAGCCAGTGCTCCCCTCCTCGTGAACTCATCCTTCAGTGATTCATTCAGCCTTTATTAGACTTGAAAGCAAGTTATTGTCAAATTAATTCATCCCTTAGATGTTATTTGGAATCAATTTATGTTCTCCAGAAGTCAGACCCTGAGAAACTGCAGAGTTCCTCAAGATTTGTGCCTTAACATCTGAGAGCAGTCATGGAAGGGCAGAGTTGTTTATTTAGGCCCAAATAAAGGCATTCAAAGTGAACTGGGTTGAATTTTTCGCTGTGTCCAAATGCCATAATTGAGGTTTTTTTCCCCTTTCCTCAGCAGTGCTGGGCTCCATCAGGTAACTCTGGTCTACCCCAGCTCCCAAAAACAGCAGCTGGACTTGGAGGGACCTCTTGAATTCGTCTCAATTTCATTCACCTGAAATTCTACTGAGCTCAAGGAGTTGCAGATCCTCATCTGCCCAGTAGCCCGGGCTGAGAAAAGATCCCACCTCACATGAGTGTGTCTTTCTCTTCCCCCATCCTTGCCTGACATTTTCTTGTCTGCATTTTTCTGTTCTTTCTCTGAAAAACCCTTCCCCTGAACAGCCCATCTGCCTCTGTCACACGAGACAACAAAAGCTGAGGGAATGTCAGATTTTGATTTTGCTCACGTGGGGGTAAATTCATTAATTCCTTGGTTTTTTCTTTCTCCCACACTGACAGTGTCCCACATTTACCTTTTCCTGGTCTTTACAGCCATTGTGAGAATCCGAGATGGGCCCTGGTGCAGAGGGAGGGGCACAGAGGGGCTGGGGGGAGCTGTGGGGGTTCAGAGATTGGATCTCTGCAGCTCTGTGGGGTCCCTGAGTCCCCTGTGACTCCCCTGTAAATCTCCCCAAGCTCCAGTGAGGTCGCTCTGAAATTTGAATCATTCAATTGAATCATCAACTTTTAACTAAAACTGCCTCATTTCAGGGAGTGTTTAAACCTGCACTGACGGAAGCTTTGCTGTCACGGTGCCAGTTCCTCCAGCTTTTATCTCCAGCAGCAAACCCACCTATTGATGGTGCAGGGGGGGCAGAGGAAAAGCAATGCTGAGAAGGGAGAGGTTTGGGATTAATTTGGGTTCCGAATTCCGCTGATTGTGGCTGTGCTGGGGCAGGAGGCAGCAGGAGCCAGGGGAAGGGAGTGGATTCTTGAATTCCCAGGATTCAGCTCCTGCAGGAAGAGGTGCCCAGTCCTGGTTTCCGGGGAGTTGGAATCACTCTGGTTTTAGGGAGGTTGATTTCGGGTGTCATGGCAAGAACTTCAAAATTCACAATTCCTGCTCATGGAGGGCTCTGATACTGAACCTCTGCACAGTTCTCCCTTGGGAACTCAGATCTCTTCAGGCATTCAGCCACTGAGATGCTTTAATCCTGAAATATTTAACTCTGTGGAAGAGGTAAAGCTCATTATTCCTAATAAATTGATATTTTCCTGTAGCTGACTTCCTTTAATATGCTAATTAGCCAAGACAATAGGCTCGGGATTAACATTTCTGTCAACAGTTATTTTAAGCGTGGGGGGAAAACAATCAGCTGGCTTGTCGGGCTTTGATGGCAGGCTAATGAAAAGAGTGATCCATTCGGACAAACCCACCCTGGGACTGTGAGGAACGCAAAGCTGCTTTATGACATGCGGGAAAAAATATCCACAATTGATTCATCCCACTTGTTTCAGCATCTCTGCCCAGAAAGGTGTTACAGCTGCTCAGAAATAAATCAATACCTCAAGAGATAAATACTTCGGGCTGCAAATGAATTAAGCACCTCTGAAAAGAGACCCTTGGTCCAGCGGTAATGAAATAATAATAATAATTAGTACTTGGCCGTGGTGTTTTGAATTCCGCTTGATGTGGAGGCGTTGGAATCCTGGATCTCTTTTCAAAAGGGTTTTTTCCAGCCTTGCGTCCTTCAGGCTGTCAGGTTTCTGTCCATCTTGGGGCAGCTGGGTGCCAATCACAGCCTGGTTTGGGTTCATTACGCGACCTTTTAAAGGCTCCTTGGCCACCCTCTGTCCGTGCCTGCCAGGAGAAGTTTCATTCCCCCCAAAATCCTGCCCCGAGCTCCCTGGTGGTTTTTTGGACACTCAGGGTTTTTCTACCACCCTGCAAACAGTGCAGCTGCCCTTTGCTGTCTGTCTGTGTTTAATTCCCACAAACACCGATCCCACTGATAATTACATCTCCTAATTGGGCTCCCGGCCCCCTCAGTGGCAGAGCAGAGCAGCTCCCAGTGCTGTTCCCCACCCTGAGCTCGCTGCTCCTCTGTTTCCCCCGATCAGTCCCTCCCCAGCCTCTCCCCTCACAGCCAGGTGAATGCCACCATCTCTGTCAATTTGGATGCATAATTAACAACCTTGTCGAGCAAACCCGGGCGTTCAGCAGCGAGAGCATCACTTTGATTTTAATACAAACGGCTCTGCCAGCAGCCGCTGTGTTTGATGGCCTTGAACACAACAATAACAAGCGGCTCTTGTTTTGTGCGGGCCAAGGTGCCACCGCCACCCTCGGAGAGCGATGCTTGACCTGCTTCCATCTTTGTCTGTGCCTGCTGTGTCCGTGTCCCTCCTGTGCTGCTTCGCTCGTGTCCGTGTCCGTGTCCCTCCTGTGCCGCTTCGCTCGTGTCTGTGTCCCTCCTGTGCCGCTTCACTCGTGTCCGTGTCCGTGTCCCTCCTGTGCCGCTTCGCTCGTGTCTGTGTCCCTCCTGTGCCGCTTCACTCGTGTCCGTGTCCGTGTCCCTCCTGTGCCGCTTCGCTCGTGTCTGTGTCCCTCCTGTGCCGCTTCACTCGTGTCCGTGTCCGTGTCCCTCCTGTGCTGCTTCGCTCGTGTCCGTGTCCGTGTCCCGCCTGTGCCCCTTCACTCGTGTCCGTGTCCCTCCTGTGCTGCTTCGCTCGTGTCCGTGTCCCTCCTGTGCCGCTTCACGCGGAGCCGCTCACGCCCCGGCTGTCACAGCGCTCCCCGTTCCTCCGCCAGCGCTCGGGGATTCTGTTCCTCGCTGCCATCCCTGCCCGGATGCGGAGCCTGGCGCTGCTCTTCCCTCTCTGTCACCCCCAGCAGGGTTTGGGGAGCCCTGCCAGCCCCACATCCCCCGGTTCTCATCCTGATGGTCACCCTCTGCCCCAGCACGGATCGTGCTCAGCTCTGCTCCCTCCTCCTCCCCTTTTTCTCCATGGAAACCCGACTGGGCTTGGAGAGCAGAGCTCAGGTGAGGCTGGGCCTGCCAAGCTCCCGACCCGCTCAGGGGGAGATTTCTGCTGCAGCAACACCGAGCGTGGAGCCCAAAATGCACCCAAATGGAGACATCAAGCATCTCTAGAAGTGGGGTGAGACCTTGGCGTGTCTGAATTCACCCCTGGAGGGTTGGACATCCTGTGGTGTTGGAAGGTTCTGGTGTGCTCACGCCATCCCAGGAGTGCTTCACCTCTTGCGGATTAACCCCTGGAAGGGAAAATCCCCTCCCACCCTCAGCAAACTCTGCTCCTGAACTTTAAACTTGTGTGGAGTTTGGGGAAACATCAATCCTGCTCTGGGAGCTTCTTTGCTTGCTCTGGAATGAGGAGGTATTTCTGTACCTGTGCCAGGGACATGATGGGAATTTTAAAGGCTCCTTTAACTCCCGGGCTGTGTCTGTGCTGCATTTGCTGACAAAAAGCAGCTTTGGAGGAACAGCCACAGCACTGAATTACTCACAGGATTAATCTACTCCACAGAAAAGGCTGGAGAGGCTTCAGATACCTGAGAAAGGTGCCTGGGACTTCAGGCACACACGAGTTACACACAGAAATGTGAGAGCTCCGTGTGGGGTTATTAATGCTGCCTCCCCTGCCAGGCTCTGCTGGGCTTGGTGGATTAATCCCGAGTATGGAAATGAGGGGCAGGGCTGATAAATCAAGATATGAGAGGTGTAAGTGCATTGCCAATGAGCACACGTTGTGTGGAATAATGGCAGTGAGACCGGGAGATAATTTAATTAAAAAGACAAAAGAGGAAGGGAAAAGGGAGGAAGCTCTCTTTTTGTAGTTAATGATATCCAGTGTCACTGGAAGGGGCACAGCTTCACTCTGTGAGGGCAGGAATTGCCTCCCCTCACCCCACACCTCCTTTCCCTCTCCTCAGTCCCTTTGTCTTTGCTCCTTCGAAGTGCCAAGAGTCGAACACTTCAGTGAGAGCCTCAGGCTCCTGGGAGCCGTTGTATCTCCTGAACTTGGCCTGAAATTCCTCTTCCCTTTTCCATCCCTCTCTGCCAAAGTGCCCCAAGACCTTATTTGGGATGTGCTTCATGAGGAATTAAAAAGAATGCCAGTAATTGTGGTGTTCCTACTCCTGAATGTTCCTGAACTGAGGGGAAGAACGAGCACAGAATCCCTTGGATTTGGGGTTTCTGAGCTCTCACCACTCCTAAAAGCAATTTGATGGAAGCTGAGGCATTTTGGGAAATCTGAGGCAGGAATGTGAATATTTGTGTGTTAGACAAATAGGGAAAGAAAAGGGTTTGAGATCCAAATTAAAAAGTGTTGAAGACAAAGCAGCTCCATTTCCCCAGACTGCAAGAACTTTGGGCAGGCCAATGAGATTCCCAATGGAATTTATCCTTCATGTCCCGGTGGCAGGAATATTCCTGTGACGATTTCCAGGCATTGGTGACTCTTTTGAGGGAATTTCCATCCCCCACGTGGACAGTGCTGCGAATCAAATTGAGCCAGGCCTAACAAAACCCTGCTGTAGCTGGGTGGCTCTGCTAGTTTTGCTCATTTCCACAATTAGCAAAACCAGGCCGAATGCTCATCAAGGAAACAAATGAGGATTTATGAATCCTCTCCAAAATCATTTCATTAAAGGTGTGCAGGAGCTCTTGGAGGAGTTTCAGCGACAGTAAATGAGAAGCAGCCAGGAGTGGGGGCAGGTACTGAAACACAGCGAGGAGTTCCCTTCGAGGCTGAATCAGCCCAGTAGAGGAACTTTTTATAGTGATGGGAATTACTGGGAATACTGGTTAAGGTGCTCAGAGCTCATTTCTGATCACATTGCCGTGTCACTTCGGACTTTTCCAGTATTGGTTGGTGTCAAGTAGTTTATTTCACTCAAATCTCTTGACCAAGGCCAAATTTTGGAAGGACTCTTCCCTTCGGGTTGTTCCCATGGCCCAGGCAGGTAGAGCTCTGCTTTAGTGCTGAGCTTTGGGTTAGATCACACTTCTGAGGGCTTTGTAGAGGGCCTCATTAACATTTTAATCAGCTGGAAGTTTGTTTTAAGCAAGCCCAGCCTTAGGAGGGGACAGATGGGCGGTGGCTGGCAGGGCGAGGAGCGCTGGTTCCAAGATGTCCCCTTTAGCTGCTACTGCAGTCTTTAAACACCTCACAGGGTGGAAATGGAGAGTCCAATAATAACAGCAGTAAAACTGAGAGATTTCTAATCTGTTTCACTGGGCTTCTGTAATTAGTCTGGGAAGCTGTGGCTGCTGATGGACAGAACAGGTCAAACCCACCCCTGCTCCAAGCACCAGCAGCTCCGCTGCAGTCAATAATTCAGTTTTCTCTTCCAGCCATCACTGGATTTGCCTGGGGTGTGGAAGGGGGAGCGAGGGATGCGGGCAGGGGGGTTTGGTGATGGCAGCAGCTGCCGGGGAAGGGCTGGCACGGTGGGAAGCTGGAATGGGCCTGGTGCAGAGGCAGTTGGAGTCCATAAAAAGGGGCCACTTGGGTTGGGTTTGGGTTCATGCTTGATCCTGCTCCCAGGTTTTGCTGCTAATGTCAGATTTAAGGACCATGCAAATGCTGCTTGGCCCTGGCTGGGAGGGCAGAGCTCAGGATTTTGTGCAGTAATGAGATTTTCAGCCCAGCCAGCCCTTGGAAACCATTCCCGAGCTGCTCTGCCCCGCAGAGCGGGGCTGTGGAGTTCCCTGTGCACAGCCTGGTGTGTTCCCACCTGGGCTCAAACAGAGCTGGGGCTCCTGGAAGTTGAAATCTGAACCTGGGTTGAGAAATTTTGCCCCCTCAGCCTTTAGAGAAATTCTCTTACAATAAGATGTTCCTCAGTCCTGTGGGGCTTCTCAGGGAGGAGAATCCATGGGGTCATTTCCTAAATCCCCTCACCAGTTTTGGGTGCCTCGGCCTGTGGGTTCCTCCCAGCAAAATCCCACCCAGCTTCTCCCCCACGCTGAAATACAGATTTTCTTGGCTTTGTAAAAATCCTGCCGCTTCCAGAGCTTGAACCTGCCCGTGCCCTCAGTGTTCCACATTCCCTCACGGGAATTCCCTCTCCATTCCCATCCCCTTCCTGGCCAGGGCTGGCTTCAATCCAGAAGAGCTGAGGGGGGGATGTGCAAAGCTGGTTTTTTTTTCACACTGGCCCCACAGTGACAGCAAATCACTCACCCATTTATCTACTGAGACACGGGCCTATTAAAAATTGGAGGGAGGTTCTGCAACCTTTAAATCCTTTCACAGCCCTTTGTGTTCCTGCTGTTCAGCTTTTCTGCTCGGCTCGTGTCATCCGGGGTTGGGGATATTTACAGCACCTAAATCAATGTTGAGGACATGCAGAATATTGAGGGATCAACTCTGCTTATTTCAAATGCACTTTAATATTTTGACTGCCTGACCAGAGTTGGGGAAATCGCTGTGCTGGAATGATAATGAGAAGTTTAACAGTTTTATGATGGTTGGAGAGAACTTTATGGAAGTTGATAAATCTCATCTTGTAGGTTTCAATTTCTCATTCCCCACAGAGAGATGGGCAGAATACATTGATACTGCATTTCAAATTGGCCAGATCAGGAGGAACAGCAGCTAAAATCCATTACAACCCAATTACATCCATCAGCTGAAGCTGTGTGCATTCACTCGTGAACATCAGCATTTAATCCATAAAGAGGAACTAATGAGAAATTTGAAAATGGAATCCATGCATCAGTAGCTTTGGAGAGATTTTGCTGGGATTAATGAACTGCCAGAACATTGTCAACACACTGCAAACCCATTCTCTGCAGGTTTGTTTACTGACCAAAGAAAGATTGCATTTCTTTGTTCTCCCCATCCCTCAGCCTTTGTCCTGTGGGTTGTTGCTTTTTCAGGGCAGGAAGGGCCATTTCATCCACTTGAAGGATCAAACACTTGTTCCTTTTCCATCTTTCTCTCGTGGACATCTGGCAGCTTGGCTGCCTCAACACCCACAGCGTCTCTGCAGAAGTCTCCCACACTGAGCCCTAAAAGCCGAGGCCATGTGGATAAAACCACCCCGTGCAGCAGGGAAGGGAAGTCAGGGTGCCACAAATACTTTTCAAACAGTGCAGCGCTGCAGGAAACTGGCCGGGAAATTGCCGTGGTGGTTTGTGAGGAAAAGGCTGCTCTGGCTAATGGATCTGGTGATCCTCTGGAGGGTTTGTCCGGAGAGGGCAGCTGAAAGGGAGCCCCGGGAGAGTGAGTGACCCTAATGGAGCTGAGTGACCCCAATGGGAGCTGAGTGACCCCAAAGGGAGCTCAGTGACCCCAGAGGGAGCTGAGTGACCCCAAAGGGAGCTGAGTGACCCCAGAGGGAGCTGAGTGACCCCAGAGGGAGCTGAGTGACACCAATGGGAGCTGGGTGACCCCAGAGGGAGCTGAGTGACACCAATGGGAGCTGGGTGACCCCAATGGGAGCTGAGTGACCCCAATGGGAGCTGAGTGACCCCAAAGGGAGCTGAGTGACCCCAGAGGGAGCTGAGTGACCCCCAATGGGAGCTGAGTGACCCTAATGGAGCTGAGTGACCCCAATAGGAGCTGAGTGACCCCAGAGGGAGCTGAGTGACCCCAATGGGAGCTGAGTGACCCCAATGGGAGCTGAGTGACACCAATGGGAGCTGAGTGACCCCAGTGGGAGCTGAGTGACCCCAAAGGGAGCTGAGTGACCCCAATGGGAGCTGAGTGACCCCAATGGGAGCTGAGTGACACCAGTGGGAGCTGAGTGACCCCAGTGGGAGCTGAGTGACCAAAGGGAGCTGAGTGACCCCAATGGGAAGTGAGTGACCCCAAAGGGAGCTGAGTGAGCCCAAAGGGAGCTGAGTGAGCCCAAAGGGAGCTGCCGTGTGTGGCCATTGCAGAGCCCTGGTGTGGGGCAGCAGGAGGGCCCCTGGCTGCTGTGATCTCCATCTCCACCCCTTAATGACCCAAGGCTCTAACTGCGTCTGCATCGTGGCTAAAATGCATTTTAATGTCCACCTGCCTCTCACCTGGAGGTGCCTTAAGAACGTGTCGGTGTTTCAGCTCCAGTCCCTGAAAACTCCTCCCAGCTTTTTTGCTTCTATCTGTTAAGGAATAATTCTCCCTTTTATTCTGAGCCTTGCTCTCCCCTTGCTACCCCGAGTGGTCTGGTAAGGTTTGATGGCTTAATATTTATTTCTTATTTATTTTGAGAGGCCCCTGTCACATTCAGCAGCTGGATAGAGTTAACAGCTCTAGGGCAGCGTTCCCTCCCTGGAATCTTCCTTCCCACGCTGCTCAGCAGAGCTGATCTCCAGCAGATGTGTCTGACAGGCAGCTCCGCCGAGATCCCCCTGCAACCGCTCTGCTGATGTGGACACGACAGGCTGGGGAAGGGAGGGGAGGAGAAGGGAGGGAGGGCAGAACTCACCGAGAACCAGCAGTGAGGGGGGGGGAGAGGCTGGGAAGCGATGGGGAGGGGAGAACTGGGGTCAAAACATCTGGAGCAGCAGGGAGGGAGCTCGGGTGGGAACTGGGGAGGCTTGATGCCTGAGGATTTTTATCTTCTATTTTTCCTGTAACTCTGGAGCTGCTGCTCTTGCATCTCAGACAAAACAATTCCTCTCTAGGCCTGAAACTCAAGGACACCTCACTGTCTTGGGCCCCAAAAAATGTAGAAATTGGGGGGGGGGGGCTTGGGATGGATGACTTCATTACCTGAGGTTATAATTGGAGCTCTAACCCCGATATGCAAATGGAGCAAAAATTATAAAGCATGAAAAACCCATGACCTGTGGCCTGTTTTGGGTGCAGCCCTGGGTGGGCTCTGAGTGCCCGAATGCACCGAGAAGGCCTTTGGATAAATATCTGCTTTTATTCTGTTCATTTTGTCTGGCCTCTGCTCTACGTCGGTTCTAGTCCGGGAAAAGGCATCGGAGTCCCTCAAACATGATGAGCTTTGGGTCTCAGCAACAGCAAAAATCCCCGTTCTTCATCCTCGGTGACTTCAGCAAGCTGCTCCAGCCCCAGAGTCTTTTTTTTAGCAAGTGCAGCTGACCTCTGGTTCAGAGTGAACAGACACTTCGGTTGTCTGGAAGCCTCCTCTCGATGCTGCATTAAAGAGCGATTTAAAAGCAGTATATTGGCCCCGCTCTGGAACACAAATAACCACAACCCCCTGCCAAGAGAGGCGCTGGGACAAAAGCTGGAGAAGCAGCAGGGCTGAGGGAGCAGCGATGGGAGTGAGGGGAAATGTTTCCACAGCTGCTTCACACCATTGCAGCAGATCGTTTCCCTGAATCCCCCGGGGTCTGAAGCACGGAGAGTTCTTCCTCCCATTCATCCTCTCTTAGTGCTTAACAAAATGCAAACCAGGAAAATCTCCCAAACCATCCCCACCGTGTTGTGCTGAGCTCCCAGGTGGGAGCTGCGTCTGCAGGCAGCCCCAGGGTGGGCAATAAAGCAGAAAATGTTAAAATTAAAGCTCCATCTTTAGATGGGTGTTTGCAGCCAGGTTGGGGCAGTTCCACTGTGGACAGGAGTGAGGCAGTTCGGGATGGGTGCTGCTGGAGGCTCAGTAAAGAACTTTATAAAGGGAAAAACCCCCTGTGCATCAGTCCTTGGGCAATGATGTTCCTGGGGGGTTTCACTGAACCTGCCCCTGGGTACAGATTATCCCTCGGGCTATCAATGATTTGCTGTTTCACCAGGAACAGGCTGATGTGGAATTTCTGGGGTTGGGGTCTCCCATGATGTCCCTCATCTTTAAGAGATCCAATTTTTTCCATCATTTTTTACTGACTTTAACCAACTCTGCAAAACAAGAGGACAGAATCTCGAAGCAAAAATCGATCTGCCTGGGCCTTGTTTCGGATTCCTGAATGTGTGCTGGTTTCGCCTCAAACCCGTGGTGCTGTCATAAAACGCCTCCATAAATCATATTTCAAGAGCAGGTCTTAACTACCTCCTGTTTTCCTTTCAAATACCTCTTGTTAATCATCCTGGCAGCTCTGACACTCGGAATATTGCTGGAGTTTTGAGCGCCACGTGCTGCGGGCAGAAGCGAAATACGGCGTGGGAACAGCATCCATGAAATAATAAATGTGCCGGCTGATTCCCGGCTGGTTCCCGGCTGATTCCCGGCTTGCTCCCGGCTGACTCCCGGCTGGTTCCCGGCTGGTGCCCGGCTGATTCCCGGCTGGTTCCCGGCTGACTCCCGGCTGGCTCCCGGCTGGTTCCCGGCTGGCTCCCGGCTGGCTCCCGGCTGGTTCCCGGCTGGCTCCCGGCTGGCTCCCGGCTGGTTCCCGGCTGGTTCCCGGCTGGTTCCCGGCTGATTCCCGGCTGGTTCCCGGCTGATTCCCGGCTGGCTCCCGGCTGGTTCCCGGCTGATTCCCGGCTGGCTCCTGGCTGGTTCCTGGCTGGTTCCCGGCTGGGTGCACACTTTGCACACTTTGCTGCCCGTGGAGGCTGTGAATGCGCAGGGGTGGCGTGGGGTGAGCAGTGACGGGCTGAGCGCTCCCTTAACCCCCACCCTCGCAGCCCCCAAACCACCTCCAAGGTTGGAAAACGGGAAGTGGCTCCACCTCGGCGCGTTCACCTTGGGTTTTTTTTAGTAAATTCAGCGTTGCCAGGATTATTTTCTGAGCGCTGAGGGGGCTGTGAAGGCGGGGTCAGAGCCAGGGCCGGGCTCAAACCGTTCCAGGGAGATTTCCCCGCAGGGCTCGGAGCCGTCCCGGGCTGGGCAGAGCCGGGTCCAGCTGGGATGGGGCTCCCCGGGGAGGGCACGGCCCGCCCGGGCTCCGCTGCCCAAGCAGGGCACAGACGGCTCCGGCTGCCCGTGGAGAACCAGCCCCAGGGGTTTTCTCGCCCTTCCCAATGTCAGAGGAAAGTTTTTACCCTCTGGCAGCCGAGGAGCCAATTAGAGGCAAAGCTGAGCTTTGCCGCAGCCCCTTCGCATCCTGCTCTTCCTTCCTTCTGTGGAAACATTTCTCTGTTTATTGGGAATTCCGAGAGAGGAAGCACGGGGAGAAAGAAATACCCGCTGTCCCTCCTGCAGCCCATGGCTGCCAGGTCAATATTTGCTTTCTGAGCCCGGGCCCCGGCCTGGCAGGAGGTTTTCAGATAAATTCTCCGCTCAGCTCTCCAAACACCGGGGGCTTTTTGTGCCCCTGCAAATAAATTCCTAAAAATAAATGAGTTATGAGGTCTGTGACTGAGGGATGCTTAAAGGAGCGTTTGTTTGGATTGATTTGATGGCACAGCTCTGGCCAGGGCTCTTCAGATTGCTCTGAAACCTCTCCTCCCTCCTAAAGCACAATTTGCCAACAATCTTCGTTGTTCTGGGGCTGTGTGGGGTTTTTTTCTTGTTCCTTATTGCAGAACCCCCCATATAAACAGCCACCAGCACCACAAACCCAGCCACATCTTCATTTCTCTCTCTTCTTCGAGTATTTCTCAATTCTATGGCCTGAAACAAATTGACTTTGCAGCCTCAGCCGCGGTGCAGGGGACGTTGTAACATCTGCTCTCCTCAGTGTAACTTTGCATTTTTCACGTCTTTAATGCTCCTCCTGAGTCCCCACAGCCTGGGGTGCAGTGAGTTCCCCCCAGGGCACTGAAAGCATCAAGAGATGGAGAATTCTCCAGTGGCTTCAGGGGTTTATTTCAATTTTTAATAGCACCTGGCATGGGAAAACGCTGATTTATTCTGTAAAAACCAAGCTTAAAGTTCCCCCTCCTACACAGAAATTGAGAGTGACTCCATTTCCCTCAGTGATGTTTACACTGCTGGGAAGTGTATGTGGAAAAGAGCTTTTTTTTTCAGATTTCCTCTCCTTTCAGAGGCCACCAGCTGGAATTTTACGCCTCCCGTGGCTGAGCTGCAGAAATGCTGTGGAAGGGCTGGAAAAGCTGGGCTCAAGGCTGAGAAAATAGGCCAAAATTAAATTTTTTTTTTTCAATTATATTTTATTTATTTATTCAACTTCCCCACGTGGCTGCAATCACGGCTGGGAAATCCAGAGATGTCCTGGGTTTAAAGGTCCCGTTAACACCTGAAAAATACATTTATGAACCACTCCTGCAAGGGAGAGCGGCTTCAGATCCTTCAGGTTGGAAAAGTTCTTTGTGGGAGCGAGGAATGGGCTGGAAATGAGCAGCTCAAGGGCTGCCGGGGGGATTTTGCACTCCAGAACCACCGGGAACAGGAGCTTCGGGAGATGAAAACCTCCAATCTGAAGGACACGTTTTAAGTAATGAATGCAGTGGAGTGGGACAGTGAAGGGAGTGGGATGTCCTGCAAATGGACCTGAAAACCACCGCTGGTCTGGCAGAAGGGTTCACACGAATTCCAGGAAAAACGGCCTTTTCCTGGGAATGGACTGAGCAGAGGGGAAGGGGAGGTGCACAGCTGGGAGAAGGCAAAAGAGCCCTGGGAATGCAGGATTTTCAGGGGTTTAACTCATTTCTGTGTGGTGATCATGAGGCTGGGCAGGGGCACAGTGAGGAGAAAATTCACTTTGCTGCCTGGTCTGGAGCAGGGTTTTGTTCTAAATGAGCTTTTAGGCAGCACTGGGTTCATCCCTGTATCTGAAAATTAGTGGTGCTTTCATGAAGGAGAGGCAGGAACTGTGTGATCATCCCGAGAGGAGCCGGTCTGGGTTAAGTAGAAATCTTTGAGGGGGGGAAAAAACATCTCAAATCGTGGAAACTTTGCTACTTATCTCAGTAAAAGAGAAGGGAAAATTGATTTGAAAACCGGTGAGTGACTGTGTTGTTATTGTTGCAAGGGAGAAATTGGGCGTAATTTTACCATGAAGTAAAATTTTACCCTGTGAGTTTTCAATTTGCCTTCACAGAAGGCTGAGAAGAAATGAATGTGTTCCAGAGATAAGGTTTTCTTCTAAGAAAAATCACTTTAATTGGAAAGCAGTGAATGAAAACAGGTCATGATCACTGCATTCTTGTCTTGCCTTTTTTTTCTTTTCTTCCCTCCCTACTGGACTCCTTTGCACTTCCCAGCTCCGCTTTCTTTTGTTGCCACTTCAATTTCTCATTGCTCAGATTTCCTCTCACCCTGGCACCGGAGGTAAAGGGAACATTTTCGTCTGGCAGGGCTGGTTGGGGCAAGAAATGAGAAGATGTGAGAGTGATGAAGGCTCTGATTACTCCCCCTGCTATTCTGTGCTTAAAAAACCCAACAAACAACAAAACCCAGGCTGAACAAAACAAGCAAATGCACATTCTTGGCTTTTCCAGAGGTTTCAAGACAGATCAAATCCATTTTCTTTTCTAGTTTACAGTTTAACCATTGCATTTCTTCCATTCTTTCTGCCTTCTCAAGCGTTGTTTGGAGATATTTTTATTATTATTAAGGAAATTAAGGGTAGGATTTTGGTGCTGAAGAGCTTTGAGAATGTGGGGAACGTCCGAGAGGAGATGTTTGAGTTCCTGGTGGCCTTGGCTGCACTTCCAGCCCTGCTGCCGAGTGAGGAGGAGCTGATGGCAGCCCCTCACTGCCAGTTTGGGGTGGGAGATTGGGTGGGAGTTTGGAGTGGGGAGTTTTGGGTGGAGAGTTTGGGGTTGGGAGTTTGGGATTCCCAGTTTGGGTTGGGAGTCTGGGGTTGGGCAGTTTGCGGTTGGGAATTTGGGGATTGGGAGTTCGGGGTCTGGGAGTCTGGGATTCCCAGTTTGGCGTTGCGCAGTTAGCGGTTGGGAGTTTGGGATTCCCACTTTGGGGTTGGGAGTTTGGGATTCCCACTTTGGGGTTGGGAGTTTTGGATTCCCAGTTTGGGGTTTGGAGTTGGGGATTCCCAGCTTGGGGTTGGGACTTTGGAGTTGGCAGTTTTGGATTCCCAGTTTGGGGTTTGGAGTTCGGGATTCCCAGTTTGGGGTTGGGAGTCCCAGTTTAGGGGTTGGGATTTTGGCGGTTGGGAGTTTGGGATTCCCAGTTTGGGGTTGGGAGTTTGGGGTGGCCAGTGCTGCCCCTGCTTTGCTGTGACCTCCTCCACATCCCTGATGGATTTCTGCTCTTGGTAGCAGCCAGCTGGAGGAGTTAATAGGTGGGAAAAGTCCATGGAATTCATCAAAGGCGCTAAAGACATATTTCCTTCTGTTTATCTAAAAAAAAAAAAAAAAGGCTTTTGAAACTGCAACCCACCAGGTGCAAATTACAACATCTGGTGTGTGCGCTGGGCAGGAGCCAGGAAGGATCAAACAAGAAGTTCTGATGGAAAAAGTAAATTTAAATAATAAGGCTTAGGTAAGAACACGTGATTGAATTGAGGACACCAGTGCTCTGGGAAAAGGGCATTTTTCTGAGCCAGGGCCTTCCTGGCCATTTTTAAATTCTGATTTGCATGAAGGAATTGATTGTTCCTCCCTTTCCCTGCACCCAGAGGCTCCGAGGAGGAGGACCCGAGGTGCTGCAGGATCCCAGCTCGTGTTTATCTGCACCCACTGCATCCCTCCCAGACAGGGCTGCTGAGTTCCAGGAACGTTCCCGAGGGAAAACACGACCACGAATTGACTCCAGAATTAGATTTAGCTTTTATCTGGGATGGGCAGGATGGCTCCTGGCTCTGGCAGCTTCTGTCCAGGCTGGGGGTTGGTTTGATCTTGTCCCCAGAGCATCCATCCGGGAATGTCACAGGATGATGGAGTCACCTCCACCAGCTCCTGCTGTGACAGCTCAGAGGTTGTGGAGGGTTTTGGGATTAACTGGAGAGCTCAGCATTAAATTCTCCATGCTGGAAACTTCCTTGAGTTGGGGATTTTGGGACAAGAGCGGGGCCATAAAGTTGTTAATGGAGTAAAACTCTCCCCGCTGCATCACCCCTTGCTCCGTGCACTGATATCCCAGTGATTCGTGTTTCCTGGGATGAGAATGGGAATGATGGCCCCAAACTCTATGCCCAGGTGCACAAACTCCACAGATTTCCCAAACTGAGCTTTTTTTGCTTGGGAGAAACCCCATGGCTGTCACCTCACCTGAGGGAACTGCCTGATTTTATTTTGTGGTTGAACCTCAGCAGGAAATCCTTGGTTCCATTAAACCCGTTTCATTTTAATTACTTTTCCTTTCCCTCAGAAAAGGGGATCAATTTTGACAGAATGTTTTTTCCCCCATAGATAAAATGTTCACAAACCTCTTGTTTTGAGTTAAATTGCAAATTGTCTCTGAGCTGCACAGAGGCTGCATTTCCCCTCTGCGGCCCCTCGGGCTTTATTTGCTGTAACAAACTGGACTTCGTTTATTTCCCCGTGTTTCCTAAAGGGGTTTGATTTGCACTGAAATTACGAAGCAGCAGAAAGGACAGATCCATGTGCAGCACGGGCAGAAAATGGGTGGAATTTCCGCATTTCCTGGATCTTTGCCTGTCGTTATTTTCCATCTCGGGAGCTCTCGTTTTCACGTTGTTTCCCATTTCCTGGGGTGGTTTTGTTTGGCTTTTGGGAACCACTTCAGCATTTTTTTCAGAGCTGTTTAATGTTTGATCTCTGGCAGGTGTAAGTGAGGAGTCAAATCCAATGTGCTCAAAGCACCATCACTGATGGGGAAATGAGGGCCCTTGGTAAATTGAGAGCAGCGCTGAAAAAACAGAGGAATAACAATGAGCTCTTGCCCAGGATCTCTGTTTTCCACTCCAATTCCCCAACTCCTGTCAGCACTAAATGCTTAAAGCAGAGGCACAAACCTCTGAAGGTGCAGAAGTGAAGGTTTGTGCTCATTTTTGAGGGACCAAAGTGGCTAAATTGAGGTAAAAGCTCAACCACTCCACTGAGAAACCCACGTGGGCACCTGCAGGCCTTGGGCTGCGCTCTAGGATTTGCTGCTCAGTGATTCAGGGCAAATTAATGTGCTTAAAAATTTAGAAAATTCCATTAGTGACTGGCTGTGCCTCTGATTGTCTAAATACAGCCAAAAAAACCTCCCTGCCCTGAAGCCTGGGCTGCAGGAGGCTCTGGGAGCTGCGGGGAGGGGATTGCAGGGGCGCTGAGGAGATTTGGGGTTCACACCCTGCAGGAAGCTTTGGCAAATTGGATTTATTGCTCATAATGCAAGCACTGCTCTCCCAAGCATTTATTGTTTCCCCAGTCCTGAGGTGCAGCAAATGCATCTGATTGCAAACGAAAGAATCCAAAGCACTTTGCTGCTTATTGCATTCCCAAACACTCCTGAGGGTGCTGGGTGGATTCCCCAGCCCCTCTTCTCCAGCCCATTAAATTCTGTGCTCAACCAGTTAAATTCCTTCCTCCAGTGGTGATTCCTCTGTCCAGACTGGGAGAATACAAACCCAATAAAAATCCCCATTGCCTGAGAAAAGAGGGAAGTCTAAACCTTTCAAATAACTTCGTACCCTTCAGCACTGGGAATGAGTCTTCCTTTTGCTCCAGAGTGATTTGCTCAGTGCCTGTGGCCCTGGATTATTTGTCTCACATCTGGAAATGCAAATTAATAGCAACTTGAAGTGTTGTATTTCCCTTTTTCTGCTGTGCTTGGTTGTCTGAATATTCCTTATTTAGAGCAGCTTTTAATCACCAAGTGTTGGAGTTTCTGAGGGGCTCCTGTTGATTCAAGCGTTAAACTTCCCCCTGTTATTCAAAAATATTGTCTCAGGTCAGGTTTGCAGCTGCTATAAATTAATGTCCAATTCCAAGGGCCTGCGCAAAGAATTATGGACAACTCCTGGCCTATTTTTAAATCTCTCAGAAGGCTGCAATAGCACATAAAGATCCATAATGTGCCCAGGGCTTTGTGTTTTTAACTCCAGCTGCCTGAATGTTTTAGTCAGGACTTGGCCAGCAAGAAGTGGCTTTTTCATTGACAGGCAAAACTCCTGCAGCAGAAATTAAAAGAAAAGAGTAATAAACATTGGTGTTCACTTGCATCCTAAAAACCCAACAAGCAGGTTTTTAGGTTGAGTATTCTTTTATTGTGGAGATTAAATAAGGATTCTGCCAGCCATGGGAGGAAAGGAACTTTTGGGGTGACATTTCAGGGGTTTAAACAAACTCACAGCTCTGCTGCAAAACACCCTGAGCTCTACAGGACCATCAGGTTTTGGTTCATTTGCTGCATTTTTTAGAAAGATTTTAAAACAATGCAAAGCCCAAATCTCCAGTGGGTGGTGGCTGTGAGCTCTGAAATATTTGAGTTTGCTGCAGTGAGAGGAGAGTCTCAGCTCCTCCTTGAACTGGGAGCACTGGGACTTCTGAAGGCTTTTCCCTAAAACTGAAAACTTCGCTCTCACTCCTCAGTTCTTGGGGGAAGATAAATTCCCCTGGGAATTCAAAGGGGATGGAGCTGAGGGTTGTCCTGCTGGGAGTTCCGAAGACTTTTCCCGAAAACTGAAAACTTCATTTTCACTCCTCTGCGTGTTCCAGGGCAAGGTAAATTCCCCAGGGGTTCAGGAGCTGAGGGTTGTCCTGCCAGGAGCAGCTGACAAAAAGGGCTTGAGCTGCACTCCCAGGTGTTCCTCACCTCTGGCTGCCCGGGATTTGTGGAATTCTCTCCCTTTCGCTCTCATTAAATCAGACCTTGCCAGGAGCTGGCTGGCAGAGCCTGGGCCGAGATCTCTGCTGCTCACTTATGTAACACCAAATGTGCCTGCACAGCCAGGGAGCCCATTAAATATTTAAACCCCATCCTTTCCTCAAAAGCAGAACAGCAAAGCTGATTTTCCGTGGAATTTAACATTAAACTCTGGCAATTTGTACAGCTGTGCATATAAATAGCTTGCACATCATCTCCGGAGGCAAAGGTCACTCTGCCTCATCCATTTCAATGCTGGAGTTTCATAGCAACAACCTCCCCTCTGCTGCCTCCCTGGTATTTATCCAGAGGGGCTTCAAAGCCGGGAGAAAGCGCTGTTGGTTTCGGAGAGATGAATGAATGGAAGTTGATTGTAATATTTTGCCTTAATCACTGGATTTTTCCCCCCTTTCCCGGAGCTCTGTGGATGAGGACGGCCCCTGGGCCGTGGGGACTGGGTGGCACAAAGCTTTTCCGAGGGAAGAAATCAGAACAGACAGGTGCCTGATTCCCTTTAATGCAATTTGTTCCGTGGCTGATCTTCAGCCCCCTGCTTCATTACCTTGGACAAACTCAGAGCTGGCTCCTGAGGAGGCAGAGATTGTTATTTGCAATTAGAATTCCCCAATTACACAGCCCATCTTCAGCCCAGCTAATGGGAGTTGACTTTTTAAATGCCAGAGCCGGATTTCCCCAAATAATCAACGTTTGGAAGTGAATGTCACGGAAGGATTGGACGAACAAAACACGAGCAGCGTGGGGTTCTCAGTCCCTGAGCTCCGTAACAGCTTTAATTTCTGTGCAAATCCCCCAGGGCAGGGCTTCATTGGGTGAAAAATAGGGATTGGGGGTTGGCTCGGGGGGGATTGAGGAGATTTGAGCCTTTTTTAGGACCACGAGTTGAGCCAGAATTCCAGAGTGGGAGAAACCTTAAAGATCATCCCATCCCAACCCCAGGCAGGGAGCAGGAATTTCAGCTCCTCCCGCACTGCTGCATCCCTGGCATGGCCCAAACTCCATTAATGCTGAACTTTTCGGGAATAATCCCTGTGTCCTCTCCATTGGCATCCACAATCCTTGTGTGGCTGTGCTTCCCACAGAAACTGTACATGGAACTGTTTTCTCCCCCATTGTTTAACACCACGTTCATTTTCCATATTTGCCTATTTCAGCCTCGTGCATTTTATGTCCTTATTTATCATTTGGGTGGAAGGATGTTAATTGACTCGCTGGTAATTCTGGGGCCTCCTGCTGAGGGTGAATCAGAGGGAATTGGTTGCTTTTTCCTGGCTCTCCAATGAGTTAATTGAGAAGTTATTCAATTATAGGGAATATACTTTTATTGCTAATAAGATATTCTGATATAAACCACATCCCCCGTTCTGAAATGAAATTATCAGAAACTCGGAGCTGCTTGGCAAAGAGGCTTCAAAAATTAACCTTACCTGGAAATACTGGAATCAATGCCAGCTTCAGAGAAGTGAAAGTAAATCAATGAAATTCTTATCAGGGTTTCCTTACTATTTATTTACTCTCACCTGTGATTGTTTCTAGAGGGACATTTGTAAGAATTGGTGCAGATTTATCAGGCTAAAAAGCCGTTCTTAATGCAGATTATCAGCCAGGATATCTAAACCGTAGTTAATAGTGCTCTCTATTATCTAATTTGCCAAGATTAGATTTCTTTTAATGCACCACTTCACAAGCTCATCCTGACTCTGGTATTGGCTCCTTGAGTCGGGGAAGAGCATCTCTGGTAAATAAATATCAATTCTCTCGTTATTAATTTGCAAAAGAGCAGCACCTGGAAGGCCAAATGGAGGCAGGGCTCTGTACCTGAGGGGGACGTGCAGCTCTCCCAGAAGGACAAACCTTCATTTGCTTCCCCCAAATCTGACCTGTGGAAGTTTCTGGAATGAAAAGGAAGGAATTGCCAGTGTTCACCAGCAGGTTCTGACTGATTCGGGCTCCTTGGGAGTTGTTCAGATGTTGAGAGGGAGGAAATGAGAATCAACCACAGCCTGCCCTGCACCCCTTCCTCCCAAAGCAGCTCCTTTTCCCTCCAGTGGTCCCACAAATGCCTCCAGGGGCCCAGGCTTCAGCCCAGAAGGGTGAATCTGTGTGGGGTTAAACCCACCCTGCT
>VZTJ01001839.1:0-12520 GCA_013397795.1 Orthonyx spaldingii
GGGGCGGGGCCTCGCGCCGGCCGTCCCGGTGCGGGGGGGTGCCGGTGAGCGCCCGCCCCTCCCGGTACCGAACGCGGCAGCGCAGCCGGGCCGGACCCGCCCGGAGCCGCCGCCAACGGCAGCGCCGGGGCACCGCCCCCGCCCGCGCGGGGTCGCGGCTCAGGGAATGCCGGGGCTCGGGGGGGACACTGTGCCCGAACGGTCCCCGCGAGCCGCGGCGGGGCGGCACCCACCGCTCCGGGGTGCTCCGTCCGGCCCGGCCTGGAACAGCTCCGACCAACCTGTGCCGCTGCCTCTCCACACTCCCAGGGAAGGATTTTGTCCTAATATCCAGTGTAAGTGTCCCCTCTTTTGGTTTAAAGCCATCTCCCCTTCTCTCATCCCTATCCACCTGTGTAAAAAGTTGCTCTCCTTCTTTTTTAAACATGTCAACAGCAAAAGCCACCCCAGAAATCACATTTTTCTCATCTCTAGAAGAGGATGGGCACTCCAAGCAGGTACATAGACAAGGCAGAGGTGGTTAATGCTTTCTTCACTTTAGCTTTCAACACCAGTGATGGGCTCTAGGGGTCCCTGAGCTGGAGGACTATGACTGAGAATGATAAACTCCCAGTCAATCCCAAACTTGCAGGATCTGCTGTTCCAGATGAATCCCGTTATAGGGATGGTGTATAGGGCCTTATGGAATTCATCCAAGAGTACTCAAAGAGCTGGTGGATGTCACCATGAGACCTCTCTCAATGATTTTTGAACTGCCATGGGAATCTGGAGAGGTCCCAGTTGACTGGAAACTGGCAAACGCTTTCCCAGTTTTCGAAAAGGCAAGAGGGATGATCCTGGGCACTACAGGCCTGTCAGTCACATTTCAGTGCCTGGTAAAATTATGGAGAAGATTCTTCTTAGAGTTACTGAAAAGTACCTGAAGGACAATGCAGGCATCAGTCACAGCCAGCACAAGTTCATGAGGAGGAAGTCCTGCTTCAGAAACTTAATTTCCTTTAAGGACAAGGTGACTCAAGCAGTTGATCAAGGGAAGCCTTGATACAGAATTTGGAGTTCGGTAAAGCTTTAAATACTGTCTCTCCCAGGATTCTCCTGGACAGAATGTCCAGCACACAGATGGATAAATATGTCACACAATGGGTGACCAACTGGCTCACAGGTCGGGTTAGAGTGAATGGGGTGACATCAGACTGGTGACTGATCACTAGGACGGTTCTGCAGAGCTCAATTTTAAGGCCAGTGCTCTTCAAATCTTCAAAAACAACTTGGATGCAGGACTCAAAGATACACCAAGTATCTGACGCAGGGCAACTGCATCAGCAGCCCGCCCCCAACCAGGTCTATAGCAGAGGCTGTCTTTTGCTGGTACTGTCCTTGACTTTTACCCAGACTCTTGACCTGTTCATGGCTTTTACTCAGAGGCAGCTCTTCACTATCTGTCCCTTCTGTAAGAGAGTGTGACACCCCTGCCTCTCCTTCCCATCCTCTCTTCTGAAATCTTGTAGCCCTCCACTGCAGTGTTCCAGTTGTGTGATGTGTCTCACTGTTTCTCTGATAGCAATTAGGTCATAGATTTTTAATTGCACCATGGTTTCCAACTCCTCTTCCTTGCTATCCATGCTGCATGCTTTGGTGTGGAGACACTTCAGCTGGGCTATGGGCTTCTTCCCCATTTGGGAGGAGCCCTGCCTAATAATTCCTTTGAGAGATTTATGGGTATTACCCTGTTGCTTCCTAAGGTGTTGGTGTTTCCTGGTTCCTCTCTGACACCCAGAAATACATCCTCTTACCCTGCTCAATATAATTTAAAGCTCTGCCCCCTTCCTCCTGCCTACTCTCAGACTGTTTCCCCCCCAAACTACAACCAGATCCGGCACCCTCCAGAGCTGATATCCAACCCCAGCCTCACACCAGCTACATGTGCCCAAAGGTGGCCAGTAGCCTGCCACTGCTCCTCCATCCAGGAGGTCCCAGCCTCACCTGCACCACAGATCTGCCATTTAATTCAGAGAGAATCATCTGGAAACCATCTCCCCCTCACCAGCCTTGTGCTTGGAGCAACAGCAGGACAACCCCTCCCCTTGAAACCAAACCCCACAACCCCCCAAAGAAAGGAGAGCATTACACCCACTGTGTCCTAGGTTTATTTACACCACAACCTCTGTGTGGGTGGGCAGGGAGGGATGCTGGGCAGCCCACCCCCGGGCCGGTTCAAAGGCAAGGCAGGCAGCGAGGCAGCACCGGCAGCAGCACAGGGAAAGGAGCAGGGAGCACACCCAGGAGAGCTGGGCTCTGGCTCCCTCGGCACTACAGACTGTAAGCAAGCCCCAGCATCAGGGGGCTGGGGAAGAGGCAGGGGTCACTTTTAGCAGCAAAGGCCTCGTTTCCCTCCAAGGCAGCAGGGAGGACAGCGGCATGTAATGGAGCCGGACTGGTGCTCAGGCAGTTAAACAAAAAAAAGAAAGAAAAAGGCAGAGGGTGAAGCGAAGAAACATGGAGAACAGCTCTTCTGTCCTGCAGAGCACAGAGTTAAACCAAGGGTTGGGATGCTCTGCCTTCCCTCCTCTGGGAAGCAGCAGCTCCAGGCACAGCCTTCCCAGCGTGCCCAGTGCTGGGCACAGCCCCAGCCAGCGGCGGAGCCCCTGGGTGCCCCTGGCCACGCACACCAGACTCCTGCTCCCGCGCTGTCCTTCCGCCCGGCCCCGGCAGGGCAGAGCAGTTCAGGTGGCAGTTTGATGGCACGGCTGACGGTCCATGTGGGCAGCAGCGTCCTCGGCGCTCTGCCAGGCACCGTTGGGATGGATGCCGAGGTGGCTGAGCTTTGCCCTCCAGCCCCTGGCACAGTCCGGCTCCCGCCTCCCTTATAGGAAACCCTCCTTCCGGAACTGCTCCTTCAGGATGTCCCTGTACTGGTCAAAGCCGCCCTCGATGCGTGTCACAGTGGCGTTCTCACACACCCACAGCTCCTGGCACACTAGGCGGATGAAGCGCTCGTCGTGGGACACCAGGATTATACCACCCTGCCAACACACAAGGGGGAAAATTGGGAACTTACTGGAACACAATCCAGGGCTGGTGGCATGGACATCTTGTGCCTCTGTCCAGCCTGCGCCCAGCACTTCAGGTTTCCATCTGCTCCAGGAAAAACTTAACAGTATTTTACTGGCAGGGAGCTCATCCCAGCTTTTCCTTCCTTCAGGGGGACTACCAGATCGCCTATGGAGGAGCCATGTGCAGCAGTAACATATTTAGTATGTGCAGCAGTAACATATTTAGTCTCCACTCTCAGGAGGTAAGTGCAAGGTTTGTTACTGGCTCTCCAGATCTCCAACAACTTCACAAATGGAGAATCCACACAAAGTCAGTAACAGTGAAAAGGTGTCTGGGTAAGGCCCTGAGCAACCTCAGCTAAGCTCTTCTTTCACAGGAGAACTGCCCCAACCTGAGCAACAACCACTGAGATCCAGGTTGATCACAGTAGTATCTGGAGGCTGAGTCTTTGGAGATCAGGCATAAAACGTGCCTAAAGAAGATCAGAGTGGCCCCAAGGCAGGGCTGGGAGCTATGCACAGTACACAAGAAGTCACAGAATGTAGGTGACTAGGGAGGATGGGACAAGGTGCTCTCTGGGCTGCTACTGCCTCTCTCAGCCACTCCTAGCCAAAGCCAGCAAGTAAACAAACCACCAGGATGGATGGCTAAGGCAGAAATGTGACTCATTTCCCAAATTCTGTCCTAGACTTGAAGTCACTGCTGGTATTTCACCATCCACTTCTGGCTGAGATACCAAGTAACGAGCGGGAGGCTGCAGGAAGCATTAGAAGAACAGGAGATGTTGCTGGGGGAACCTTACCCGGAACTTATTCAGTGCCTTTGCCAGTGCCTCAATGGTCTCCATGTCCAGGTGATTTGTTGGCTCATCCAGGATGTAGAAGTTTGGACTGAAAGAGAAGACAGCTCTGAGGATGCACTGAAGCAGGCTCAGGCTGGGTCTGCATCCTGACTGCTGCTTTAGCTGCTTAGAGCCACAGCCACTGGCACATGCCTGGCCCCAGGATCAGCACTGCCCAGCCCCAGGGACACCTCTTATCCCTGTGAGCCCAAAGCAGTGGGAGAAAACCAGCTGCCTTCTTCCACAGAGTCTCCCCTGGACAACAATCTCCCTCTCCACAAAAAACCCCAAGGACAAGGCTTCCTTGGGGTAGCAGAAGTCCCTGGATGCCTGCCTTCCTCCCAGTGAAGCAAGCTCCAGGGGTGCAGCCATGCAAAAATTAATAGCATTTGGGAGCAAATTACCAGGGCATGGTCATCTGGGCAAAGGCCACACGACTCTTCTGACCTCCGGACAGGCTGGCCACAGGACGCACGGCCAGCTCTCCGGAGATGCCATAGCTCCCCAGCTGATGCCGGTACTCTTCCTCCGTCTTCCCTGCAGGATCATGTCACAACACAGCTGTGGCACACCTGGTGTGACACAGGGCCACAGCTGGGCAGCCTGTGCCAGACCAGCAAACGAGAGTTCAGCAGCGCTTCCAGGCAATTTCCTCCCACGGAGGGGCTTTGCAGGGAAAACCTGACTTACACAATCAGGACAGGGGCTGCAGGGCTGGTGACTGACTCCAAGTGATGCTACTCCCAAGTCCCTGTCACCGTGTCAAGTAATGGAGAAGGGAATGAGAGGTTTTGGCAACTGGGAAAGGGGGATCCAGTGCTCATCCCATGAGCAGGAAAGCAGGGCATCTGCCCCCAAAACTTGGCACCAGCCTGAGATCTGCAGACTGCCAGCTACCCCTGCTTCTCATGGCTGATGACCTGAACTTGGCCGGATGAGAGAAGTTACCCAGTTCTGGCAGTGACCTTTAAGCACTGATGGGACAGAGCCTTCTCCCAGGACCGTGGACAAATCAATGTTCTTCCATGCACAGCAAAGGAGACGTCAACGGCCCAGATCTTCGGGGATCAACAAAACTCACCTGGAAACTTTCTTGCCAGTAACTCTACAGCACTGATATTCAAATCTAGTTGATCCACGTGGTGCTGGCTGAAATAACCGATCTTTAGGTTTCTGCAGAACAAGAAGGATTGGGAGCTGGTACCAGGCCCTACAACCACAGCATTCACAGCTGCAGTGCCATAAGGGGGCACATGTGTGGGTGTGCTGGACCCATCCCGGTCGCTCAAGCAGCCACTGCTCCAAAGCACAGTCCAGGAGCCCTCCAGCTGCACCACTCCTCCCAGTCCCTCAGCCCTCCCAACCAGGTACCTGTGAGCATGTCTGATCCCTCTGACTGGTGCCAGCTCCCCCATTAAGATCTTTAGCATGGTTGACTTGCCAGCTCCGTTTTCCCCAACCTAGAGAAGCAGCAGCAGCATTGGAGAATGTGAAATCCATGAAGGCACTTCGGAGAGAGGGGCAGTGATCGGGGAATTTCAGCTCTCGCGGATGATGAGGGGGAGCAGGACAGAGCATAAACGGTGACTTCTGCTACCAGGAAGCTGCATTTCTATCAGTGACAGTTAGCACTGGCAGCAGTGCCAGGTGTTCCCTCCCCAACCCTTGAGCCTAAGGATTACCCGGTGCCAGCCTCATCTGCAAGCACAGTGTCTGCTGCCACATCCAATGCAGCAGGGCCCTCACTACGTGCTGCTGTCATCTAACAGGAGTCGTATATGGATCCAGTCTCTTCTCAGAGGTATCCAGTGCAAGGATGAAATCACAAATTCTAAATGGTATTAGGAAAAATGTTCCAGTGTTCCTCAAAACGAGGATGATCAAATGCTGTGATGGGACCCAGCGGAATGGAAGAAATAGTCCTCCCTGGAAACATCCAGAATTGAATTGGACAAGGACCTGAGCAACCTGACCTATAATCAAAGCCATCCCTGCTTTGAGCAGGGTCCTCCCGAGGTCCCTCGCAGCCTCCATTACTCTGCAATCCCACATACCACACAGATGCGGGACTCCAGGTCAGCAGAGACAGAGAGGGAACGGAAGATGTAGTGACTTGGCTCATAATAGAAGTCTACTTCATCCAGCTGCAGGATTGGGGGGGAGAACTTCTCAAAGCCATCGGGGAACCTGAGAAGGCAGGAAAAGGTGACAGATGGCCAGGAACTTCAGAGACTCCCAACCCTCCCAGAACAACCTCTGTAACCCCCCAGGTGACAAGCAGGGCTCCCTACCATGTAGGGCCTTGGGGAAGGACAGTCACGAGAAGGCAACAAAGACGTGCAGCCTTGGCCCCAAGAGGGAAGCCAGCCTGAACAAGGGGACCTGTCTGGGCTCCCTGTCAGAGCAAAGTTGGCCACACGAAGGGGTGGTTGTCCCAGCTCGGACAGGACCCTGGAGAAGCTCATGTCAGAAATGGAGCCAGGTGCCCTCCAAACAATTGCTTAGGGGACACTTACTTGATGATCACCTCAGATTCCTTGTCCACAGGTTTCAGGTCTGGCCTGGAAGAAGAGGAGACATATAACCAAGGTGCTCTGCACTGTGGGTCTGCTCCCACACCAGAAGCCCAGGTAGAGCCTTTAGCTCTGTGACACCTCATCCTAAACAAAGCTTCTGGACCAGAGCCAGGCACACAAAAAGCCCAAACCACAACTGCAACTGCCAGGTACCCTGGGAACCTCCATTTCTTCCCATGAGCACTGCCCCTTCCCCACCTCCAGAGAGGCGCAGGATAGGCACTCACAGCTTCTCCAACAGCTTTAGCTTGCTCTGCACTTGGGACGCCCGGTTGGCATTGTAGCGAAAGCGGTCAATGAAAACCTGCGAGAGAGGAAAGCGTCAGGGAGCCCCAGGTCCCCTTCAGCACCAGCCACCCTGCCCCACTGCCAAACCTACAGCAACACAACCACTAAGGCAGAGAGGAAGGGGCAAGGCTGGCAGAAGAACTCCCCAGCTCCACTGGCTTCTCCCAGTACCTGGATATGCTCACGGTACTGCTGCTGGGCCTCGTACTCTCGCTGCTGGTTCTTCAGCCGCTCCTCCTTGATCTTCATGAAGTTCTCAAAGTCCCCACGGTACATGTCCAGCCGCTGCGAGTGCAGGTGGATGATGTCCGTGGCCACCGCATTCAGGAAGTTCCTGTCGTGGGACACCACGAGGATGGTCGACTGCCAGGTCTGCAGGAGACAGCAAGAGCTGATTAATGGTGCCTGAGCACCATTAACCCAGAGCACAGGGTTGGTCCCACCACCCAGCGAGGTGAGGACGTCTCCATCCCTCACCCTTTCTTTGTATCAAGGCCTCCTGCCTCACCCCTACCTGCAGGTAGGTCTCCAGCCACAAAATCGCCCTCACATCCAGCATGTTTGTTGGCTCTGAGGGAAGGGGAGAAGGCACTGAGGTCAGGAGGGATGGGGATGGCTGGATTATACTTTTTTCCCATAGGAAAGCCCAGTGGGGAGGAAGAGAGCACTGGGGAGGATGAGAGCCCGAGTGGGGACCTTCCCCGCCCAGCTCAGGGGACTTGTGTAGGGTGTGATGTGCTGTGGACACAGGGACTGAGACTCAGGCAGGGATGCTCCCCCCAGTCCACTCTGGTCCCACCCAGACCCTGGTGCCCCACAGCAGCATCTCACCCAGATTCCCTACCCAAAGTGGACATGCTGTACAGTGAAGGGACTTCCCCCAGCACAGACTGGCAGCCAGGGTACATCCCAGGGACTGGCAAGGGAAAGGGACCAAAATCTGGGGCAGGAGGACAGCAGACCAGCTTGCGGGGGCACAGGGCAAGGCTCTGCTGAGCACAGTGAGAGCTGCTGCCCAGGCAGACTTCCCCGTGCCACTGCTGCCAACCATGCTGCCAGGCCAGCCCATCACACAGGGCTATTTTGAGCAGGCAGATAAAGGCCATGGCATGTTCCCAACCCCAGGAAGGGCACAGGCAGGCCCAGCAGTGTCAGAGGGGACTCACAGTATCAACTTACCATCCAGCAGAAGGAGATCTGGCCTAGGGAAAACAAGACATGGGGATCAGAAGCAGAAAGAGCACAGGGTCAGTGCAGAGTGTCTCACCACACACACAGAACTGGAGTGCCTCCAGTGCCCCCCACCCCAAGAGCCTGGATTGAGAGGAGCCCCAGGCAGCACCCCTACACCTCACAGCATGCACAGCAAGGAGGCTTAACCCCACAGCATGAAGGCGTGGACACCAACCTGGCAAACAGGGCTCTGGCTAAAGCCAGTCTCATTCTCCAGCCTCCAGAAAACTCTCTGAGGAGAGAAGAAGATGCAGAGAGGGGTTACTGTTCAACACAGAACCACTCTGTGTTTGCCTGCCTGCAGGATCCCTGCTCCCCCATGGCTCTCTTGGCTCTCCTGTCATCCAGAGGCAGCTTGTCCCTGCAGAGATTTCAGGCACAGCACAAGATCTGTGGTCTAGCAGGAAGGTGGTTTGGCACCCCCAGGCCAGGACTAGACCCTTGCTCTTCCTTACAGCCACAGCAGTGCCTGGGGGCTCACTTGGAACATCCCCCCAGCCCCATTACTGCCTCTGTGCCCAAAGCTGGGAAACTTACTTGGTTGTCTGTTGTTGCATCTTTGCATTAAAGCCCAGCCCAGCAAGAATGACAGATGCCCTGGGGAAAAGAGGAGAGAACTGGAATCCAGCTACAGCATCCAACGGCAGAGCACAGTCCGAGGCCTCAGACCCAAAAACATCAAGGGAACTCTGCTACATATTTTAAAACAATTCTGGTGCAGGAAAACTTCCCTGCACACTCAAGAGAAGCACTTGGCTGGGAAATGCAGCCCAACAGAGCACAGCATCCACATTAAGTCCCAGGAGATCTGCAAAGAGTTTTCATCTCTTTGGCTAGGAAGAGTCACACCATCACCACCATCCCAAAAACGCTCCCCAGACACCAGGAACCTAGGGAGGTTGGAGAGGAGCAGCAGCAATAATACAAGCCATTTGGGGCAAAAAAAGTCCCTCCAGCTTCAGTGTAAAACTCAACTATTCCTAAACCAGCAGAGCTGTGACAGAGAAGAGACAAGAAGAGCAGGGAAAACCCCATCCCCACATGCTGGATCCCAGGGTCACAGCATCACCCTTCCATACCCCAAAAACCACTGCTCAGCTCTGGCCATGCCAACACACAGTGGTGCTCACAGGGCTGTCTCACCTTGCTGGGGCCTTGTCTGCCTCAATCTCCTCCAGCTTTGCGTAGATCTCTGATAGTCTGGCACCTTCTGTCCCTTCTCCCCTAAGGCAGAAGAAAAGAGGAGCGTGTGGGACTCACCAAGTCAGGGTTTGAGTGCTGGGGGAGGCTGATCTCCCCAGGCAGGACTAAGGTGGGCAAGATGCAGCCCAGCCCTGCCAGAGCCTTTCTCTGGAAGGGAGAGGCGTCAGAATAAGACCTTGTGGTCATGAGGCCACAGAAGGGCTGGAAATCCAGGGGATCACCACACCTGCCAGCACTGATCTTGGCCGTCAGGTCCCTCTCCTCCCGCAGCAGGCTCTCACGAGTGGTGTCGCACTCCAGTACGCTCTGCAGTGCCGGTGTCTCATCCCCTGCCACCTCCTGCTCCACGTGCAGGATGCTGATGTGCGAGGGGATGCGCAGGCTCTGGCTGGCGATCATCTTCAGCAGCGTGGTCTTCCCCAGCCCGTTCCTGCCCACCAGCCCGTAGCGCCGTCCGAAGGCCAGGTTCAGGTCTGCTCCTGTCAGCAGGACACTGAAGCAAGAGAACAGGCAGGTCCCTGCTCAGACTGTCCCTTGGAGAGGGGATAACCAGCAGCCACTTGCCCCTGGTGTATTTCAGGCTGTGCAGGAGCCAAGCAACCATCACAGGCTTCTCCTGCCCAGAGCAGACAGGGTCAGTGCCCGCCTTGCTTGCTGATCTTTCCCACACCCTCTGTAATTTCTCAACTGCTCTCTAATCCAGCCTCAATCCCCCGTGGTCCAAAATCCCAGGCAAGGTCTGTCCCACGTGCCCAGCACACTCACCGCTCACCGAAGGACACGTCGAAGTTCTCAATGCGCACATCGTACGACTTGTTCTTGCCTGATGACTCCATGCGAGTCTCCTTCTTGCTGGAAGCTTGGCTGGCAGACGCCTCCTCAAGGACTCTGTGGACAGGCAGAGTACAGAGAGGGGACTCAGCAGGAAAGCTCTGGTACAGCCAGATCCCAGCCATGCTCAGCAGAGCAGGATGGGGATGTTCAAAGTGCCCTCCATACTCACAGAGGGCCAGATGACTTCTGGGAATCCCGCTCCAGCCTCTTGTCTTGCTTGGCTTTCAGCCTGGCTTCCGCCTTCTCCAGTTTCTTGGCATTTACCATCTGGGACACAGAACAGAGAGTTTGAAGAAGAGAGAGCATCTTCAGCAAAACCCCCAAAAGCCCAGCTCTGGGAGAAAAAAGATCAATCAACCTCTCAAGCCTGGAATAAAGGGAGGGAGGAAGGACAGGGAAACTGGGACAGATTCAAGCGTGTTTTGAGGAGGCTAATCAGGCCAGGAAGCTACCTCAGGAATGAAGTCCTAAATCAACAGCTCATACACAAGTTTTGCCTCAGCAAGGAAGAGGTTTTGGCTAACCCTATCGTACAGTCAGTTTCTGTAGTTCCAGGGATCTGGATCAGACACCGCCCAGCATGGTCAGTGCTGTTGAAGTCACTTCAACAGCAGCACCCTCCTGTCCCAGTGCCTCTTCTGGTATACCCTGCACCCACCCCTGAAGTGCACCATGAGCTGTTTCCCTTCCCAGCACATTAAACGTTAGCCAGTTTGGAACAAACTCTTCTTGAGTAGTGGATCAGAGACAAAAAGCATTTAATTAACCCTGAAGGCAAGAAGACGCCTAGCTTCTGGACTTGGCCAGACTTTCAGCCCACTCCACCTTATTCCTGCATCGAGTCAAATATTTGTGGCTGACCAAGAACACTGCTAGATATTTCTAGGCAACTCTGCAGGCACCGGAGCACATTACAGACCTGCATGCCAGACTGAAGAGCACCTTGTTACTGGAGCTGTGACCCCACACCTACAGACAGATTGAGTCACTCTGTAAACTATACCCAGCTTTTGACAGGTCCTTCAAAGCTTGACAGGCTTCCTGAGGCCTTCTCTGAATCGTCTCCAATTTTTCTGAAGATCCATTTTTGAGTTGCAGGCACAAGAGCTGGAAAGCGAACCCAGCCACAACTCTGGTGCCAAAACCAGCCACAGCTGCCAGTTTTTGCTTAAGACTCCCGTTCAGACACGTGGGAATCGTGTTAGGTCTCAGCCTCCAAGTGAAGGGTTCTCATCCTCAACACATGAACCCATGGAAAGGGAGCTCTGTGAGTGAGCAGCCTAGCAAAGACACTGCCCACGCTGTACAGCTACTGCTGTCCTTGCTTTGTGGATGTACAACTGCACCTCACCCGTGCTCACACTTTGGCACATCCAGTACACATGGCAAAGCCAGGCTGTTCCTGAGCAGCTACACATTCCATCAATACACGTCCTGATTTCCTCAGGTCATGGAGTGGAACTACTTCCAAACTTCTCTACTCCTGCTCTTATTTCCCAAATCACAACAACCTACAACTGTCTCTAGAGCTGGGCTGACAACCTCCTGGCAGCAACTCTCTGCTAACTTCCCACCTGTAACAGCACCATATCCTGCCATCAGCCAGGACTTTACTCCTCATTGCCTATTCAAGATGTCATCCAGGGACACCCTATTTTCTCATCCAAAGGCCTTGCTGTAGGAGCCAAAGGTCAAGAGTTCACAAAGAAATTACAGCAAAATAGATCTCATCAAATTAATAAGCTGCTAACTCATGTTGAGCCTCTTCACCAGACCAAGGTCAAGACTTTCCCAAATGACACAGAGCCTGACAAGGAGGAGCAGTACCCCTGCAGCTGTACGCCTAACCGGGACGCTGCCTGCCTCGGCTGCTCTCCAAGGGCGAGGTGACTGGAGCGGGGCAGGGCACCTGCAGCCCCACGTGTCAGCTGCTCCCACTAAGAAGGGCACAGCCCTCACTTACCGAGGTCTGGCCTCTCTTCAGCAGCAGCCCCGGCAGCAGGTCCGCGCTGGTGTCGCCTGCCAGGGGACAGTGGGGTTGGGGCTGGTGAGCACGCATGGCAGGGAGGCCCCGCAAAGCCCTGCCTTAATGACCACCCATGCTCAGACATGACTGATCCCTCTCCCGACAGGACGAGGGGACCAAAGGGCATCTCTCCACCTCCACCTTCACCCCAGCTTACCCCGCGGGCGCTGCTGCCCACAGCGCAGCAGTAGAGTGAGAAAGAGATGCGTGCCTGTGAGGGAGAGCCCGAGGCTCCGCTCCCCAAGGTCAGGTGAGCGCACCCAACGCCCCGAGCCCTTCCGAGCTCCAGCACCACGACGGCAGGACCTGAGCCTCGGGCATCACTCACCGTATCCATCAGTGATCTGGGAAAGCTGGATGGGGGCATCCAGCAACACCTGGCTGCAGCGCTGGGCTTGGCCCTCGTCCCTGCGGAGAGGAGGAGGGTGAGGTGCGTGAGGGGGTGCGGGGTGCGCGGGGGACGGG